>ML677348.1:1311005-1425769 GCA_007922305.1 Dermatemys mawii
CATTATTCCCTTTTCACTGAGAGGTTATGCCATAAATATAAAGGGAAGAGTAATAACCCTTATGTATGCAATAATATAAAATCCCTCCTGGCCAGAGGTACAGAATCAGAAATTATGTATGGTGTTAAGAAGCTCAAATAACCTAGCTGGCACCTGACCAGAAGGACCAATGGGGAAAGAAGATACTTTCAAATCTGGGATGGGGAAAAGTTTTTTGTTTGCCTCTGTGTATTCTCTCAGAGACAGAGAGGGGCCAGGCCAGGAAAATCCATCACCTACAGACAATCCTGAAACGAGTCTCTAAGCTTACAAAAAGTGTGAGTAAGCAAGGCTAGTTGCTAATTATCTTTTGTTTTAGCTTGTGAATTTTCCCTGTGCTAGAGGGGGTGTATTCCTGTTTTTTTGTAACTTTGGAGTTAAACCTAGAAGGAAATCCCCTGTATTTTAAATCTTTTTATTACCCTGTAATTTTACCTTCCATCTTGATGTTACAGTGGTAATAATTTTACTTTTTTTAAAAAAAAATCTTCTTTTAAGAACCTGATTGATTTTCAGTGTCCTAAAGACCCAGGGATTTGATCTGTGTCCACTTTGTAACCAATTGGTTAGTATATTATTATCAAGCCTCCCCAGGAAAGGTGATGAAGGGGCTTAGGAGAATATTTTGGGGGAGATAGGACTCCAAATGGCCCCTCCCTGAATCTTTGTCTAAATCACTTGGTGGTGGCAGCAAACCCATGCAAGGACAAAGAAGGATTTGTGCCTTGGGGAAGTTTTAACCTAAGCTGGTAGAAATAAGCTTAGGGGGTCTCCCCACATATGTACCCCAGAGTTCAGAGCAGGGAGGTAACCCTGGCAGTTTACATGACTGAAAAGCCACACACAATGAATCCTTTCAAAGTCCACATTAGGATTATTGCAACCCAGTCTTATATTCTCTTTTTATATGGAGTGATACATCAGTTTAACGGATGACAGATAAAAGTACTAAGGAAATTGAATTGTCGTTAGAAAAAAATGATTATTTACCGTGGGAAGTGCAAGAAATCTATGAACAGCTACGAATTTCAAAGTTGTCATAAAGCTGCATACTAGAGGTGGCCAATAATTCACTGTGAATAATATTAGCTGAGAATTTGGGCAATTTTTCCTTGAATAATTTATAAGTTTTAATACAAATATTAGATTTTTTTCCCCTAAAAGGTATGCTCTAGGAATAATTTTGGAGAAGTTCTATGACCTATGTTATAGAGATGATTCAAATGGTCCCTTCTAGCCTTTGAATCTGTGACTATTTTTTTCCTTCTGACTGCAAATGAGAAGATAAGGTGTTATTTATATTATGTTAGCACTTAGAAGCCCAAATAAAAACCAGGGCTATGGATCCTATCCCTACCCTCCAGCGTATCTACCTCTCCCTCAGCTTAGTGTCATCTGTGAACTTGCTGAGGGTGCAATCCATCCCATCATGCAGTTCAGTAATGAAGATGTTGAATAAAATTTTCCCCAGGACCACTTCCCTGAGGCACTCTGCTTGATACCAGCTGCCAACTAGACATCGAGCTGTTGATCACTACCCATTGAGCCAGATGATCTAGCCAGCTTTCAATCCACCTTATAGTCCATTCATTCAACCCATAATTCTTTAACTGGCTGGCAAGAAAATTGTGGGAGACTGTATCAAAAGTGTTGCTAAAAGCAAGATATATCATGTGCACTGCTTTCCCCATTTTCACTGAGCCAATTATCTCAACATAGAAGGCAATCAGTTTGGTCAGGCATGACTTGCCCTTGGTGAATCCATGTTGACTGTTTCTAATCACCTTCCTCTCCTCCAAGTACTTCAAAATGGATTCTTTGAGGATCTGCTCCATGATTTTTGCAGGAACTGAGGTAAGTCTGACTAGTCTGGAGTTCTCTGGATTCTCTTCTTCCCTTTTTAAAAGATGGGCATTATATTTCCCTTTTTCCAATCATCCAGGACCTCCCCTGATTGCCATAAGTTTTCAGATATAATGGCCAAAGGCTCTGCAATCACATCAGCCAACTTAGATTAATTAGATCTGGACCCATGGACTTGTGCATGTCCAGCTTTTTTAAATAGCCCCTAACCTGCTCTTTCACCATGAGGGCTGCTCATCTACTCCCTATACTGAGTTGCCCAGTGCAGCAGTTTGGGAACTGACCTTTCTGTGAAGACCAAAGCAAAAAAAAACAAAAAAACATAGAGTACTTCAGCTTTTTCCATATGTCTTTGAATCGTCTTTTGGTCCCATCTTGGTTAGAGCTCCTTCCCCACCCAGAGTCACAAGAGATGCCTCACCCACCTTTATTTCTCAGGCTCCTGTTCACTAGGCAGAGGAGGATCTGCTTTTGTTGCTCCGTAAATTGTTGGAACGGGAACTGCTGCTGCGCTCCAGATCATTTCAAAAGGGATTCCTTTTGCATCCTGGCAGAGCTAGTTCTCAGGCTGAGGCCAGATCAGCTTGCCCACTTTCTGCATCATGCATGGGCTGCTGCACTGATTTCCCAGGCCAAAAATAAAACAGTCAGACAGACATCAGTCAGTTGTGGTCCCATTTCTCCAGGAACGTCTTTATGGGAATATGTAAAGAGTTCAAACAGAACAAAAATAGCACTAGCAAAATAAAGGCAGTAAGTACAATCAAGTCTCCACACTTCTACAGACCTGTAGGCAGGGCCTCAGCTCCCACCTAGCTGTTTCTCCCTCTGCTGTCTGAACTGCACTGTTTGATTGGTTCTCCTGCTCCCTCTAGGAGGTCAGGGTTAACTTGCTGCTGCATATACACTTTAGGGTCTAGCTAGGGAATGCCTTTGTCATCCTGTCATCATGGGATTTTCCCACGGATCTCTGAACATCCATCTGTGGATCCCTTGGAGCTCAGTACCAGGGAGTGGGAATAGGCTTGGCTGGGCACAGAACCAGCTAAGAGGCACAGGGCCTCTCTAAGGGTGACTTTAGCCTACTGTGAATACTGGTGGACTTTTGGGTTAGGGTCGAGGCCCCATGCCTTTTTCCATGAATGGGACAAATCTTGTCCTCTCACAGACCAGTAAGAAGGGAACTCTGAGCATGTTCATGAAGCAATGAGATGTGTGAGGCTCTAGAGTGAGACCTGTCTGGGGACAGGGCAAAGGTGCCGTACATTAACTACTCTTTTTTGAGGAAACAGAGCTTGTGCACCTTTTATAAACAAACAAGTTATACTGAGAAAATCCCTGATTCATGCTCCAAACGGGAACCGACTCATAAGACTCTGAATTCTGCTCCTGCTCAGCCAAGGGGCAATTGTGTGCAACTTTTAGCACAGAAAAAGGAGGGTTAGAGAAAAACAAAGGGCAGAGAGATAAACTTCAGAAAATGAGAACAAATCATTGGGTCATTATCAGGCATTAGTGTATGTAAATTACAACTTTTGAACATTGGACAAAGAAAGGTAATGATTAATCTGAGTCCAGAGCATCCTAAGAAAGATCTTCATTTGAATAAATCAGGACAATAGGTCAGCTCAGGATTATGTAATTTTAGGGCCAATATTTTTTTTCCACGAGGATACAGTTAAAGCATTTCACAGCTCGGTTTCCCAGGACGGGTGTAATTTATCTAGGCTTAATGCTGCTGCCTTCCTAAGATAAGAATACAATACAGTAACAGTCTATCATGTTTACCAACATATTTCAGAAGTTTTAACAAATAAGATAATTCCAGAATGAACAACACACTAGGACTGAACTGGTATTCCAACAAATACTTTGTGAAGCATGTTTTTTGTAGATGGTGTGAGTTTTGCATGAGCAAAGATCGTTTAAATGTGCCTGCTTGAATCAACTGGGATCAAGTTAGAGCTCCTTATGTTACACAATGGTTCCATATTATTGATCTTTTTTATTAATTAAAAAAGGCTGATCGACTCCTCATGGAATAAGAGATGAAATGTAAAGGCTCAGCTGAATGTTTCTGCAGCTTTGTGTTGTGTGTTTGTGTCTGTTCTTCTCACACTAGACCTTAATTTCTATACCTGGGAACAAATGCACTCAGATTGTTACTGGCTGAAGTCCCGATCCAAAGTCCATTAAAATTAATGGAAATCTTTCAAATGACTTCAGTGGGCAGCAGACTAGGTCCTTAATGAGTACTAATTTCACACTGCATTTCCACTGCAGTAAGCAAATGGTAAATATGGTTAAACTAGATCCTTCTTGCAAATAAGCTCCTGAAATATAACCAAGATCTTGCTTTTATTGAAATGGCTCTGTATTGGTCCACAGCTGGGCACATTGTTACTGGTACTAGTGAAAATTTGGATTCAGTTTGCTCAGTGCACAGCAGTTTATTTGAGAATGAATCACATAAGCAGTAAGAGGTTATATAATATATCTCTCTAATAAGCCTCAATTGCACAAGCATAAACCCTCAATAACTATGTTGGCTTTACACAGTATTCTGACTGGCAAACAAAGCAGGTATAGCTACCAGTCCTAGATGGGGACTTTTTGTCTTCTCTTCTCAAGTATTTGGTCCATCAAATGTCCACTGAAGCATGGTCTTGGTTATCTTGAGGCACTCTGGTTCAAAAATCCTACAAAAGTCCATCGTAGCAGGATTTTAGCTACCCTGAGACATTCTGTCTTACAGTGCCATGGACCTCTTCAGATGTTAATTGGGGAACTAACTACTAACTCTGCTTAGCATTTATACCTCTTGTTCTCAAAGGAATCATGTGTCCCAGAAATATACCCCATGGGTGTTCCATTACTGGTTTTTCTAATTAATATTTTAAAAGGGACTGCAAAACTGACAGGGACCAAACATCAGTTGACATTTACCCTGGCATCAATCATTCACTTGAGCTCTTAACATGATGGCATCCAAAAGAGTCATTTTGACCCGGGTCAGCCTGTGTCAAGCTCACTGACTGTGTATGTTTGCATTTTCTTTACTTGGTGAGCTGGCCATCGGCTGATACATTCCAAAGTTTTTTGTTGAAGTACACATGCAGATAGAGCCTCTAATCATGATCAGTAAATTTCCATATCAACAGTCTGATGCCAAGAGAACCCTGCTTCCAGAATCTTGTAGCAAATTCAGACATATCAAGCCATACCAAACTCATGTTCACCACATTTATTCATATCAATCACAATAATTCAACAATTCCAACAGCTTTCTCTTTTGCTTTCTTTCCATGCCTAGCCTATATACCCTGAAGTGTTGTCAAGTCTTTTACTCATTCCTACTGTAGTCAGATAAATTATTCCTTCTGTGACTGAAAATGTTTCCCCTACCTGGGGTAGATCTTCACTGCAGCTGCCCATGGCATGACAGAGACATTGTTATTATTCCCAGCTCTTCATAGAATATTGCCTTTTCTGATAGATAGAATGAAGATATTACATCATCTAAAGAAAAGCCAGGCCCAGAGTCCAGAGAAACTGGAACCAACAGAAGCGCTTAAGCAGGCTTTCAACCTTGCAGGGAAGGATAGGAAGATGAGGCCCAGCCATGACAACCCATCCCCCAAATTCCTTGTAGACCCAGAATTCTCCATGGGAGACCCCTTCCCCAGCCCTTTAGAGGCAGTAGGACCCATGCATAAACCCCCTATCTCAAAGCCATGTGAGCTTGGGGAAGACATTCGATGGTGGAGACAGCACCAGGAGCCAGAAAAACTCTTCAGAAACAGAAGGAGGTACAGAAACTGTCCCAGCAGGGACTCTTAGTAACTGATGATGTCATCAAACTCCTATCCACAGTTTTCACTCTGGATGTTCCCCTGTGCTGATTGACCAATCACTCCAATCTCTTCCTGCCCCTCAGAGTCTCTTCACCTCAGCTTTACTCCACCTTCCTTTCATGATCCCCCTCCTCTACCTCCTTCTTCTCCTTGCCCTGTCCTCTTTACTCCTTCCCTTTCTTGTCCCCTCTCCCTTCATTTGTTGAGATAACCCCCCTCTAACAAAATCCCACCCAAAGAATTAAAGACATATTGTAGCAATAGCATGAGGATGGCAACCCATCTCACTATCTCTTTCTCCAAGTGTGTGTCTGCCTTCTCTGTTTAGACTATATGCTTTTGGAGGCAGGGACTGTCTCCTATTCAGTCTTTGTACAGCGCCAACATAATGTGGTCCTGTTCTTGGTTGGTCCCTAGTCACTACTATAACAAATCAATAAATTATCCTCCTCCATGCCCTACATCACCTTTTCAAGGCTACTCATGTAGGGACATTCTAGCAAAGTGTGAGCTCCTACTGCTAAGAAGTATTTTGGGATTGCTCAGAAGCACCTGGTCAGCTCAGAACCAAATGAAGTGTGAATCTGAACTAAAGAGAAATCTGAAAAGAATGTGCAGAGACATTTAAGCATATCAAAAACAATGTGTTAAAAGAGGGCTGGCCATTCTAAAGGGAGATCAGTCTGAGCCCACCTGTGAGTCAGTTGATTTTCTTCCCCGGACAAAGAGAGTGAATTAAGTCACATGATAGATGGTCATGTGACTAAACCAGGCCTCTGAGGGCATAAAAATGGAGGTCTATGGAGGTTCAAAGAAGGACTGGACAGTGAAACTGCAGGATGAGAGAATCTCCTGCAGTGGTCTCTGCTGAAGGATGTCATGACTCAATGGAAAGCCCTAGCTGGAGGTTTTGTTTCCCTTTTGGGAAGAAGGCAAATGAGACAGGCTGGGCCAATCCAGGCCATGCTCTCTTCTCCAGAGGCTCAGACACCAGTAAGAGGCAGTACCTCAGGCAGAAGGGGCTGTGCTGATCTTAAGGCTTGGGTGGAAGGCATTTAGTGTTTATTTTTTGAAATGTATTCTACTAAACTGGAACTTAAGAAAGGATGTTATTGGAAATTTGAAAGTAGTTTTGGTGAGTTTATTGAGAAACCCAAAGAGGAAACTGAGGCAGGAAGCTGCAGAATCAACTCTGAACATGAGAGGGCATGTAGGAGGCAGCTGACCCTGTTACGCAGTGTTACCACAATGTCTATATTGAGCAGGCTTAACAATGTTTTTTGCATAGATATAATACTATATGTTCAGTGTTTGTAATACAACTTGAAAAAAAGTCTCTGACACTTATTAAACCTGACATCACTAAAGGCCTGATCCTCTAAAATTAAGGTAGGACTTGTACTGCCGATTCATATTATTTTTGTACAGAAATAGCCCACACAGCTCATCTTTTGAATCACCAGAATTCATTGCACTATTCAACCCGGCATGTAGATTTCAGTGCTTAGAGCAAGAAGGATAATAAAACTTGAAAAGATTTATGGTAAATAAGGGGAAATATGTTCATAAGTCACAAATGGACTGCAAAAGCCTGGTTTGGCATCACAGAAATGCAAGACAGTTCATCAGCTTGACAGACAGTGCTGGAAATGAAATGGAATGGTCAGGCATCACTAATGTGATTAACTCACTTGATTTCATGGTTTAAAAAAAGTAAATGAGTTGTCCCAAATGTGATTTAGTGTTTCAGTAACTTATGCATCATGTATCAGTAAACAGTTGTTGTTGAGGGTTACCTTAACCTTGGAATGTTTAGGCTCTGCATTCGGTTTGCTTTGTGAAGAAAGGTCTTGTTGCAAATTCAAATTATTTTTTCAAAACCCTCTTGATTATGCATTTTGTATTCTTAGGCAATTGGTCTGGTAAAGTCTTTCTATTCTATTCTATCTAGCCAATTCACATTCCTATATCACACCCATCACAGTGGTACCTGAAGACCTATAAGTGATGCATGATGCAACGTGACTAGCCTGTGTCATGTGTAGATCTTTTTATAATCCACTCTCCTCTCATAAGTTACCATTTCTTCTCAAAACTGCTGTGAAAGTGTTCTTAAAACGAACATATGCTGGTTCTTAAAGTGTTCTTAAAATGAACATCTGAGACTGCTATAACATGAAATATATGACAGAATGCGGGTAAAACAGAGGAGGATACATACAATTCTCCCCCAAGGAGTTCAGTCACAAATTTAATTAATGCATTATTTTTTTAATGAGCATCATCAGCATGGAAGTATGACCTCTGGAATGGTGGCTGAAGCATGAAGGGGCATACAAATGTTTAGCATATCTGGCTTATAAATTCCTTGCAACACTGGCTACAAAAGTACCTGTTCTCACTTTCAGGTCAAATTGTAAATAAGAAGCAGGCAGCATTATCTCTCATAAATGTAAAGAACTTGGCTGAACAAGAAGTAGGATTGAGAGGAGTTGTAGGCTCTAAAGGTTTACATTGTTTTGTTTTTGAGTGCAGTTGTGTAACAAAAAAATCTACATTTATAAGTTATGCTTTCACGATAAAGAGATTGCACTACAGTACTTGTATGAGGTGAATTGGAAAATACTATTTCTTTTGTTTATCATTTTTACAGTGCTCATATTTGTAATCAAAAATAATAATATAAAGTGAGCACTGTACACTTTGTATTCTATGTAGTAATAGAAATCAATATATTTGAAAATGTAGAAGAACATCCAAATATATTTAATAAATTTCAATTGGTATTCTGTTTAACAGTGCGATTAATCACAATACATTATTTTAATCATGATTAATTTTTTTCAGTTAATCACATGAGTTAACTGCAGTTAATCAACAGCCCTATTAATTACTGAATAAATGTTCTGGTTTTCAGGGAGGACAGTATCCAGTGTCCAAGCATTCTATGCTATAGGTCTACAGAAGCCTAGATAGACTCAGATCACCGTGCAGTGATCACTACAGTCGGAATCACACTGAATACTTCAAAATTTGCAAGTGACAAGAGAATTTACAGTGTTGAAGCTTTGAAAAATAGACCTTCTAATTACCTTTCTGAATACACTCGGTGGCCGCTTTGCTCCTTTCTTAGACTTAGAGGACACAACAGTGAAACAGCTCTGGGCAGAGGCAGAATACATCAGTGATGCCATGAGTGAGAAGGTTGTAGGGATGAGGTTGTATCCAAAAAGGAAAGACTGGGTAACACCAGAGACTGAAAATCTATCGAAAATGAAAATAAAAGCAGCATATAAAGAACACCCAGAAGCTGAAGATTGCCCCCTGAGCAGAAAAACAAATACAGACAGCTCAACAAGGAACTAAAAGGAATAGCTAGAGAAAACAGGTGAAGACATTGAAAAAACACTAAAAATCAATGCAAGAAGGCTTTTGCAGAAAATTAGTCTACTATCAACAAAGCTAACACCTGTAACATGTCTGCTAGTAGAGAAAGATCAAAAGAGGGAAAGAACATTTCCCTCAGTTACTGAATGTCAGTAGTCCTTGAGGCCATCAGCTGCAAAAGCAGCTATGAAGAACACATATTGGAAGTGAAAATTGAAGCCACGATCAGGTCCCAGAAAAACACCATGGTCCATGGTCCACATGGTATACCGCCTGGAGTGTTAAAACATGGTGGGAGAGGCTTGGTCATGCTCCTTTGCAAATTATTAACCTTATTTGGATGAAGGGAGAAGTCCCTGAAGACTGGCAATGCTCAATCATTGTACCACTTTTTAAGCAAGATAACCTGACAAATTGCAACAACTACAGAGGAATAAATCCTATGAGCATTCCCAGCAAGGTATTCTGATTACTGGCTGATTGAAAGGAGGAGCAGAGGAAATAGTTTCAGTCATAAGTTGGCATCAGATCTGGATGTTTCACTGCCAATCAGAAATTTGCTTTTTGTTAAATCTCAGAGAGACAAAGAGTTCAACAAACCCGTTTTGCACATTCACTGACTTTAAGAACATTAACAGATCGCCAGTGTGGAAAATACTCAGGTGGTCTGGTTTTAGCAGCAAGCTAATCCAAATACTGCAGAGTCTGTATACACAGCTTTACATGCAGTAAGAGTCAACGGAGAGCTGACAGGGTAGTTTGAAGTGAAAACAGTCAAACAGGTGTTCATACTCAGTCTAATACATTTTGCTCTGTACTTAGAAAACATCTTGTCAGACTCTTTTAGTACCAGTGAAGTACGCTGCATGATATTAGGGCAAATGATCAATCACCTTGACTTTGCAGACAATAATCATAATGATAATGCCTATGGAGGTGTACAGCCAAGAAACAGCAATTAACCTGTACACAACAATCAGAGAATCGGGATTAAAACTGAATGATCAAAAGACCAAACTAATGGTAACATCAACAAATCAAGAAACAGGATAAACAAGTCATTAACTTTGTAGGCATTGAACAAGTAGACAGCTTCTGCTACTTGGGTTTCATGATAACATGATGACTGCTATGAACATGACATCGACAAGCAGGTAGCTGCTGCCAGAAGAACATTTGTATGACTGAATAAAAACTTATAGAACCTTACAGTGCTGTCCCGAACAACTAAATCCAGATGATACACATTGCTCCTTGTACTCATGTTCCTTTAGGGTGGTGAAACCTGTGTAAAGACAACACACCTAGAGCAAAAGCTGCTCACATTTGAAATGAGTTGCCTGTTTCAGATTTTAAACATGACAAGGCTAGATAGACTAAGAAATGATGACATCCATGGAAGACTGGAAGTGCATTGCATGGCTATAATGATCAAAAGGAGTCAATTACAGTGGTTTGGCCATGTTGCTAAAATGACCCCATACTGACTGCCTAAAATTGTTCTTTATGGAAGAATAGCTGGTCAGAGGTCAGGGACTTCCATGGAGACAGTGGTATCATTGGTATATCAAGCCATCCTGGCAACCCCCAAAAAGTTCCAGTGGTGGCTCAAAATAGATGTGGAAGGAATCTGCTCAGAACCAATCTTAAGGATGGTGCAGGAAAAAGGAAATGATGAATGGAGATGTCCAAATTTATGAAATATGTGAGATTTTTACTATTGAGATTCTTCTCTATATTTGACTCAATGTCTAATATTATAAAACTCACCAATAAGTTAGGAAACAAACCGTATGCACTCCTACTAGAATCTGTAATAGATTTTGTTGATAATGGACTTTGTTAAAAAAGCAAGCAGACAGGACTGTAAACTGCTTTACTATGGCAAGCTTGAACTGAGATGATGGAAGAGCAAAAACTACCCAGTGTACACTCAACAACAGAATGTGATGTTTTGAATGCTCTAAGACACTATGTTCCATTCTCCCCTGCCTTAGGACTGCTCCTGGCCCACCAATAAAGACCATCAACCCCCATGTGGAGTTTGAGGCCCAACTCAATGGGAAGTTAATTGAAATTAATGTGAGGCAGGAGTCTAAATACCTTTGAGTATCTGGGCCTGATTGCTGTCTTGATTGTTACAAGTTTGGTTACACTGTGAAAGTGGTGTTTAGGAAATGGCTCAGGAGAGGATATTGGTAGAGCAAGCTGTGCTTGGGCACCCCAAAATCAGTGTTGTTTATTATTACACATGAGGAAATATTTACATTCTTTCCTCAAAGGACATAGTATTACAACACCAAAATAGTCACAATACTTACATGGTAATCTTGTTATATGTCTTGGCTGTCTTATTGCATATCAGGAAGAAGGAGTTGAAGGAGCAGGGACCCTTTACCCATAAAGGGTGAAATCCTGGTTCCATTGAAGCAAACAAGAGTTTTATTGGAGCCAGGATTTCAGCCAGAGTGTTTTAGACAGTGCTTTATGGACAGCTGTAATTTACAGAACAGAAAATTTGACACTTACCCGGAAGATAGAGCACAAACTAAAAGCTGCACGATAAAGCATGGAGAGGCAAAACAAACAAATAAGAGAGCAAAAGGATATGAAGGACATCATGAAAGCTGTGAACAAGTGGTGTTGCAGGCAGGAAAGACCGAAGATGTACTCTGATGGCATAATGAACAGCTGAGTGCATCAAGGGCTGTGGTCAAGAACAATAAGATCATAAGAAAGGCCGTACTGGGTCAGGCCAAAGGTCCATCTAGCCCAGTATCCTGTCTACTGACAGTGGCCAATGCCAGGTGCCCTGGAGTGAGTGAACCTAACAGGTAAAGATCAAGTGATCTCTCTCTTGCCATCCATCACCCCCCTCTGAGAAACAGAGGCTAGGGACACCATTCCTTACCCAGCCTGGCTAATAGCCATTAATGGACTTAACCTCCCATTAATAAACTTAATTTATCCCATTCTCTTTTAAACCCTGTTATAGTCCTAGCCTTCACAGACTCCTAAGGCAAGGAGTTCCAAAGGTTGACTGTGCGCTGTGTGAAGAAGAACTTCCTTGTATTTGTCTTAAACCTGCTGCCCACTAATTTCATTGGGTGACCCCTAGTTCTTCTATTATGGGAACAAGTAAATAACTTTTCCTTATTCACATTCTCCACGCCACTCATAATTTTATATACCTCTATCATATCCCCCCTTAGTCTCCTCTTTTCCAAGCTAAAAAGTCCTAGCCTCTTTAATCTCTCCTCATATGGGACCCGTTCCAATCCCCTAATCATTTTAGTTGCCCTTCTTTGAACCTTTTCTAATGCCAGTATATCCTTTTTGAGATGAGGAGACCACATTTGTAACAGTATTCAAGATGTGGGTGCACCATGGATTTGTATTAGGGCAATAAGATACGCTCCGTCTTATTTTCTATCCCTTTTTAAATGATTCTTAACATCCTGTTTGCTTTTTTGACTGCCACTGCACACTGCATGGATGTCTTCAGAGAACTATCCACGATGACTCCAAGATCTTTTTCCTGATTAGTTGTAGCTAAATTAACCCCCATCATATTGTATGTATAGTTGGGGTTATTTTTTCCAATGTGCATTACTTTACATTTATCCACATTAAATTTCATTTGCCATTTTGTTGCCCAATCATTTAGTTTTGTGAGATCTTTTTGAAGTTCTTTACAGTCTGCTTGGGGCTTAACTATTTTGAGCAGTTTAGTATCATCTGCAAACTTTGCCACCTCACTGTTTACCCCTTCCTCCAAATCATTGATGAATAAGTTGAATAGGATAGGTCCTAGGACTGACCCTTGGGGAACACCACTAATTACCCCTCTCCATTCTGAAAATTTACCATTTATTCCTACCCTTTGTTCCCTGTCTTTTAACCAGTTCTCAATCCATGAAAGGATCTTCCCTCTTATCCCATGGCAACTTAATTTACATAAGAGCCTTTGGTGAGGGACCTTGTCAAAGGCTTTCTGGAAATCTAAGTACACTACATCCACTGGATCCCCCTTGTCCACATGTTTGTTGACTCCTTCAAAGAACTCTAATAGATTAGTAAAACATGATTTCCCTTTACAGAAACCATGCTGAATTTTGCCCAACAATTTATGTTCTTCTATGTGCCTGACAATTTTATTCTTTACTATTGTTTCAACTAATTTGCCCGGTACGGACATTAGACTTACCAGTCTGTAATTGCCGGGATCACCTCTAGAGCCCTTTTTAAATATTGGCATTACATTAGCTATCTTCCAGTCACTGGGTACAGAAGCCCATTTAAAGGACAGGTTACAAACCCTAGTTAATAGTTCCGCAATTTCACATTTGAGTTCTTTCAGAACTCTTGGGTGAATGCCATCTAGTCCCAGTGACTTGTTACAGTTCAGTTTATCAATTAGTTCCAAGACCTCCTCTAGTGACACTTCAATCTGTGACAATTCCTCAGATTTGTCACCTACAAAGATGGCTCAGGTTTGGGAATCTCCCTAACGTCCTCAGCCGTGAAGACCGAAGCAAAGAATTCATTTACTTTCTCTGCAATGACTTTATCATCTTTAAGTGCTTCTTTTATATGTCTATCATCCAGGGGCCCCACGGGTTGTTTAGCAGGCTTCCTGCTGATGATGTATTTAAAAAACATTTTATTATTACCTTCTGAGTTTCTGGCTAGCTGTTCTTCAAATTCCATTTTGGCTTTTCTTATTACATTTTTACACTTAATTTGGCAGTGTTTATGCTCCTCTCTAGTTACCTCATTAGGATTTGACTTCCACTTTTTAAAAGATGCCTTTTTATCTCTCACTGCTTCTTTTACATGGTTTTTAAGCCACGGTGGCTCTTTTTTAGTTCTTTGATTTTGTTTTTTAATTTGGGGTATACATTTAAGTTGTCCTCTAATATGGTGTCTTTGAAAAGTGTCCATGCAGCTTGCAGGGATTTCACTTTAGTCACTTTACCTATTAATTTCCTTTTAACTAACCCCCTCATTTTTGCATAGTTCCCCTTCTTGAAATTAAATGCCACAGTGCTGGACTGCTGAGGTGTTGTTCCCAGCACGGGAATGTTAAATGTTATTATATTATGATCACTATTTCCAAGCAGTCCTGTTATAGTTACCTTTTGGACCAGCTCTTGCGCTCCACTCAAGACTAAATCAAGAGTTGCCTGTCCCCTTGTGGGTTCCTGTACCAGCTGCTCCAAGAAGCAGTCATTTAAAGTATCAAGGAATTTGGTCTCTGCATTTCGTCCTGAGGTGACATGTACCCAGTCAATATGGGGATAATTGAAATCCCCCATTATTATTGAGTTATTTATTTTGACAGCCTCTCTAATCTCCCGTACCATTTCATCGTCACTGTCACTGTCCTGATCAGGTGGTCGATAATAGATCCCTATTGTTATATTCTTATTAGAGCATGGAATTACTATCCAGAGATTCTATGGAGCATGTGGATTCATTTAAGATTTTTAATTCATTTGATTCTACATTTTCTTTCACAATGGAGAAATAAACTTCATATTTACAGATCGTACATGGCTATGATACTCTATGGTAAATTCCTTTGGTACATCTATGGTGGCACTTTTGTCTTGCAATGAAGTGAAGGTATTTATTAACATGAGATAATGTTGCAGTGTTTGGATACGAATCATAGTATACATATTAATAGTATTGTTTAGCTTAATAAATGTGTTTATTTGAATATAGTGTGTGTGTACATATTTAAGTAGGGAGATATCAGAAATTTCACTCAATTTAACAAGATAACCAGAAACCATCATCCTGGGTACTGTGAAGAGGCTCAGTGCAGTGCAGTAATATCCTATTAAACAGAGAGGTCTGATGACTATATTACTGTATAACTTTTCTCTGTTTATCATTTAGTCTCTGATATCTTCATGGCAATGATTTATAAACCCTTTAACTTTCTAAGTACATTTTTGAAAGGTGTGTACATAAACACATGTAAAATATTTGCTTTGTTGTTATATCCATATATATATTTTCATTACCCCAATCACTACACGCTATTCAAGCACCAAGCAAAACCCACAGATGTTTTTATACCTTGGAATGCACCATTACCTCCCATATGGAAAGAGAGAGAGAAATTCACAATTGGCACAAAGTAAGAATTCAGTGGTGTTGCACCTACCTGATATTCTATGATTCTATGCTTGCTCCGGAATTGGGCCCAGAAAGAGAATTGTGCTCTTGGGTTTCGATCCTGAAAGGTACTGAGTGCTCTAGGACTATTCACATACTTAAAGTTTAGCATATGCTTAAAGGCTTTGCTAAATTTGGGCCAGGGTGCCTAGCATGGTGCAGGATCAAGACACCATCATAAAAAAGTGTAGTCAGGAGTACAGTTTGTACATATGGTCATGGTTTCCACCAAGAATAACTCAATATTTTATTAGCAAGTAATGAGGCATTGAAAGTATCTAGCATTATCTGGCCATATTCTTACTTAAGTGGCACAAGTGGATTTTGCCAATTCAGTGATCAGCGTTGCCTTTAAAGAAACGCAATGGACAGCAGTGTCCTTCTTTACAAATATTGCATCCCGGAGTGTTGTTATGCATTGGAAAAGAATGATAAAAACAGTTAGATGTTGTCATTACCGTTTCCATGGTGCTGTCACAATGTAAAAACTTATTCAGTATAGCTGCCTATTTAATAGCACAAGTTGAGATGATTATTAGAGTCAGGACAATCACCTGGAGCTGTGCCAGATAGATTTGGTATTCATTTTTGTAAATTTTAACCACCCCAGTCCTGTGAGAAGAGATTGCATTAACTGTGTGATACTGGAAGTGGGGGATGCAGCATTTATAGTGTGAACAGTAAAATCCATGAGAACATAGACAATAAACTGTGCTAAATAAGCCATGACTCCGATGCAGTCAAGGATGCCCTTGGTCAAGCTGCTGAAGAACAAACTTGCTATAGTTAATCCATTTGCAAAGCTTTGGCAATGGAAATAAATGTTGACAGTGAGGGTATGGGGCTTTCCTGAGTTGAAGGATAACGATTAATGATTTCATTCTGGTTGATATTTCTACTCTAATTCAGCTTGACTTCTCAGCTGGGCTGTAATTTCTATCTGTCTAGATATTTATGTGTCACTCCCTTATCACTGTAGTACCTCCATGTCTGGCAAGCACTCATGAATTTATCCTCACAATCAGGCAAGGGAGGCATTATTTGTCCCCCGGTGAGACTTAAGTCTCAAAGGAACGCTGTGGCAGAGCCAGGAACTGAACCTGATTTCCTGCAGCCCAGCAGAGTATTTTAACCACAAGGCCACCCTCCTTCTTTCTAGGGCACACACTAGGAGGAAGACAAATGGGAACAGCTTGTTCCCTTTGCTCCTTCCTGTTACAACCTAGCATGTTCTCAGGAGGTGAGCCTGGGCTGGATTTCACATTTTGCTGTTCGCCTCTACTGGAGGTGCTGGCTCAACAGCAGCGTGAGAGACCCCCACTGCTGGCCAACATTCACTGCCGCACTTTGAAGCCCCATTACTGCCAGACTACCACTCTGCTACCATGACATAGGTGTAAGCTCCGCCCATCTTTTTGTTGGGTGTTTGCACAGCAGGGTCCTGGTCCCTGACTGTGCCCTCTAGGAGCTCAATTGAACACGGAGAGGCCTGGTCATCAGCAGGCAGGATAGAACCGGGGACCTCTAGAGCTTAGTGTATTAGCTTCTACCGTATGGGCTGAAAGAGAACTGCCTGTTAGCTAAGGCTGTAGAGCAGACTCATTTAACTCTCTCTCTAAGTGATCTCGGTGTCACTAGATGGGACAGGACACCCCACCCAGAAGGTGTGTGTGCTCCACCAAGGTAATTCTAATCTCTGGTGGACAGATCTCCCCTGCCGCTTGAAGGTAACTTGGCCACTACGAAGAGGCTGCTCCCTCCTTTCCTGGTGTTCTGCCAGTTACATTGCCCTCAGGACTGTAGCAGTACAGCACTGAGAAGGGGCAGCTCTGTCTTTCTTCCATGGAGCCCCTGGGATTACAGTGGACTCCTCCTTGTGCCCTCCTCTTTGCTCACATAGCTCCTTCAGTGCCACAGTGAAGCAACTTGCAAGATATAGATAAATTTGGGTGGACAAGTCTGACAGCATAAGGGCTCTGATGTCTTTTATGGGAGCACCATCTCATGCTGGGGCTCAGGCTTTTTGCTAAGGTAAGTGGTTGGTGCAGGAACCTCTGTTGGTAGCTCAGCATATGGGTGCACCAACATTCACAGCAAACACAAAGGGTTAGCAAAATGGCCACATTTATGACAAGTTCCCTCTGAATGCTGGACAGACTCTGCCTGCACATTGACTTCTGCAATTGTCTCACAGTCGCATAGGCTGTGTGTTATGCTGCTTGGGTCTCTTTTTTATGCTGTTTTTAGCATGCCCTGCTATGAACTAATCTCCTTCACTGTTTTTTGACTATCCTCTTCACTGAAAACCTGCACTTGCAATTTCTTATCTGCTGCTTTGCAAATTTGTAGGACTCTTTTGAATTTAACTCTGTCTCCGAGCAGATGCTTACATATTTTCCCGTTGCTTCAGGTACCCTCTAAAAATAGGACCCTAGAAATTACACAGACTTAATCTCTCTGCTTTTATTCACAAAACCTTTTTCTAAAACTATTCAGCCAGTTCTGGTGTTCACCAGCCAAATGCCTCACCTTTCGTAGAGGCTGTTGAGTCAAAAGAGCAGTGGGAGCTACACAAGGTGGCTGCTTGGAAGCAGCCTCATGGTGATCAGAATGTGGGGTACTTTTAAAAAAGGGGGCATATAAAACACCTGTTCTGGGGGTGAGGGATCTACGGTTTCTGGAGAAGTTGAAGCAGGCTGAGCTTAAGCCCAGGAAGACCTTTTTTGAAGGGAGGAATAAAGAAAAAACAGCAAGTGAGCACAGGCAGCAGCTTCCCCACCAAAGAGCACTTCTGTGAGCAAGCCAAACAGGCAGCAGTGGAAACAGCTGGTGGAATGTGGGGGGATGCTCCCCAGCATTTGGAAAGTGGTCAGTAGTGAGCAAGGCAATAACTGGCACTAGAAAAGATTGGACACAATAAAATGGGCGGGGAGGGAGACAGTGGGTAGGGACCCCAGCGTTCATGTTGCATTGGAGGGTGCTAAAAGGGAAAGTCCAGTTCCTGAGGGACAGGGAAGAGATAGTAGGAACACAGAGATAGCAACAAAATGATCCATATCTGGAAAGAGGAAAAGGTAAAGGAAGAACAGTACAATTAAACAAAAGGAAAAATAACTAAAGAGTCTCTAATCTAAGAAAATTATTAGAAAACTGAGAAAAGTAAAACAAGAATGAAATAAGCTGTAAATAAGAGAAAAATGTAATTCAAGAGAAACAGACTTCAGAAATAAGGAGACATGAGATGTAGCAAAAGAGAGAAAATAGTAAGGCCTGTAACAAAAAACATCTAGACAGCATCTTAAACTATACAAGGTGAAGTGACAAGAACAGGGAAACTGTCAGCAAAGGGTCTGTAAGCCAGAAAGGAGCAGAAGGATAATTGTTCAGTCAAGAAGCCAACACATAGCATCCAGGCTTTATTTAAGCTGGAACTCAAAACAGTAAACAGAGATTGCACAAGATGATTGCTCATGACTCGATTGCTGTAAGCCCTCCAAACTTGGGGCTTTCAGAAGCTAAAAGCTGAAAAACTGAAAAGGGAAAATGAGATTCACATTCTAGTGTATCGTGGTTTCTAATTCAAAATTCTGTTATTTCATACGTTTAAGTTGTTACCTATAAAGTGAGTTTAATTAAGATAATAATTAAAATAGAGTAGATAGCAGTAATAGACGATAGTTTATGGTATAATCCTAATAGTAGTTCCTACTAAAACTAATTTACTAGTGATTATTCCCCATTTAATTTACTAGTGATTATTCCCCACTTAATTGATTTCTACTTTACCCCACTGATTGAGATAAAACATAATGTGGCCTCTAGATTGTCTTTGCCTCTTTATTGCTCTTATTCTGAACACCTGCCCATCAGGCTTGCTATACACTCATGAAATATAAAGGATAAAGCCCCTGGACCAAGAACCTTACAATCTAATTTAAGACATGATGTAACGTGTCAGAGCATTGAACAGTAGGATTGATGACTAGGAGAATGGAACAGGGAGGATGAAGGTTGCAGTAATAAGATTACATGTTGACTTGTGATTAAACAGTTCTTGATGGCTCTGCTATTTAAAAAGATATTATTTTGTGTTTCCTTTATTATTTTCCTTTGCCTCTTCTGTCCTGCACCTCACTGAAGAAGCGATCTTGAGGAATGGTCTGAATCTTATAGGTGCAGAAGAGTGATTTTGCTCAATGTATTTGTTTAGGAACAAAGTACGGACCTCGTGCCTGGAACCCTTTTCACACACAGTGCTCAAGGTTACTACACTCTTCATCTACATCCCACCTCAGATGAGGGCAGCGTTTTTCAAAGTTCGGGTCGCGACACAGTACTGGGTCACAGCATGTAAAGCACTGGGTCGCTCTCATCAGCATCGCTAACCAGGACATTTAAAAGTCCCATCAGCAGTGCTGCCCAGCTAAGACAGCTAGTCCCCACCTGTTCTGACACCACCTTGTGCCCCAGAAGCAGCCAGCAGTGGGTCCAGCTTCTAGGCAGGGGACCCACAGGGCTCTGCACACTGCCCCTGCCATAAGCACTGGCTCTGCATTCCCATTTGCTGGTTCCTGGCCAGTGGGAGCTGTGAGGGGCGGTACGTGCAGGTGGGAACCACATGAAGTTGCTTTTGTGCCTCCGCCTAGGAGCCGGACTTGCTGCTGGCCGCTTCAGGTGTGCAGCACAGTCTGTGGTGCCAGGACAGGCAGGAAGCCTGCCTCTGCACCCCAGCTGTGCTGCTGCCTGGGAGCCACCAGAGGTAAGTCTGAACCCCAATCCACTGCCCAAACCCTGAGTACCCACCAAAACCCAGAGCCCCTCTGCACTCAAACCCCTCATCCCCAGCTCCACCCCAGAGCCTGGTCCCTCAGCCCAGAGCCTTGACCCCCTCCTACACCTCAACCCACTGCCCCAGCCCAGAGCCCCTCCCACACCCCAAGCCCCTCATCCCCAGCTCCACTGGGTCACGGGCATTGACAATTTTCTTCAGCTGGGTCCCCAGAAAAAAATATTGAAAACCACTGGACTAGGGTGATTGGATAGCAAGTGTGAAAAAATGGAATGGGGGGCTGGAAGGTAATAGGTGCCTATATGAAAAAAAATGCAAATATCAGGGCTGTCCATATAAAATCAGGACATCTGGTCATCTTACCTCAGACCACACTTCTGGTGCCAAACTTACCAGATGCCCCACCTTAGCTAATTGTATTATCATACACATATATTAAAAAATACTTGAAACACACAGTGATAATCTTCTGTTGTTCCAGAGCAGCAGCCCCTCACGATGCATATTCTTTTCTCTCCTTACAGAACTTGGGGCAATTCTGTACAGAACAGACTTAGCATTTAACAATCACTTTGTGTATCTTATTTCTAAAAGAGTCCATTAATGGCTTCATAGTCATGCTGAGCTAGAGGCATGGTAAGAGAGAAAGTGGGTGTCTCTGAAAGCAGGGTAGCAGAGCTGCTCCAGCAATTCCATCGCCCCTTGAAGAGACAGATGTGTCAACAATGCCATGTGATCATTGCTGAGAATGGCTCATATCCACAAGATTCAAGATGGAGGTTTTATTTCCATCCATCACCAGAAGATCATTGACAAACTGTATGAACATTTAATTTGCACCAGCTAGTGCTGTCTCTGTCCTAAATCCAAATCTAAAATCATACAGATGTGGACCATTTTGTGTAGACATGTGTAAAGTGATTATGAAGATACTGGACTCTTGGGTGGTCTGATCTGGTGTTCTGGGACAGAAATTTGGTTTCCAAGTTTAGTGGACAAGATATGAGCGTGCTCTTCTTACCCAGACTCTATAGTGCAAGGACATATTCCCAAAAGGCATCTCTTTTCCAAGCTGTACAGTCCCAGTCTTCTTAATCTATCCTCATTTGGCAGCTGTTCCATACCCCTAGTCAATTTTGTTGCCCTTCTCTGTACCTTTTCCATTTCTAATATATCTTTTTTGAGCCATGACAACCAGAACTGCATGCAGTATTCCAGATGTGGGCCTATCATGGATTTATATAGTGGCATTGTGATATTTACTGTCTTATTATCTATTCTTTTCCTAACGGTTCCTAACATTCTGTTCACTTTTTTGACTGCCATTGCACACTGAGTTTTCAGAGAACTACCCACAATGACTCCAAGATCTTTTTCTTGAATCGTAACAGCTAATTTAAACCCCCCATTTTGTATGTATAGCTGGGATTATGTTTTCCAGTATGTTTAATTTGCATTTATCAACATTGAATTTCCTCTATTTTGTGGCCGAGTCACCCAGTTTTATTAAATTATTTTGTGAGTCATCAGAGTGCTTTGGAGTTAACTATCTTGAGTAATTTTGTATCATTGGCAAACTTTGCTACCTTAATGTTAACCCCTTTTTCCAGATCATTTATGAATACGTTGAACAGCACTAGTCCCGGTACAGATCCTTGGGGCACAGTGCTATTTGCTTCTTTCCATTCTGAAAACTGATAATTTATTCCTACACTTTGTTACTGACCCATTAGAAGACCTCCTCTGTTATCCCATGACTGCTTAGTTTCCTTTAAGATATACTGGAATTGGAAAAGGGACAGAGGAGGGCAACAGAAATGATTAGGGGCATGGAGCAGCTTCTATATGACCGGAGATTAATAAGACTGGGACTTTCAGCTTGGAAAAGGGGGATATGACTTTTCAGCTTGACTAAGGGGGGTAGGATAGAAATCTATAAAATCATGACTGGTGTGAAGAAGGTAAATAAGGAAGTATTATTTACTCTTCTCATAACACAAGAACTAGGGGTCACCAAATGAAATTAACAGGCAGATGGTTTAAAACAAACAAAAGGATGTATTTCTTCACACAACGCACAGTCAGCCTGTGGAACTCTTTGCCAGAGGATGTTGTGAAGGCCAAGATTATAACAGGGTTAAAAAAAGAACTAGATAAATTAATGGAGGACAGCTCCATCAAGGCTATTAGCAGGGATGAGCAGTGATGGTGTCCCTAGAACCTCTGTTTGCCAGAAGCTGAGAATAAGCAAGAGGGGATGGATCACTTGATGATTACCTGTTCTGTTCATTCCCTCTGAGGTAACTGGCATTGGCCACTGTCGGAAGGTAGGATACTGGACTAGATGGACTTCTGGTCTGATCCAGTATGATCATTCTTATGTTCAAGATCCTTTGGTGAGGGACCTTGTCAAGGGCTTTCTGAAAGTCCAGGTACACTGTTTCCACTGGATCAGCTTTTCTTTCACCTCTCAGAGAATTGTAATACATTTACAAAGGCCATGTTGACCCTTCCTCAACGAACAGTGTTCATCTATGTATTTGATGCATCTGATCTCAGGGTCTGGATCTGTATTATGACTCTGGTTTACCCTCCAGCTCTGGCTTTTGTCTGCTGTCCCTTTGGCATTGAATTTTGGCTTGTTCCTGGACTCTACCCAACCGGGACCCAGCTCTAACTGGTAGATTAATCTCTTGTTTCCAGCACCAGGTTTGACCATCCAAGGCTAGTTGATGACAAGGGGGCTCTGATTCTCATCCTAATGACTTCAAAGTTAAATTTTTAGCCTTTTAAATGCTTCACTGCAAATTAAGTGCTTTTCTGAATCAGAACCCATATGAGGAAAGGCAAGTGGGAGTGAATGAATGTGGAATTGAGAGAAGGGGAAGTGAAAGAGTGAAAGAGAGATCAAGAGGATGTTAGAGAAGAGAAAGGTTGGAAGCTATTTTCCTGAAATAGATTTGTCGGCATATGAAATTGCAGCCACTCACCAAAGAAGGGTGATGCTGTGGTAAGTTACAGCTTTCCTCTAGCTCAGTGATTCTCAGCCATGAGTCCAGGGGAGACTAGGGGGCCATGAGCAGGTTTTAGGGAGTCCGCCAAGCTTGGCTAGCATAAGACTTGCTGGGGCCCAGGACAGAAGCCAAGGCCCCACTGCATGGGGCTGAAGCTGAAGCCTGAGCAACTTAGCTCCACAAGGCCCCTTATGGCATAGGGCCCAGGGCAACTGTCCTACTTGCTACCCCCTAATGCTGTCCCTGGCTTTTATATGCAAAAAACCCAGTTTTTGTGGCACAGATGGGCTGTGGAATTGTTATAGGATGTTGTGTGGGCCTCAGAAAGAAAAAGGTTGAGAACCCCTGGTCTATCTGACACTGTGTGCAAGGGGAAACATTTTTAAAATTGCTGTGATGTCACACTTTGCTGCTTTAATGGAAAGAAGGGAGAGAAAAAGGTTGCTGTGGTTACAAACTTCTGGTGAATTGTGAGAGATTAGTATTTGCTTTAAATCTTCAAATGCATCCTGTGAATTAAAGTACGGTATTTATATTATTGAGAGTGTCATGACTTTAGAATGGTGAATAAAGCTACAGTGGTAAACTGTCAAAGATTTGTCATAGCAAGAAAAGCCAGATGCAACAATGAAACGCTTTCCAAAATGTGTGCAAGTATTCCTTATATATATATGGCTTCCCGTTACTTTAGTGCTGTGTATGGTGGCTGTGGCCATGCCAAGTACTGGCCCTTCCCCTTGATGCCCACTTCAGTTTAAAATTGGAAGGATCCGCAGTGGTCACGAGCTATACCTTTTGAAAGTTCTAAGTTTCATATTCTACTCTGTAATTAAACATGCATTTATACACAGTCACTAAGCGTCAGACGAATTGCAGCTGTGCATTAAGCACAGAAATAAAGATGACATTTATATATTTTCCTAATTCATAGTGACATGTAACCTAACTTACAAGGACTACTGCTTAGTCCAGGTGGATACTAATTGGCAGCTGCTCTTAAAACATTATTGTGGGTTACCCTCTGGAGTCTTTTTTAATTCTTTTCACTTCTTTTTCAGAGTCTGAGCTTCTCAGTTAAAAAAACAATCCTTTGCAATAGTTAACCAGGTAATTAATTTAAGACTGCTAGGAATGTTGTCACATTCATTATATTATTCACTCAGTTTTGGTTACCTAATTACTATCTGATGCAATAGAGCAATATTTTCTGGTGCTGGAAAATACAGGTCTACAGAGCTATTTCCTCTCATCTCCCTCCCATGTTTTGGAAGACTGATAAATAATAGCATAATAATTTCTGCTCAGTTTTTCCATAATGATCTTTCTAAGATCCCAACATATGCTATTTTTGCATGTGTAGTGAGATCTTCATGGGAGCACAGTATTTAAGAATTGTTTCCAACAGTGGTGTGCCGAACATTGATATGAAAGGTCATTGTAAAACTGAGCAGCTCCCACCTGCTTTCAGAGTTCAATATTAAGGTACAATAGGGCCTGATCCAAAGCACATTAATACATAGGCACTGGAACGAGGGGTGCTGGGGGAACTGCTGCACCCCTTGGCTTGACATGGTTTCCATCACATACAGGGTTTACAGTTTGATCCAGTGGCTTTCAGCACCACCACTATAAAAATCATTACATCACCCTTACATTAATGTCAGTGGAAAGAGTCCCATTGATTTCATTAGGCTTTGGGTCAGTTGCATATTAAGTGGTCATAGGGCTCAAAGAAGTACCCACCATTTCCTTTCCTTTATATTTGAATTTTTATTTATTTTTCTTGCTAGTGCAACATTATTTGCCTCAGGAATTAGAATTTAGTATTGGTTCAAAAATGTTAAGAAAGAAAGATTGGAGCTGAGTGAGACAATATACTGTACAATTTCAATTCCTATGGTACTTTTCCCTAAAAGTATTCTTCCAATCAGTATTGTAGTGCACTGAGTAGCAGAAGGAAGTGATGTTCTATCCCAGGGGTGGGCAAACTATGGCCCACGGGACCATCCTGCCTGGACCCTGAGCTCCCGGCCACGAAGGCTTGTCCCCGGCCCCACCCCTGCAGCTTCAGCTTGCCGTGTGGGTAGCACTCTGGGGGCGGGCTGCGCGCTTCTGCAGGGCAGCATGTCTGGCTCCACACAGCTGCCAGACACAGTGCTCTGAGCAGCATGGTGAGGGGGTCGGGAGGTTGAATAAGGGGCAGGAAGTCCCGGAGGACAGTCAGGGGACAGGGATGGTTGGATGGGGCAGAGGTTCTGGGGGGTGGTCAGGGGACAGGGAATGGGAGGGTTGGATAGACATGGAAGTCCCAGGAGTCTGTCAGGAGGCAGGAGTGTGGATAGGGGTCAGGGCAATTAGGAGACAGGGATCGGGAGAGTTGGGCAGGGGTACGGTTCTGGGAGAGGGCAGTTACGGTGGGGAGGTCTCGGGAGGGGGCAGTCAGGGGACAAGGAGCGGGGGGGGATGATTCGGGGATTCTGAGGGAGGCAGTCAGGGTGCAGGAAGTGGGAGGGGGTCAGATGGGGGCAGATCCAGGATGTTTGGAGAGGCACAGCCTTCCCCACCCACACTCCATAAAATTTTGCAACTCCGATGTGGCCCTCAGGCCAAAAAATTTGGATAGGACAGGGGTGGGCAAATAGCTGGCTGTCACAAACTAAACTCTGTAAGAAATGTAGCCTTTACTTTGAAAGTACTATGCACATAAGTATAAATAGCCTCAGATAGTATAAACTGATGTCAGTAATTACAATTTACATTAGTTGAGAATTTGGCCCATTGTATATAAAATATTTACAAATACACACAGAGCAAAACAAGAGGACAGAAGCTACGGATGGTGAGGGAGATAGATCTCCCTTCCGTGATAGGACAGGACACTGGCAAATGTTAGCTAAACGATATGGAAAAGGTACAGCAATGTCAGCTGTGCATTACATAATATTATTACTATTATTTGCCTAGCTAGGGAAGGAATGGTGCATTCTGAAAAGGAGAGTTCTCCAGAAAAGAGGAGGGCTCAGGAGTCAGGTCCTGGCCAAATACTCGAGTTGGACATAAGACAATGCAGATTGCTGTGCTCTATATGTAGACATATCAAAAGCCCTCTCCAAGTTTGCACTGGTTCTGCTACAGCAGTCACTGCTAAACTACACTGGATGCCACTTTATACCAGCTGAGGATCTCAGACTTCTGCAGATGGATGACTCCTTCTTCTTAGTTTGCCTGGAAACGGTCCCTGTAGCCAGGGATGTGCACAGGAATTTAAATGTAACTGCAGCGAAGAGGTTTTGGCTCCCCCTGGCAGAGGTTCTCCCCATGTCCCTGGAGGCTAGGGAGAGAGGAAGCAGCAGGATAGCTGGCTACCGGCTCAGCTCCTCCTCCCGGCCATCCCAACAGAGGCTGCTTTTCCTTCCCTGCTGCTGGAGCCCCCTTGCTGCTGCCTGCTTTGCAGCCTGCACGCTGAAGTGAGTCACGGGGTGGAGGCAGAGGCAATGCCCTGGGACTCCAGCAGCAGGGAAGGAGAAGCAACAGTCAGCAGCTATAGGTGTCAGGGGAGGAGGAGCTTGCTGCTTCTTCACTCTCTCATCTGCAGGGACACACAGAGACTTTTTGGGGTACACCTGTTTGCCCCCCATTGTACACATCCCTGCCTGTAGCCAAAATGTTACAGGTTTTGAGGCCTAGTCCTGACAACCTCAATATACCTCTGGCATTTTATCTTCTGTTGTTCGGTTAATGGGTTCTCCCATCATCTAATCTGTAGGTCATGCCTCCTCCCCCTAATCCCTCTGATTGGCTCAGATAGTGGGGCTGAAACATTTTGAGACACATAAAACTGTCCTTGGTGACTTTCACATGGCATTAAACAATTATTGAGCCTGTCAGTCACTTTCATCACACCTCCACCTTTCTTGGGTTTTTGTTTGTTAGCCACTTGTAGTTGTACTTCCTATGCATGTGCATAAACACAGATGATTCTAATAATGCCCCTCTACCTCCACTCCACTGGTGCTCTCCCTTTCTTTGGACTTAAAGAAAAATAAAATGCTGTACTATAAAAGCATGTAGATTACAAAAGCAGGAGTTTGTGACTGCCCACCGAGTTCACTGACTGCCAAGACTGACTTTCCATCCATTTAGTCTTTTAACTTTTTGGTTAAATAAATAACCTGTCCAACATTTTCAAAATCAGGCTCTGATTTTGAGTGCCCAATTTTGGCACTCAGATTTTGGGCTGCCCAACTTGAGACACCCAACCTGAGAGGCCAACGCTGAGCTAAATGTATAGTGATGAAATTCTAAGCATCAAGGGGAAGAAAGAACAAGTTTAGGATTACATCCTTGTGCTTGCCTACAGAAACTTCCCAGTGCTCAGTGCTTTTGTCTGGTGGAAGTACCATTATGACTTCAACACCTCTTTTTCAAGTATGCATCATATAGACTGTGCAAGGTTAACCACTTTATATGGTCTACCTTGTCAAATATTACATTGCTTCTGCATTTAACTCAGTATTGCCAGAGGACTAACTAACACTCTGTGTGTGGTGGAGGTGGTGGTGGTGATGGGGGCTGGGGGGGGCCTACATAAAAAAAAAACTTTTTGCCACTATGTGGCTTAAAATAGCTAAAACTAGAAATAAATTAATATGAGGTGGTCATTGCAGATGACTAAAGAAAGGCAAACAAATGTTATTTTGATGTAAAGAGAGGCTGGGTTCCAGTGACTTCCCCCCTCCCCAAGACTGAATAATAAGAGACTATTTTAAAAGGTTGCTAGACGAATTATTCAAGCACTGTTTCTGAGTTTAGATAGAGGAATCCTGAAATTGTCAACTTGCTTTAGATGATGAGTGGGAAAATGTTAATGACATATCCTTGGTACTTGAAAAAAAAAAAGAAGGCTCCACAAGATCTTCAATTAGAGGATAAAAAATAAACAGAAATTGACTTGAGCGGGTCACCCAGTCGAGTACCAACATTCCTAATAACTGTGTCAAGGATAGAAGTCATGATGTGAAAACAAGAAATGCACAGAAATAAAGGTCAATGGATGGCTCTGCAGATATGCTCAGCATCCAATTACTATTCACTTTTAGCTTAGTTGTTCAAATGTGATTCAGGATAGCAGTGCCCATTGTCATTATAAGCAGGTGGCTTTTTTTGCCTGTTTAATAGTAAAGCTTCACTGAGGAACAAACCAGATCTTTTAGTCATTTTGTATTAAGGATAGAAGCAATTAACAGTACAAGCAATCAACAGTACTGCTTATCTCAGCGCCAGAGACATGCTTATAATAGGAGCCTTTTCACTGATTACAGGCTCTCTGTAAGTCATGATGAGGAGAGGGGACCTCCTTCCTTCTGCACATAGATCTGACTACAAAGCCCTCGATGTGGGGAGCTCTGCCCTTATTGCCCATTTGAAGGGAAATCTGGCTGAACTTCCATATATTCATAGAATAGAATGTCAGGGTTGGAAGGGACCTCAGGAGATCATCTAATCCAACCCTCTGCTCAAAGCAGGACTAATCCCTAATTAAATCATCCCAACAATTTTTGCCCCATATCCCTAAATAATATTGATGTTTTTCTTACCTGGAAAACCTTGTCCTTCTCTCCCAATACTTTGGTGTTCATTTTGATTTATGACTGACATTTTTTAAAATGGGTGCCTAGAGTTAGGTGCCTAAATTCAGATTTTGGTATCTAAATAAATGGGCTGATTTTCACAATGCTGAGGCCACAGTAGCTTTAAATTCCATTGTATTCTCCACACACATATATCACCCTTCAAGATAGTAACCATACTTGGAGTTCAGACTTGGGTCTCCCCCGGAGAGCTCATAGCTACTCAAATGCGGGTTGGGAATAACTATTAGGTGGCCATGTGGTGAATAGCAGTTTACTAAAAAATGGTCACTAGGTGCTGAACTGTCCAGTGAATGTTAGGAGAAACAGGAAAGTACAGAGTCACAGAATCCAAGGGAGGATAAAATTTCAAGAAGAGGAACATGTCAGAGGTGGCTGACAGGTCAAGGAGGATGAGGACAGAGTAGTGGTTCAGAGTTTTGACTGGGAAAAGCCATTAGAGAGTTGGAAAGAGCAGTGGAGTGAAAGGGCAACAGCCAGATTGGAGGACTAGGATCGACCTGGAGGAGAAGAACTCCTCCAGCAACTGTGACAATATGTCTGGTTAGCTTTAAGGTAAAAGGGAGATGGGGCAGTAGCTAAAGATGCCAGTGGGGTCAAGGGTGTTGTTTGTTGGTTGGTTTTTTTGGTTATGTGTTTTTTTTTTAAAAGGGAGCTACTAAAGCATGCTTGTATTGTGAGAGGAAAGAGCCAGAGGACAGCAAGAGTTCAAGGAGAAGAGTAAGGGGGGTGAGATCAGGAGATGGAATGGCAGGCAGCTAGCATGTATTGTTCCAAGGAGCAGATTTAATTTTCTGGCAAAATAAGTTTTCACTCCTTTGTCTTTCTCTGAGCAGCACAAAACCAGTTCCACTCTGGTAAACTGAGTTGGATTCGCTTCTGGCTCATTCAGGATCCAAAGAATCATCAACTATTCTATTTTGAGTTAGCTGGTGATGCTGCACAAGCCAGAAACAGCGCACATAATTTGAAGATTGAGTTTATAGTTCAGCTTTGCAGGGCTGGCAATTAGAAAAAGTCATTTTAGTACTTGAGGAAGGACCTGATTCGGACTGATCCCTAAATGCATGGTTGAGGTCACACCATGGCCTGCATATGAGCTGAATAGAATTCAGTCTCTGGAGTGCAAGGACTGCTTTGCTCCTATTCCACTAGGGCCCCAAAGGAAGAAGGGCAAGGAGGAAGAGGAATATAGCCCTGATCCTTCTTACACATTGGCCCATGGAGCACAACTGGCTCACAAGGAGGAGCAGGCTGTAATCCTGGACATGTAGTGGTATGCAACCCTCCCAGAGGTAGAATGCCTCCTTGTTCTCCCCATAGAAATACTCCTTAAAATGGGCAGAGCTGAACAGTGCTTAGCCCAAAGTGAGCAAATTAGATATGGAACTCACTGTGATATGGAATAATTCAAAAAGGGTGAAGCAGGGCCATTTTCATATAATCACTTTTCAGGCTATACATGCACTTTCAATTATATGTCTGGCTTTTGAGACTCAAGTAGTTTGCCTTGTGATCAGTGTACCAGAAATGTACAGTCTGAAAACCACTTCATGGGTCTACTCCTGAAAATAATACAAAGTATTTATATAATGCCAAGAATGTGCTACGCACTTCACACCTAAATACTCAGACAAGTTCACACTCAAGAGCACTCACCATCTGAATAGATAATTAAGAAATCTGGTATCGGAAAAGGGACTAAACAAAAATGCAAATTGATATAGCAGTTACAATCAGCATGTGTCTTGTAGTTCTACTTGTTTGTTTGAAGATGTGATGCCATCTATTGTTCTTGTGGTTGTGTGATATAGACTGGGATTTATAGGCCTTTTGGAAGGGAATTATGAAGAGAGATATTTGGGAGGTGCTCACATGGAGGCTTCATATGGGTCAGCAGCAAGCAGGTTATAGGTAGGGCTGGTTGAAAATTTTCCACCAAAACTTATTTTTTCTAAATTTAAAACTGAGTCTTTGGGTATGAAGAAACTATGAAATTAGGTCAATTAACTTGAAGTCGATTTTTTTGTAAGCAGACTGTATAAAGTCGATTGTCTGCATCCCCACAAAACAGAGCAAGTTGGCAGCGTTCGTCCACACTACCATGGCAAGCATCAACATAGCGAGTGGTGCACTGTGGGTAGCTATTCCACAGTTCCCAGAGTCGCCAGCAGGCGCCATTTTGAGCGGTGCACTGTGGGTAGCTATCTCCGTGCCCTAACCCCCCCCCTCGCAGTGCCCCTTCCACCGTGAAAGCAACTGCAAACAATTATTTTGCGCCCTTTTTCCGCGCTGACGCCATAGCAGTGCAAGCATGGAGCCTGCTCGGGTCACCACTGCAGTAATGGCCATTGTGAACACCTCACACATTGTTGTGGAGTTTATGCTGCATCATATGCACAAGAAGGCAATCAGGAGATGACCGTGCTATCGGGAGAGTGATGACAGTGATGAGGACATGGACACTGACTTTTTTGAAAGTACGGGATCCGACAATCTGGACATTTTGGTGGCAATGGGGCAGGCTCATGCTATGGAACATGATTCTGGACCCAGGAAACAAGCACTGACTGGTAGGATTGCATAGTGCTGAGAGTCTGGGATGACTCGCAGTGGCTCAGAAACTTTCGCATGCGTAAGGGCACTTTCATGGAACCTTGTGACTTGCTTTCCCGTGCCCTCCAGTGCAAGAATACCAAAATGAAAGCAGCCCTCAGAGTTCAGAAGCAAGTGTCAATAGCCCTCTGGAAGCTTGCAACGCCAGACAGCTACCGGTCAGTTGGGAACCAATTTGGAGTGGGTAAATCTGCAGTTGGGGCTGTTGTGATGCAAGTAACCAGGGCAATCATTGATCTGCTGCTATCCAGGGTTGTGTCCCTGGGAAATGTGCAGGCTACAGTAGATGGCTTTGCTGCGATGGGATTTCCTAACTGTGGTGGGGCTAAAGATGGGACTCATATCCCTATTTCGGCACCAGACAACGACGGTGGACAGTACAGAAACTGCAAGGGGTACTTTTCAATGGTCATGCAAGCACTGGTTGACCACAAGGGACGTTTCACCGACATCTATGTGGGATGGCCGGGAAGGTTCATGACGCTCGTGTATTCAAGAACTCTAGGATTGCTAGACAGCTGGAGCAAGGGACTTTCTTCCCAGACCAGAAAATTACTGGGGCGGGCGGGTTGAAATGCCAATCGTTATCCTTTGGGACCCAGCCTACCTCTTAATGCCCTGGCTTATGAAGCCATACACAGGCATCCTAGACAGGAGTCGGGAGCAGTTCAGCTACAGGCTGAGCAAGTGCAGAATGGTGGTAGAGTGCGCATTTGGCCATTTAAAGGTGCGCTGGCGCATGTTATTGATTCGGTCAGACCTCAGCGAAAGAAATATGCCCATTGTTATTGCTGCTTGCTGTGTGCTCCACAGTCTCTGTGAGAGCAAGGGGGAGATGTTTATGGCAGGGTGGGAGGCAGAGGCAAATGTCCTGTCCGCTACTTACGAGCAGCCAGACACCAGGGCAAGTAGAAGAGTGCACCAGGAGGCGCTGCGCCTCAGAGAAGCCTTGAGAACCAATTTTGTGACTGTTCAAAGTGCCATTAAAAACCCGTTCCCTTGCTCTGCTCAGCGTTAAGCCTGATGCCCTCCCCCCTCTCCCCCCCAACACGTGCAGAGGAAATAAATTCAGTTTTTTAAAAATCATGCATTCTTTATTGATTCGTCACAAACACAGGTGATGACTAGAAAGGTAGCCTGGAAGGGATGGGTGAGGAGGGAAACCAGCAGTCAGGGTGGTGGATGAGGGGAGGGGGGACAAAGACACAACACATTTTAAAACTTTTTTGATAAAGTCAGCCTTCTGCTGCTTGTGCTGTCTTGTGGGGTGGAGTGGGTCGGTTCCCGGAGCATCCCCTCCCTCGCGTTCTCACCCTGAGTCTGGGTGAGGAGGCTATGGAACTTGGGGAGGAGGGGAGGTGGTTGCACAGGGACTGCAGTGGTGATATTTGGTCCCGCTGAAGCTCCACTGGACACTGGAGCATGTCACTTTGATCCTCCATTATCCACAGCATTGCATCCATCCTCCTTTCATCGCGCTTCTGCCATCTCTCCTCCCATTCTGCTACTGCTGTCCTGGACTCTAAAAGGCTTTAACTCCATGCATTCTGGGACTCTATAAATGTTTCTCTCCATGCACTCTGCCAGGCTCCTTCAGTGCGGGAGGAATTCATAAGTTCAGAGAATATTTCATCATGCGTGCATTTTTTTCTCTTTCTTATCTGTGCTAGCCTCTGCGATGGGCATGAAATGGGGAAGACTGGGAGAACCGAGACATTTGCAGCAGCTGCAGGAGGCAAAAAAGGGAGACAAGCTATAAGAAAGATACATTTTACAGCACAATGGATATAGTCTTTCATGGTGAAACAAAGTAGTCACACAGCACATATGCTTTCTGTACAAGGTTGCATTTTGCACCTTAAATTGAGCGCCTGTGGTTTTCGTGTAGAGACATCAGACACGCAGGGCTGGGCAACAGAAATCACCATGCAGGCAGCCATGGTAAGCCATATTCTTTCGGTTTGATTCACATTCTTTACAGAAGCATTCTCCTTTCCCATACTAACCACCACCCCCCAACACTATATGGCTTCCCTCCTCCCTCTACCGTGTGGCTGCAAACATGGAGGACCCCTGCTAGTGAACCATGAGCTGCCCAGCATGATTTCCTTCCCCCTGCCCCACAAACACACACATGCCACTTGGGATAATGTGGGAAGGATTTCTTTACAGCCACATATATGAGCAGCCCAGTGGGAACGTCCGCAAATGAGTGTCCCCTTACTTACAGTCCCATATTTCAAATGGGCTACCATGAACGATATCACTCTGCTGAGGATTACACAGAGAGATAAAGAACGGATGTTGCTGGAATGCCAGCAAACCCCGGGACCATAAGCTGCCATGCTTTGTCATGCTATGATTCCAGACTACTTGCTACTAGCCTGGCGTGGGAAAGTGTCCTACCATGGAGGACGAAATAAGGCTGCTGTCCCCAGAAACTTCCTGCAAAGGCTTCTACAGTATCTGCAGGAGAGCTTCATGGAAATGACTCTGGAGGATTTGTGCTCCATCCCCAAAAATGTTAACAGACTTTTCCAGTAGCTGTACTAGCCATGCATGCATTCCAAGTCCTCAGGGCAAGTTAATCATTAATAAATGCTTCCTTTTAAATCATGCCTTATCTGATCCCTAAAGGGACACTCACCAGAGGTTCCTTTGCCAATTTCTTCTGGGGTACCGCTGATAAACAGTTCCTGACTGTCTGGGAACAGGGTCTCTCTGCTTGCCTGCTGCTGCATGGTATCATCTTCCTCATCAGCTTCGTCGTCATCTGAATCCTCATGCCTGCTCATGACTACCCCATCGGAGGAGTCTACGGACAATGGTGGGGCAGTGGTGCCCTCCCACAATATTTGATTCAGTTCATTGTACAATCGGCATGTCCACGGAAGTGCCCCAGAGCATCCATTTGCCTCTTTGGTTTTGTGGAACGCTTGCCTCAGCTCCTTAATTTTCACGTGGCACTGATATGTGTCCCTGTTGTGGCCCCTATCCAGCATGGCCTTGGAGACTCTGCCAAACGTGTTGGCATTCCGTTTGTTGGAATGGAGTTCTGCCATCATGGATTCCTCTCCCCAGATAGCGATCAGATCCAACACCTCTTGTGTGGACCATGCTGGAGCTCTTTTGCAATTGTTGGTCTCCTGTGCTGATGAGCTCTGCATGCTGAGCAACCTGTGCAGGTGAGCTCTCCACGCTGGCCAAACAGGAAATGAAATTCAAAACTTCCCCGGGCTTTTCCTGTCTACCTGGCCAATGCATGCAAGTTGAGAGTGCTGTCCAGAGCGGTCACAATGGAGCATTGTGGGACAGCTCCCAGAGACCGATAGTGTTGGCATGCGTCCTTACTAACTCAGTCGACCCGGAGACGTTGATTTTAGCACTACTCCCCTCATCAGGGAGGAGTACGGAAATTGATTTTGAGGGCCCTTTAAGTCAACGGAACAGGCATCCATGTGAGGACGGGTACAAGGTTATGTCGACTTAACGCTGCTACAGTCGACCTTAAGTCATAATGTAGACCAGCCCTTTGACTTAACAAAAATCTTGATGGGATGTGTCTGCTTTCCTCAAATGGGATTTTAATTGGAAAACCAAAAACCCAGTTTGAGAGTCCAATGAAAAGTTGATATTTTTGGCAGTAAATGTTGACTAAAAGTATTTTTCTTGTTTTCCTCAGTTTATGATGCTGCGGGGGATGTGGGGGAATCTTCCCCATATTTCAACTAGCTCTAGTGATGGACATAGAGGGCTGCATGGAAGAAGACACAAAGATAAAAGTGGGATAAAGGTTTCACCCTATCTGGAGTGGCTCACAACTGTGAGAGCCTATCTCAGAGCAGACTGTCAGAAAACAAGGGCAGACACCCCAAACTGGTGTTATGTTCTATTATTAGATTTCACCAAGCCAGTTAAAAATGTGAATGCCTGGATCATTATACCAGTATTACCATGGAGTCACAGACAACCCCTTAAGGCATATCTTGCCACCCAGACAAACTTGACTTAGTAATAATGGCCACATAGACCAAAAATCACACCACATCAGGTTGCTCCCAGTCCCAAAGGTCTAACCACTTACCCCAGATCAACTGATACTCCAGATCTTACACCAAAGACAACGCTGGCAGCCAATTTTATAGTAAACTAACCATGGATTTATTAGCTAATAAAAAGAAATAAGAGTTTCTGAGAGCTTAAATCAGGTAAAACATATACACAGGTGAATCACAGTTTGTATTTTCAAATAATGGTAGTGATGTAATAAACTGCCAGTCTCCCAAAAGACTTTTCAGGGTACCCAGAATAACTTCTGGGGATATCTGCTTTGCATCTGGTACTTCCCAGTAAGAGTCCAAGACGATTCAGAGATAAAGGATCTTTTTTAAAAAATCCATATTTATAGTATCTTTACACAGAAAACAAGCTGACAGTGTGTTTATCCATGTCGGCTTTTCCTTTAATGAGAGAGAGTGAGGAATACACTTAGACTTTTGATCTCTGACTATATACATAATGGTCACCTACTTTGAAATTAGCATTTTCTGTTAAAGTCCTTAAATCCTTCATTAGCATTTCGTAAGATTTCTTCCATGGGTAATTTAGTTACAAAGGTATTAACCCTGTAAATGTTTGCCATTACATTATGTCAGGAACAGATAAGTGAAAACAATGCATGTAACATACCATTCGTTTTCATGAAGTTTAAACATCTGAATATGCACTTATATATTTAATAATTGCTTTGATCTACACAAGTGAATTGACCTGCACTTGCTCTAGCGTGACCTGTTCAACCCGCCTTACAAGGGTATTAACCATGCACTTGACGGGCAGAAATGATGCTTGGATAATGAAAGGAGAAGAGTGTAGCATGGTAGCTGGGAGCTAACTATTCGGGATCTTGAAGGGGTAGACAAGGAGGCTACATTTGAAGAGAGAAATAAAGGGAAGTCCATGAAGGAATTTGAGAAGGCTCTGGACATAAGTGCAAAGGGCAAAGTTGATATTTCTTTAAAGAAACTTTTTGAGTGAATTGAAAGAGAGCTTGGTAAGAAATTAGAGAATAGAAGGTTGAAAGGATTGAGATAACAGATGATCATCTTTTGGATAAGGCTTTTGGCAGTGTGAATGAAGAAAACCCAAAAATAGATTTAAAAGTATTGATTGATATCTTCATGGGATGCCAAATACCTGAGACTATTAAATAATGTGTAGTCCAGTTAGAAGTACCTCTAGGTAGGTAGACAACAAAGAGCCAGTGGATGTAGTTTATGCACACATTGAGAAAGCCATGAGACATCTAGACCAGTACAGCTTTACCAATGGACCAACTTACCCAAAAGAAACCTCATGACTAAGAGAAAAAGATAAATAATTAAGCAAATTGAAGAACTAGCTGATATGTTATATGGTATGATCAATACCAGGAGAAATAATGTAAAGTGTAGGAAATGTGGCAGTGGATGTATGGTAAAAGATGGTCATATCAGAAGGAGCTGTCAGGCCCAGAGGCAATGACACACAGCAGCAGAAAAGGTATCATTTATAGACCAATAAATGGGATAGATGAATACCATGAGAAATGATGTCTACAAAAATGCCAGAACTTGCAATTATCTTCCCAAGCACAGGTTAACTCATGTGAAATGTGGGTCGGGGAGAGAAGGAAATCACACTCATCTCAAAGAAGATTGATCAAAAGCCCTAGGTTAACTGCCATCATTCTCTAACTCAGGCACTAATCAAAAGCAGAAATAAGATCACCCCCAATATTCAGGAAGTCAACCTAGAGGGATCCCCAGGTACTTATGCAAAATGTACAAAAGCTGAGATTACTGACTTTGTTCTGCTCTGATAAGATTCTTCCAGACCCTTTTCTAGACAGACTGTGCAGTTGCATACTACTGACGCCTAAGTACATTAACCAGACCTTACAGTATATTTGTGTCCATAGACTAAAAATTGATTGTTTTTATGATTGATCGTTTTTATGATTTTTAGTCTAAAAATGATCATTTGGGTTTCTTATGATCGTTTGGGTTTCTTTGGGTTTTTATGATTTCTTTTTTATGATTGATCGTTTGGGTTTGGGTTTGGGTTTGGATGATCGTTTGGGTTTCTTTGGGTTGCTTCGTTTTGTTTCATTTCGTTTTCTTTGAGTTGTTTCATTTCGTTTCATTTTCTTTGGGTCATTTCTTTTGGATCGTTTCGTTTTCTTTGGGTTTCATTTTGGGTTTCGTTTGGATGATCATTTGGGTTTGGGTTTGGGTTTGGATGATCGTTTGGGTTTGGATGATCGTTTGGATTGGGTTTCTTTGGGTTTTTATGATTTTTTTTATGATTGATCATTTTTATGATTTTTAGACTAAAAATGATTGTTTGGGTTTCTTTGGGTTTTTATGATTTTTTTATGATTGATTGTTTTTATGATTTTTAGACTAAAAATGATCGTTTGGGTTTCTTAAGGCCTTTTCTTCTTTCTTCCACTGCACAGAGTTCCAAACCTAGCTGAATAATTTGTTTATAATTGTCACTAGCAATCATTTTTAAAAGCAAAATAGAATTAATTATATACTGTATTCATTATTTAACTACTCACAAATACTAACAAACAGTATTCTGCAACTACACCTAAGAAGTTTGACACCCTTATACATCAACTCAAATTCAATTATTCTTAGATGTGCAGTTACCATGTTGAATCTTTGACCTCTTCTTCCTTCTGCAAGAACATAAGCAGCATCTTAACTTATTAAACCCCTCACCCCTCACCAAACACAATGTCATTCCAGGGAAAGAGAAACCACAATCGATAGACATTAGTTGCCTTGTACAATATGGCTAGTATCCTAAGTGCAGAAGGCACTCAACTATTATCTATCTTAGAGATATGTCATAGCTCAAACAGAAGTTATGGGCTTCATCCAGGCCCACCCACTCCACCAGGCTCTGACCCAGAGCTCTAGGAGGGTCAGCAGTGTTTGACCTCCCGGGGAGGACCCTCTGAGCTACCCTCCCTGAGTCACTTCCTACCACTACTTCCCTCACTTCTAGTCTCAGGTAAGGAAAAAAAAAAACAAACCAAACCATCAATCACAACTAGGCTCAGCATCTAGTCCTGGTACTTCAGGGATGTGGCTAACCCCCTTTGGCAAGAGCCTGCAGTGTAGGTTTCTTATGAGCAGGGTTGCTTCCTTTTCAACATTGTCTGCAGCTGGAACATACTCTGCAGGGTTGGAGGAGCGTGGCTAGCTGGTCCCAGTACTGTTCTTTAGCCCCTTAATTTAATGAAATTAATGGGCAGCAAGTTTAAAACAAATAAAAGGAAGTTCTTCTTCAAACAGCGCACAGTCAACCGGTGGAACTCCTTGCCTGAGGACATTGTGAAGGTTAGAAATATAAGAGGGTTTAAAAGAGAACTGGATAAATTCATGGAGGTTAAGTCCATTAATGGCTATTAGCCAGAATGGGTAAGGAATGCTGTCCATAGCCTCTGTTTGTCAGAGGGTGGAGATGTATGGTAGGAGAGAGATCACTTGATCATTACGTGTTAGGTTCACTCACTCTGGGGCACCTGGCATTGACCACTGTCAGTAAACAGGATACTGGGCTGGATGGACCTTTGGTCTGACCCAGTACAACCATTCTTACGTTCTTGCTGTCTTTCTCACGGACTTGGTAAAAGACACTGCAGCTAAAAAGATACGGTGGACCAAAAGATGTGACAAGGTGTTCAGGGCACTATAAGATCAGCTATCCCAGGAATCAGTACTGTTCTACCCAGACTTCTCAAAACCTTTTGTTTTTCAAACAGACGCCTCCAATGTTGGACTCAGATCACTGTTATCTAAAGAATTTGAAAGAGAAAATCACCCCATTCTGTTCTTCAAAGAGATGCCTCCAATTTTGAACTCAGAGCACTGTTATCTAAAGAATTTGAAAGAGAAAATCACCCAATTCTCTATCTTAGCAGGAAGTTGTTTCTGCAGGAAGTAGACTACTCAGTTATCAAGAAGGAAGCTTTGTCTGTGAAGAAGGCTATGATACCACTTGAGGGGACAACCCTTCTTTCTGGTAACTGACCAAGCACCACTCTGCTGGCTGAACTTGATGAAGGACCATAAATCACACATTTTGCAGTGGTATTTCTCCCTACGGCCATATAACTTCCAGGTGATGCATCATGCAGAGATGGAAAACAAAAATGTAGGCTTCTTTTCATGGGATGGGGGGACATGAACTGACCCGAAGACACCACAACCCAAGTTCTAAGGGGAAGGGTCTGTGATAGGGTATACAAATCTCACACCAAGACAGAAGGGTGGAGAAGTTTGGGATAAACCTGCTAATCCCCAAAACCACTGAACTTGCCTCTTTATGGAAGATAGAAGGCAGCTAGCTAGGGCTTGGACCTTGTCCCAAAGATCATAGCCAGTCTCCCCCTACACTGCATATGTAGGGGACTTCTTCAGTGGCTAATCAACACTTGGATGGGTTGGCCATCAAACATGCCTCCCTGATAGCCCATATTATTGGCACCACATGCTTCATGTGTTCTGGCTATCTCTCACCGTAGATTACTACATCATCAATGTAAGCAGCTGTGTATGCCACATGTGGTCATAATACTTGGTCCATCAGACACTGAGATGTGGAGGCAGGCCTACAAAGTCCAAAGGGCATTGTTCTAGACTGGTACAATTCCCACAGTGTGAAGGTGCTTTTTCTTTAGATTTGATTGTCAAGGGAATTTGACAGTACCCGTTCATCATGTTGAGGGGAGAAATGTACTTAGCAGCCCTTCCCAGTCTTTCCAGCAGTTCCTTGAGCTGAGGCATGAGGTATGTGTCTAATTTTGAAATGGAATGTATCCTCCAAAAGTTAACACATTTCTGTGTCATGATATCCAGTCTGGGCATAAGCATGATGGGGCTCTTCCACTTGCTATGTGTCTTTGATGGCTCCTAATTTTACCATGGCCTGGAGGTCCAAGTGAACCATCTCCCACATCTTCCTCAGGAATATTCTTATGGTCTTGAATACCTTCCTCCCTTGTGTGGTGTCTATATGGTGCATCATCAGATTGGTCCACTGGGGTATTGCTGATAACACCTTTGGGAACGATGTGACCAGCTGGAGCATTTGTTACTCTTGTGCGGGCTGCACACTCTTTCCTACAGATACCGTCATATAGCCTGTGATGTTGAGGTCTGAGGTTCAAGCTCTGAGTCAGGGGGAATGGAGTGACAAGGAGGCTCTTTTGCCTTTTTCAGTCCTTCAATAGGTTGACATGATACACCTGGATAGACTTCCTTTTCCTGGGTTGCCAGATCTCGTAATGAACCTCCCCTACTTGTTTCACCACTTTGAAGGGACCTTGCCAGTCAGCCAACAACTTGGTCTCTGAGGTTGTTAGCAGGAGTAACACTTGGCTTGAAGTTAAGCATGTACTTAAGTGCCTTACTGAACTGGGGTTGAAGGCAATAGCAAAATTCCTACCGGGACAAGGAATGGAACCAATAAACTTTATATGACACATTTTATACCAAAAGAAGGAAAGATTTCTAAGGCCAAAAGGAAAGAATATTTACATTTTATCAAGAGATGGGAAGATGGATTTTTATTTACTTGTAGTAATTTATGAATATGGTATTTTGACTGTGTTATTGTGATGTTTATGATATGAATGCATTAACTCAGCTGATAGCAGGGTTGTGATTAAATGCATCCCAAGAGGGGTGTTTATGGATCCAGGCACTCATTTATCAGCAAGATTAAAGACAAGTGTCACCAACCAGCTGGCAAGTTTGGCAAGTTGGAGGAGGAGTCAGGGGCAAACTTATAGACAGAGAATAAAGATCTTGCCAATTATAAGACACACGCTGACTTGAGATGGGAGAGAGGTTCTGAGTTAATGAAACCTCAGAGGCTGTTGTGCAGGCTTTGGGAGATGCTTAGACCTACCAGTGTCCTCGGATAGAGGGTTATATATACTTTAGGTAAGTTATACATCTATGGGGGCCTTTCATTGTTTTAATTCTTTTCTCCAAAATGCCTTGTTCCTATGGACAAATAAACTTTTGTTTGTTTTAAGAAGCCTGTGCTGATCACTGAAATCCACTGGTCACACACTCATGGAGGGAGAGAGTAGTCGTACACATAGTACTGCAGCCTGGGACAGGTCTGAGTGTGGAAGAAATATGTGATTCCGCCCTGAGAGGTGAAACCTAAGACCTAATTAGGTGTGTGGGGCGGGAGAGGGTACACTTAGAGTGACAGGAAACAGTGGTGCAGTTAGGCACCTGCTCTGTGACAGAGGTCCTCCTGGGGCACATTCTGAGCTTACATACACCTGTGCAACCCAACTGACCCCTGAGGTCTTATCATAGCCACACAAGTTATAGGAGTAATATGTCAGGGAAGAATTTTCCAACAAGTGTGTCTAAATCCATATTTAAACATGAAGAAAAGTGTTCTGAATTTCTACAAGGCTGAATGCACACAGCTCCCATTGACTTCAGTGCAATGTATGAGTTCAGGATCTGGGAATATTGAATCACTTCAGTTTGGATTTAGGACTCTAATTTTAGGTACCTAGGTTTGACATTTTTTGGCCACATCTATAGCAACAAGGCAAAAATGTATCAACTATGCAGCACAAAAAACCCTGAGTAAATCCAAGAGGCAGCCATGCTAGGACAAACCTAATCTGTACTGAATGCAGACTTCAGGTTCAATTTAAGGTCACAGAAAGATAAGATGTGAAAACATGTAACACAGGCACATACTGCTGCCCTTACCCTTTTGGTTAATATTCTGATGTTTTGGGGATAACGCCTTGCAGATATGTCTTGATGCATAATTCTTGGATTTTGATTTGAAGGAAGTGCCCTTGAGAGCTCTGCACAATAGCAGACTAAAAAGGGGAAGATAGTTGGAGAGATTAAATCATTCCATGTAGTGCTTTTTGGAAGTTACAATTTAAAAGGGTGAATCAGTTTGTGTATACAGTTCCCATTTTTATCCCATTGGGAGAACATGTACTTTGCCACAAAGCCATTTATCATCTAATAAGAATCTGTCAAGGATCATTTTTAAATTATTTAAAATGCTTTGATTTCCTTTTTCTTAGACTAGTCAATGTAATATACTGTGAATAGCTGGTGAAGCCACAAGGATACTTTCTCCTGGTAAGTCTGGACATGGTGTATTTTAACATATCACAGCAAATATATATCTATGTGCTAGAGCTCAGTTAATACTGCTGCAAAGTATTTGCCAGCTCTCCTTCAAGTGAATTTGGGCATTCTAGATGAATGGGACTTGCAAATCTTTTAGCCGAAATTTCTGTTAACATTCATACCAGTGAATTTGTTTGTGAGAATATTGGTATCACAAGTGCTTGTGCAAATGGGTTTGTGAAAATTTTCGTGCCAAAGAGTTCATGTGTCCATCTTCATATTTCCTTGATTTCCCCATCCCTGCTTTATAATAGTTCATTGTCAAATCAGGGCCTAGAAATAACTACCATGTGGCTTTGCTAAGCAGTCACAGGACAGATAACAAATCGGCACAGGTATATTTGAAATGTATTCAGGTGGTGGGATGGATCTCCAGTCTGCCAGTCGGTACAACATAAAACCTTATACCAATGGAATAAGTCAGGGGTCTCCAAACTTTATGAGACGAGGGCCATATTAGATTTTTGAAGGGGCTTCATGGGCCGAAGCAACTGTGAAAAAATTCAATATAAGCAAATATATGCAAAATCCCCCCCTTCGCTCCTCCGGCCGCTGCCATGGGGGCACTCAGCTTCTCCACATGCCAGCTCAGCTGGAGGGCCGGACAAATAGAAGCCACGGGCTGGATTCGGCCCTCAGGCCGTAGTTTGGATACCTCTGGAATAAGTTATTCCTGCCTCTGTGCAGCCCTAACTTGCATTAGGACTGAGTGGTTCTTCTGAATCAAGGAATTGCAACTGGTTCCCTCCCGCAGCTGCCACTCTCCTAAATCCTGGTGTACATACAGTTTTTCTATCAGCTTAACTATTTTGGCTAGGGGTGTGCTGGTTGTACCAAAATAGTTAAAGTGGCACAAGCCACCTTGTGTGGACACAGTTGTTTCAGTAGAAAGTTGCCTGGTACCAACGTAACTTGTTCACCTTCCCCAATATAAACACCTTTATAACAATATAGCTCCATCCATACTAGGGAACAACAACTGGTTTTACTATAACCCTAATCCTGTACTTGCAGAGTTAAAACAATACTTTTTCTTAATGTTGACAAGGCTTGAGTACAGCTTGGATTTAGTGGAAAATAAGGGCTACAAAGAGTTTTTTTTCACAATTGCTCAACAACATAGATATTAAAAAAAAGACAGTAAAAGGCAAAATGAATCAAATAAATTGGCCCTGCTTTAGGGTGTACAGAATTCTGTGCTCCTGGAGCTGTTGACTGTAAATTCTTCTTCCTTGAAAATGGTGAAGTCATGTGAACCTTGCAGAAGTTGAGAGGTGCATTTTCAGCTGGTGTGCGGAGAATTAATGCATAGTTCTCTATCATTAACAGTTGTACACTTAATGTTGTGCAAATTCCACCAAAACTGTATAGCAAAGGGGCTGAAACACAATAAAAAAACTATAAGTTATGAAATTTCACAGTCGTTCATGTATCTGAGGGTTTACATAATGAATTTTTTTGGTCATTTTTCTTTTCCGTAATAAAATACATTTGATGTGTAAAAATAAATATTTCCCTCAGATTCAGGAACTCAGCTGTGTCCTGATATCCACATTCTCATTATTTTTCAGCATAATCAGTGTTTAATAGTATTGATCCCCATCAAATTAGTTATTAACAATGAATATGAGGCTTGTAAGAGTATCCACTGCCTTGTGCTTCATTGCAAGCCTAACCAGCAATCTGACTCCTAGCTGCTGATAGTGACCAGTTCTCCAGGTATTTAGAAGCATGATTATAAAGAAAGCTCAGTGTCTGAACTACTCATTGTGGAAACAAATGAGCTCCCTGCTGTAAATTATTCTTATTGTTCAGTTGACACTTGTTGGCCCATGTGATGCTTTGTTGAAACAATCATAATTAGTGACTTATTTATAATAGCAACCTATCATAACTTTTCTACTAATGCTCAGTTTTCTTCTTTATTTGTATTGGTTACTGTCATGGACTTCTGCTAGACACTATATAAACATTGAACAAATAGAAGGGCATTGTCCCAAAGAGCTAACAGACTTACTGAAGTTGCTAGTATACAGATAAAATCCATAGCTACCATTTTCAAATATACATGCATATTAACCTTGGACTCTGAAACAGGGTTTACCTATCTTGAAATAGAAGGGAACGGTCAGGAAGAAAAGAGCTATTTAATCTAAATGGATAATTTTGGCACAGGAACAAATGGGTATAAACAGGCCATGAATAAATGTAAGCTACAATTTAAAGGTTTCTAACCATCAGAGGAGTGAGATTCTGGAATTGCCTCATAGTAGGAGTTGTGGATGTAAGCAATTTAATTAGTTTTAAGACACAGCTTCTCACATTTGTGGGTGGAATTGTGTCCAAGTTTTTTGTTGTGGTGGGAGTCCCTTCTGGTTCATGTCTTACATTCCTACTATCTCATTCTTCCTGGCTTCAGGGGGTCATCTGTAGGAATCAGGAAGGGAATTTTTATTCCCTAATGTATTCTGGGTGCTGTGGGCTTGGCTATTTTTTTCTCCTCCCTCTGGAGCATCAGAGATGGACTCAGTTCGAGTTGGCACATTAGACGGGATGGGATGGTGTTCTCAGATTGTACCAGATGCGCTCTTTATCAAGTGCTTGGCTGACTGGTTCTTGTTCAGATGCTCAAGGTCTGACCAATGGCCATATGTGGAAGGAAGGAATTTTCCATCAGATCAAATTGACAGTGACTTTGGTTTTTTGCATTCGCTTACACTGTGGGATATAGGTCACTTGGTAGGATTTTCTGGGTATATCTCACTTGACTAATTCCGTGCCATTGCAGGAGCCTAGGGCATTGGACCTCAGTCCCTGCAGCTCTCTGCCTATGGCTCACAATTGTTTAGTCTCTTGAAGGCTACAAGAGACTTTGGTCTAATTCTGGTAGTGTGGGAGGGAGGAATAGGTGGGTTCAGTCCCCACCCCATCCACTCTAACTAGCTCAAGGTAGATAATGATTCCCAGAGAACTGCTCCACTTGCTTACCTCTGGGCTTCCCAAATCTTCTCCTTGCCTCTGGCTGAAACTAGAACACCCCATTTTCCAGGGGAGTAGGAAAAGGTATGCCAATCTAGGATTCCCTTACACTAGAGGAAATCATTCATGACTATTGTAAGGCTACTTTAAGTCCTTCTTGTGCTGCTTGAGTGTCAAAGAGGAGACTACAATCTTGAGGGCCTGGCTATGTGTGTAAAGTGCAGTAAACTCAAAGATCCCAGTGCTTTCATTGGGAGTTTTGAGTTGGGCTGCATGTGGAAGAAGTGTTAGGCCTGTTGTCTTCAAATCATAATGGCACCTTCTCTGGTATGCACTAGTGCAGAATAATTGATGTTGCTTTATGTTATGCTGCCTATAAAATTTTATACATAGAAATGTCTGATTGTTATTGCCTTAGCCTTTAAAATAAGGCAAGAGACCTGATCTTTTATGTATGTGAATTAAGAACAAACAAAACACACCCTCAGCTGATGGAGGGTCAAAAAGCATATAGCGTTTTTCCTTCGTTGCATCCTCATTTCTGTCATTCCAGCTGATGCCTGTATATAAGCCTAGTCACATGATGAGAGTGACTAAGTAGGCACCTTCAGACTATTCATGATAAACGTGACCTGCATGGAAAGCTGCTGAAATATTTCTTGTGGTGTGTATTTTGTGGTGCAGTACACTTCAAAGACTTTAAAACACTACTCCCTGCAGTTGTAGGGAACCTGACATAAAATGTTTTCAATGTTTTATTTCATTTGCCAGTCTAATCCATTTAACCAGTGATTCATGTGCAACTGTCCCTAGCTATGCTAATGTAATGCTGATGTGTATATACTGCATCTTGTACACAAGACTCAGAAAGAACCTTTATGTTTTTCTGCTTTGTTGTCTTCCCTCCACTGCCCTCCTTCTGCTTACCACTATCTTTCTCTATAGGGGTTCTTGCCATTCCTTTTTGTAACCCTATAGTTAATAATATGGGGCTTGATCTTGCAATCTGCTGAACACTCCAGCATGGTGCAAAGGACATCAAGAGAGGTGCAGTGCATCTTCAATACAATGTGAATAGAAGATTCTTAGCATCTCTCAGGAGATACTCGGCACCTTTAGGCTATACCCTTTGAATGTCTAAAGGGTCCATCAAGCCCCATCAAGATCTATAATGCATGATAGACTTTATACAGCATTCTGTGGACCCAGTGGTCTTTCACTGACATGACAGAAATATACTTAATTCATCCAATATGCAATAAATACGCAGTTATTGTTGTAGGGACAAATCTGGTCCCATCCTCCACAGCTGCAGTTATGCAGCTAAAAGACTGGGGATGGCTGTGGTGGGACCCTCAAAAGTTCTCAATATAGCCTACTTCAGTCATTTGGGCCACTATAGTCTCCAGGGAGCATCTTGGCAGCTGTTCCATGGACCAAAGGTAAGATGTGAACTCTGCACATCCCCTCAGCACCTTGACCAACTATAGTGGGATATGGATTTTAAACTTAATGCATATAATGAGAAAGTCACGTGAATCCAGCACTTTACAGTCTCTGCTAGACTCTGAATATCAGTGTGATCTCTGGAGGGCACTGACAGGACTGGCATCACAAATCAGTTCGTTCCCAGACAAAAGACTTGGTTAAGCTGGATATAGTGATATAAATTCTCAGCAGTACCTTGAGGCTGTATAGTTAAAAATCAACTAGCAAACAACAGTTGTTAGAAAGTTGTGATGCGCTAAGGTTACTCTTTATAAAAGTCAATTTGAAAATATGGGAATGCAGAGTTAAGGCACCTCAGCTCCTGTATCCTGCCATCCTGAATGAAACATTGATCTGTGTCTACGGTGCACAAGGAGGTGTGTGATCTGGATTATTAGCTATTACTATCAGTCACTGGCATATTATTCCAAATTCTTACCCATGGAAAGGTAAGAATTTGGAATAATATGCCAGTGACTGATAGTAATAGCTATATTTTCTATGTGTGACGTCTAATTAAAATAGAACCATGCAAATCATTATTGCTACCACTGTTATATAACAAATCTTATACAGAGTGTAATACATGGCAAGAAAGGGTTGCAGGCTGAATGACCCAAAGCCAACCTTTAAAGACCATCTTAGAAAGTTATGTGAATGGTAATTAGGACCATTCATGGTAGATAGGTTAGAACTTTGAAATGCAAACCTATATTGTTAGAAGCGATTCTAATTGTGTGTATCTTAGATTCTAGCCAAATAAACAGACAGTTCCTGTTTGTCACAATAACTATTAATTCAGAGACCAAAAGGAATATTAACATTTAGATGAATCTTGAGTGAAATGTTATTGTCTATATGTCTCTTTAAAGTTTGTGATATCCTGCCTAATGGATAAATTGTCCTATGTTAATTTGTATAACTAATTACTGGTGGTTCTTAGGAAACAGAGGATTACATCAAAAGCCCATTGTTTACTCAGGACTGTATGATCAAGTGGATGCTAGAAAGACTCTTGGGTCCCAGTCCTTTTAATCGCAGATCTACTTAAACTTCATCAGGGGAAGTTTGAGCCACAAGACTGAAATCCCAGTTAAACTGGAACACCCTGAATTTGATATTGGGCATTGGACTATGACCTGTGGACTAAATTCTGAACTCTTTGCAACTACAAAGCTCACTATCTCTGCTATGAATCTGAACCTCAAGAACTGAACTCTGTCTATATTCTGATCTTTTAACCATACTCTTTCTCTTCTCTTTTTTAATAAATTTTAATTTAGTTAATAAGAATTGGCTATAAGCATGTAATTGGGGAAGATCGTGAATATTCATTAACATGGGTGGTAATGTATCCAATCCTTTCGGATTGGTAGAACCTTTTAGTTTATATAGTGAATAAGATTTTTATTAATCCTCATCATATCTGACTTGGGTGCCTAGGTGGAGGCCTGAGGCTGGGTTACTTTAAGGGAACTGTATTATTGACTTCTGAGAAACTAGTGCCATCTAGAAGTGACAAAGAGTCCTGTAGCACCTTAAAGACTAAAGATTTGCAGGACTTCTGCAAATCCAGACTAACACGGCTACCTCTCTGATTAATGAGGTCTAACAGAAGCTGTTTTGTGCTGGCTTGGTAAATCTACATATTGGACTATCTATCAGCTTTTGGGATTGTCTGCCCCATTCTTTGCAGTTCATCCTAATTGAGTGACCTCAGTGGCTCTCCTGGGATGCTGGTCACACTATGTAAAATACATATGGTCTTTGTCTTGTTATCTGAAATATGTAAAAGAGCTTATTATAGATTTGACGCTAGTATTTATAGAGTTGATAGGGTGAAGGTACTTGCAGGGTGAACAATTACAACCAAGTGTCCATTAGACAGTAGATAAAGAGGTGGGCTTGGGCAGGGGTTAGTAAATGATCCTGTCTGTGAAGTCCCTGGAAAAACACCTAGTCTCCATAAAAATGACTGATAGGATCATCAGAAATGGAGGGAGTTGCCAGCTTTAACAAGTTAAATGGGTTGCTATTTTTACAGATTGTTTTTATTACTTTGCATAAAGCCAGATATGGGACTAGCAAGAATAGCTTCATTTTGCTGAGGGACGGAGCTGGATACAGTCTTTCATATTTCAAGACTCTGTTATTGGATTTCCAATCTAAGGCCCTGCTTTCACTGCACACAAAGGGGTTTTGAAAACTGTGGATGTACAGTTATCTTTCTTTATTGTTTTGAAGGACTTGGGTCTGTGAAACGATCTACAGTTCTTTACTTGCTTTTAATGAGTTTCCCACTGAAGACTCAATTCTGCAAGATGCTGGAAGCTTCCACAGAAGTGCTGGGCACATTGAGGTCTCATAAAAACAAATGGAACTTGTTGGCCCTCGTGGCACTTGGTACCATGCAGGATCAGACCTTTAAAGGCCTATGGGATTTCAAATGTAAATGGGATACATTTGTGAAACTTAATATGCACTCGGCCTGCCTTATTTTAAAGAGGTTGGATGACTACAGATAATGCCCAACATTAGAATACATCAACATATAAAAGTAGCAGTCTAATTTTTTTGCCTTGATCTATCACAGGAAAATGTTCATTGTCTGCTCTGTTCACTCTTACTGAGCAGAATCTGAATTGACTTAGGTGGGAATAAGACATTACTCAATCTGAGTACATTTGGCAAAGTAATGCATTGGAAATACAAAATGGCTTAAGACATTTTGTTACCAAGAAAAGGATGAAATGTGATGAAGCTCAGGTTTCTGGGTGCTTTACTAGAATTGATTGGATACCTTCTTTACAACTACTCTTACTGATTTCAATGGGAATATCCACATGAGTACCCACGGACTCATTGGAGTAAGGGGTGTGACAAAGTTCCGAGTCTGTATTGGTGGGTCCTGTGCTTCCTGGCAGATTTAGGGGCCTCAGAAACTCATCTAGGCCCAGAGTGACCTCCCTTTCTCAGTAACTAATTAAGGGAGGCAGAAAAGGGGGGAGCCCAGGCCCTCCTTCTACTCCGGACTCCAGCCCAGGGACCCTAATAGTATCAGCTAAGAAGGCTGACCTTTTATCCACAAAACACAATACAATTCCCTGGACTACTTCCCCACAGCAGTCCCCGCTTCTTCAAACTCCACTTCACCCTTGCCTCAGGGCCTCCTTCCTTCTGTATGATATGTTGTCCACCACTCAGTCTCACCAACAGCATAACTTCCTTCCACAGCTCCTGACACCCACAGCCCACCTGACTAACTGGGAGGTTTTTATCTGGTTTCAGCCAGTCCCTGATTGGCTTCAGGTGTCCCAATTAGGCTAGCTGTTTCTACTCCTTTCTAGAAGGTTCTTAATTGGCCTCAGGTGTCTTGATTGGCCTGGAGTAGCCTTTGTTTGGCTATCCAGGGAACAGGGATCTGCACATCCTGAGACTAATATACCTGCCTTCCAGCACTCTCCTATATCCTTCTGGTCTGACTCCGTCACAGGGGTTGACAATCTGGCCCTAAATAAATAACAACCTTAGCATGTAAAGAAATGTTATGCAGAACTAAAATTGGCTGCAACTGTATTCATATAATGACTTTTATTTTTGTTGGCATAGATTTGGAGACATGAGTGTTATGTGCAAGAAGCAAGATGCTGGTTTTGGGACAACTTCAATTTTTCTCACTTCTTTCTATGAGGTTTAAGGTTTTCTCTTTAAGGTTTTGGGGTCTGATTTTCATTACTCTATTTCTATTTTTCAAATATTTCAAACTCATGTTTCTAGTCTTATAGAATAAACTAAATGCTTTCCTGAAATGGCATTCTGCATCTGCACTCATTTAGGATTAGTTGAAAATTTTCTGTCAAAACTGTTTTTCAGAAGAAATGTGGGTTTTCAACTAAACATTTTTGTGTGAAAAGTATGTAAATTTTCCTCAGAAAGCAACATTTTTATATTAAAAACAAAACAAACAAAATCCCAAAATCAAAAATAGATTTTGACATTAAGCCATTTTTTTTGGACAAAAGCAACCTCATGTGAGTTGTAGTTCGGGTGCCTAATGCCTCCATTTTCATCTATTGACTTTGTTTTCCAGGTGGACTTCACCAACCATGATGCCCCACAGCTAGGAAGTCCCATGATGCATTGCTGTAACTCAGCAAAAGGGAAGACCATAGTGCATTATGGGAAATGTAGTGCAGCCAGAAGAATGATGGCATGAGGCATCTTACTTACAACTCCCATGAAACACTGCAAGATATTTCCAAATAGAAATTTTTAGTTTTCAGACAAGTTCTTGGTTTTTGATTTTGTCTCTGAAAAGTCAACAGTTCCCACTGGGTATGGAGGACATGGTGAGACACTTTCCAAACAGTTTTACTCACTGCTGTTGGATTTACTCATTACATGTCTATCAGATACTTTATATTACTCTACTGTTGTATAAGTTATGCATTCATTTCCATTTTGAGAGAATTTCTTCCACTTAATTTTTCTGAATTCATTTCCACATGTAAGAGAACAGAATCTTTGCATAGCTTCAAAAACCCATGAAAAAAATATGCTAAATACTGTGGAAACTGAAGAAGTGTTTTCCCTAGAAATGATAATCATGGAAAAACATCCTGAAGAACTCCAGTCAATTGACATTCGTAGGATGATACAAATAGATATTAATTACTAGGGCTGATATTAGACAGATACTGCAGGAATACATTCATTAAACTCTTCATAGGCAATAACAGCTGCAGTTTAGGGTAAGGACTGAAATAAGAGATTAGTATAATTCCAAATTAGCTGGCCAAAATTACACATCTAGGTCTTGGTTCCTATGTATACTAAGACTCCTTTAACACTGCCAAAACTCTTTAAAGGGATCCTAGTATATGAGAATCAGGGTCATGTTTTTCTGCTTGTGTGTTAAAATGTAGCAATGAACAATGTATTTCTTGAGGAATTGTTCAGATGTTTGTTGTGCAACCACTACATGCTGCCTTTAACTTCACAATTTTTTTACACAGATTTTTAACGTAGACACCAGGGCCTGATTCTCACAGGTGCTGAGCGTAGCCACTACTAGTCAGACTTGTGGTTGTTTGGTAACACTGAACAATCAGTCCCTTAAAATGCAAAAAGGAAAAATGGGGGGAACAGGAATAAAATAAAGAAGCATCAAGAGAATGGTCAAGTTTTTTTTCAAATTTAGGCTTTTGTCCTATGAAAAAACCTGCATGAGCCCATGCAGCCCCCTCTTAAGTCATTGGGCTCTGCATACATGGAGAAGGTCAATAGCAGAAGTAGGCCCATTTACACATATTAATTGCAAGTATTATGATACAGAGAAATGAAATGTCAGCTGTGGTTGAATAATATATATTAGTAAGAGCTATTAGCGGATACTATTATACTATAACAGTAACAGAAAATCTTTCTAACTTCCTTTTTATAGTGTTGCTCTTGGTGTTTTATGACAGTATGCAGAAGTGATCAAGTTAAGATAGGATTCTCTACCTTCTCCATAAACCACCCAATGTTATCATACTTTTAAAAGACCTTTTAAACCTCTATGTCAATGCTTCAGAGCAACAGGACACGAGTCTGCCATATGTTTTTCTGCATAGTCCTATTTGAAAAGGTTTAATGAATTCATATTATCTAACCCTGAATTTCTATTACACAGTTTTTCAGAACTATATATACACTGAACCACATATTTCATGAGGATACCGAGGCCTAAAATAAGCCTTTTTTTTGTTAAACAAAAGAATCATAAAATTATAACATTTACTGGTTGCTTAATCTTATCTCTAACAGTAATCATATTAATTTTCATTTTCTTTAAAGTCAGATCTCACTGCATAATTACTTAGGTAACGATGTTGCTTTTCTGTTAATAAAGAATCGAGAAAAATATTCTCCAAAACACAATACAGCAACATTTGATAGCTTCAAATGGTGTTACTATATACATGGAAAATGACAATCACGGTTTAAAAAGCTACTAGCTTTACTTTTGTAAAAAAAAAAAAAGTGTATTTCTTACCTTTAAAGTTATATTCTACATATGAAACAAAATACTGATTCTTAATTTTATCCAGAGATAAAATTGCTCTTGTGCCGAGTAGTGAATAGGTAGAGGGTAGGATTGCTTTAAATAATTTGTGAGCCCCCTAGTAATACTCACTGTGTTTTATATTTTAGAAACAGACAGAAACCAACCAGAGCAGCGGTACATATGTAGTTAGGTTTTGCATGTTTGCCAAGCTGGCATGGTCAGCTAGGAAGATGAGTTCTCCACTGCGAGCAAACAGGAAGTGGAATTTCAAAAATTCCTGGGCCTTTAAAGGGTGAGGGGAAGAAGTGTATATACCTGAGTGAAAGCCAGTGAAGTTTGAACTGCTGACCAGAGCAGTAAGGATGAGGTTGTGAGACACCTCCTGGAGTCCACTTACAGTGGCATAACCAAGCATGGTGTCTACACTGACACTGTGTCAATCTGATTTTGCTCAAAAATTCTATGCCTCTCACCAAGGTGGTTTTATTTTCCTGGCAAAGGAGGAGAGTTTTGTTGGCAGAAGTAGCATTGTAGTGTGTACACCTTCACTATTTAGTCGACAAAACCGTGTAGTGTAGACAGGGCCATAGTATCTCTCGTTATCCATCACACATTCTAACCTTCTCTCCCAATAAATTATCCACTTCAGTCAACTCAATAAATCAATCACATTTCCCCTATCTTCTATCATCATATTAATTCACCTGCATAGAACTAGTTAACTTCCACTATTGAATCTGAAATTATTATCAGAGCCACTTAAAGTGATCTTTTAATGTAATAAATTGTATTAAATTTAATATTTTAGTTATTAATCAATACAGACAAAATAAACTATTTCATGCCATCAATTCAAGCCCTTCCACCCAACTAATACATTCACTCTCCCAGTCAAATCAATTCTCCTTCACTCCCTCTCTGTTCCTATTGCTATCTATTGCTATCATCTTCCTCCGATGGCTGAGTCAGACAGAAGCAGCAGAATATGGCTTCCCCAAGCCTTAGAGGGTGACTTTAGGCACATTCTGACTTGTTGGTCTGACCAACCCAGGGAACATAACAGTCACGTTCCTGAGATTTCTTGGGATTGACTCTGTCCTTGATGATGCATGTATTTTAATATTTTCATAGTCATTTATTAAATCGGATTCACTTTCTATACTTTACATCACAGAGGGCCTGTCTACACAGCAGTTTATGGAGTTGCAAGTCAGCGAGTGAATCTATAGTGCACCAGCTTGCTGCAGAGTAACACTGCTGCAGTGCAGCAAGAGCCCTGGAGTGCAGCTTGGTGTAAAGTCCTCTGGAACATTCACTGCACTGTAGCGGTGTCCAAATGGGATGTTGCTGCACAGAACTAGGGTGGGCAAATGTCCTGATTATAGGGACAGTCTCGATTTTTGGGTCTTTTTCTTACATAGGCTCCTAATACTTCCCACCCCCTGTTCCAATTTTTTATACTTGCTGGCTGGTCACTCTACACAGCACTCTGGCTTGACACGCAGTAACTTGCCATGTAGACAAGTCCTTAGGTATAATTTCTGTGTTGTGGGTAGCAGGAAAGGAATGTTACCTGAATGCATTTCATGTCATCTGAATACAACCCTATATTAATAACCAATTTGTTTAGTAATATTTCATTATATTACTTCTGTTTTGATCCTGGGAAATATTTCAAACAGAATTTCCCATTGCAGTTATTTCATTGCCCATAACGCTGAAGTAAAATCTGCTTTCCCCAAAGACTGTGATGCATTACATTTGAAATACATAATGACATTGATCCTGCTACAAATAGGAGAACGTTCAGCACAAAATAGAGGCTCAGAACCAAGCATTCCTGATTCCCCTCACATACCCTGTATATGTGCTCAAGCTCTGTACAAATACATTCATACATCAGAGTGGTAGCAACGTTCTTTCTCAAACAGGAATAAAGCAATTTTTTAAAAACACGCTCAGCTCGAGAATAAAGTGTCTGAGGAAAATTGCATGCAGCTTGAAATAGAATGGAGGATAGTAATGAGGTTAAGGTAAAGATCTGTTCATGGATAATTATAATGCTATGGGATAGACACAGCGGACAAGTCACTGTGCTAGACAGGTATGTATTTCAATTGTGCAACTTTGCGTGACCAAATTGAGGTTGGATTTTTTAAGGGTGTAATGTACACAGTGACTAATGAAGCTCTGCCTGTTTGTTAAGCATAACATTTTTAAAATGGAGATTCTCCCTGCTTTCATATCCATAAAGATCCACTGTCACTTTTTGGAAGACCAAGGGTGAAGCCCTAGTCCCATTGAAGTCAATGGCAAAACTCTCATTGACTTCAGAAGGCCAATATTTCATCCAATGAGTTTTTTCATCCTGTCCTGGGCGGAATGGAGTGAATTGTTCATAGCAAATAATATATCAGATGAATGGAGCTCTTTAAAAATATCTATGAATAGGCTTTGATTGATACGAATTGTTCATTATTGAAAATTGCTTGATGTACACTTCATATGAGTGTATTTCAGTGAATGGGATTGCTCATTTGGATAAGGACACTCACACACAAACACAGAAGTGGGTCTTGCTTGTCTCTTAGCCACCTAAAATTACATAACCCATTTTTTTTAAAAAAAAAAATAACAAGGATCTATGGTTATTCACATGTGTAAATGTTTGCACAATCAGGGCCTAAAAGAGGACATGCTAGCTGTCCTTTCACTTATACAGGTATAAATCTCCATCAAAGTAAATGGATTTACCCTATGGCAAAATTGGTGTCAATGAGGGAAAAATCAGTCTCAGAACTTGCACAGTATGGTCTAGATTTCAGTTCTGTTGAAATAAATGGAAATTCTACCACTGAATTCAGCCTTTCCCACCAACTCAGTAAAATCTTAGAGTCTACTCTCTGTAATAAGATAAGAATCAGTGAGTATAAATATAATGGAACTTGGTATTTTATATAAAACCATTTGTCACAAAGGACAAACAAAGCATATGAGAAGAGAAATGAAAGGAGGAAAACGGCTATTCAAAATTTACCATCGAAGACCAGTTCTCTCTGACAGTTAAACAAATGAGAATGCAGAACTCCAAAGAGATCAAATATTTCTAGTACTTAAATCAAGTATGTGCATAAGTGATTTGATAGATCAGGGGCCAATGTGCTTTGCATTTTGGAGGTTGAACCTATTATTTCCTCTCTCAAAAAAGAAACAAGGTTTTTCACCAAAAAGGCATTGTTCAAATGTATTTCTGCAATGTTCTCATCTTTAAGCACTCTTTCACTCTCTCTCTCTCATTACAAAGGAAACCAAAAGTTTTCCTTTTAGAACCAAGGCTTCAATGATTTTTCACTAAAAAAATGTGATTAAGAATCATCAAATCCAAACTGTGCACAGCATCCAGAGTATCTGAAGTAGAAGATCCCTTTAAAATCCATATCCAAACTGTAACTGGGCTATTCTTTCAGTAGGAAAGATATAGCCAAGAATATCAAATTCATTTTGAATGTGGGGAGACTTAGTTGTATCCATTATCTATGTATAAGGAAATTTCACTGATTGTTTGGACTTCATGAATCAAATATGAAGTCATAAGAGGGATTTAAGTGATTCAAGGACTTTATAATTCCCTCTGAGTGAGAGTGAAATTCACCCTACTAGTAAGTGGTGAACAGGCAAATTAGGTCTAGCCATTGATCAAGGCAGACATAAATAGATGATTCTGTTCTTCACTCTTTTTCAGTTTTTAGGAAGCTCTACTCCTCCCCAGTCCAACTATAACCTGTAAGAATACAGAGTGCATTAATTAAATCTTTATTACATAGAAAGATAAATGCATCCTTAAGTACCTCCTTGTATAATAATGTGCAAGGAACTTATAACTCTTGGGGACACTAGAGTTGTGAAGTTTTAATCATTTAAACAAGGTCACATATAATTCAAACACTGCTACCTTGATTTTTTTTACAGTTCTAAAAAATAATGTATGTGACTTGCTAATGAGAGTAAATTAATGTTTTTACACTCATTTTCCCTAATATTATGTTAGCTTTTCATAGCATCTTCCCCCGCCCCCACTGATGGAGTATCACAGCAAGCATGTATGAGCAGATAAATCCATTAGTGATGGCAGACTTCATATTAATATAGCATTTAGTTTTGCCATTTACATTATGACATATGGCTTGATGAATGCACCCAGTAAGGCCTAATCCTGTGAGGTGCTCAGTGTCTCTATACTGTGTGTAGTTTGGTGTAAAATAACTTACTAGTAGAGATGGTCAAAGTTTTTCATTTTAAACATTTATAGGTTTTGGGGGTTGGTTGTTTTTTTTTATTTGTCTCCCTGTTCTTTCCAGTTTCTTTAATTTTTTGTCAGCCTTTTTAGTGGCAAAAGCTAAAAAGTGTGGGGGAAGAGGGGTGCAGAGAAGGGTGAAGAAAAGAAAACAGCAACAAAATGACAATAAATTGGTTTTGATTTTCTCATGTTTATTGAAAATCCACAATATTTTGCCTGAAATTTCAAAATCTAACTTTTAAAAAATCTTCTATAAAAATGCTAGCCATTTTTACTAGGTATACATATTGTAAAGTTTCAAAGTACTGTATCAACATATATTAATGAATCCTACCAAGACCTGTTGTTACCCCCCTTTTAGAAATGGAGCAACTGAAATATAAAGAGGTTGCTGTCAAAATTTTCAAGTTCATGGGACCTCTTGGTACTCAGCACCTTTGAAAATCAGACCAGCTATTTAGATGTCTATTTATGGATTTATATGCCGAAGTTTAAGCAGCTGGGTTTTAAAATATTGGCTTTGGTTTCTTTTATCTTTGTTCTACCTGCATTTCTAAATGAGATTTGTTGGTGTTTACTTGCAGTATATAAAATCCTTATTTGTCTGTCTATTAGAATCTTCCTGGGGAACCCAACCTTCAAGCGTATTTCTAAGGCCTTGCTTACACTGCCACTTAAGAACACTGTTGGTGGTGGCTCCAACTCCATGACCGACATGGCCAAGCAGGTCATTGTTGAGCAGTTTGTCCACATACTTTCACCTTGATGGAGGGCCTGGGTTCTTCAACACCAACCCACCATCCTGAGGGCAGCAGTGGGCTTGATGGAAGACTTTATGGCCAGAGAGGCTGGAAACAGAGGCCACAATGCCAGCCAGGAACCTCCTAGGCTCAGAGAAGATCCCTGGTCCCAAGGCTGATGCATGACCCGATCAAAGCCATGACAAGGGCTGCAGCAGCAGACACATTCCACAAACTATCCCAGCATCCTGGGGAGCCCCTGCTGGCCGCGAATCTGAGCCCACTGGATCAGCTGAAGAACCCCAAAACCCGTCCCAGCCCTTTGGAGGCTGGGTCCTTTTCCACCTGCAGCCACTTCATCCACCTCCAGCAACAATGCCTAGCCATGGACTACACCCTTGGTCAGGACTGCATGGGGGAGTCCCATGACCACCGATGGCCTGTCACCAAAGCAATTGTTCCAATGGGCCAAAGTGGGAAACAGGTCCCTGCCCTGGTAGACTCAGGCTGCAGTCAGACCCTTGTGCACCCAAAACTCTCCCCTCCAACTGACTTTTGGCCAGACAAGATCCAACTCCCATGTATCCACAGCGATGTGAAGTCTGACCCCAGTGCCTAATTCCCCATAACTGTGGATGGAATGACAGTGGGACTAATCCCAAAGTTGCCCTATCCAATCATTTCTGGACAGGTCTTGCTGAGGTTCACCACAGTTCTGCAGGTCTCGAGTCTCTGAGGCCCATGTACCTAGACAGCCCTCGAGGGAGACCCCCTTGAAGGCAAGGATGAGGGATCTGAGAGGGTCAACTATGGGACCCACCAGCCCAATCCTGGGACCCAGAAGCCCAAGAGAAAGACACTCTGCAAACACTGCCCATGAAAGAAGCATCCTCAGACATAGCTGCCAATTTCAGTCAGGATCAGAGAGAGTACCCCACTCTCAGCTGGGGCTATGAATAGCTGACCTATGTCAATGGGGAGGCGACAGAACTCCATTGAGCAAAGGAGAATGAATTCATGTCAAGATACAGTGTGGGCACATTGACTTGGCCACCCAGATTATGTTATGCAGATTTTAAAACTTTGTAACATTCGAAACAGTATGGAATCCCAGATTTCTTTCACCACTTCCCAGAAGCAGTGTTGACTGGACATTGTTTTAGAATTCTAACAAATGTAAAAAAATGTAACATTAAAAAAATGTTATTCCGAGGTGCAGAGGCCTCAGAGACTAAGAACATTAAACGGACAATATACCTGAAGTATCACAGAAAATCGCTTTTGGAAATCCCAGTAATATGGTACCATGAAAAATTTGAACACCAACATCTTAGCTGATCTCAGAGCTGGATAATTTTAAATCAGTCTATGCATCCACTTAGTTCCCTAATAGTCTATGCACCTGGTTATTATTCTTAGAACATCAAGAAAACAGCTAAGCACCTTACAAAACAAACAGACCCATACTATTACCTGATGAGTTTACAATCTAATTAGAAAGAAGATACGCATAGTCAACAGCATACCAACCAGTTTGGGAAAAGCCCTATGGATTTCTAGTCCATTCTCTGTGTGTGCTGAAAACCATGCATCTAGATCTATACAGAAAACATACATAACAGTATACGCAGAAACAAAGCAAGGTTCAGTTTTCCCTTATTGTCCACTAGTAGAGAGAACATGATCTCCCACTTTTCTAAACAAAACAATCAACTTAGCTTCAAACCATTCCTTTAGATACCCTACCACTACCTTGTGATACGCCATGTGAAAGTAGCATGGTTTTTAAGCATTGGAGTAGATCTTAAACTATATGCAGCAAAAATAGATCATAGAGTAGGGGAAGAATCAAACCACTTTTACCTACACTGACCATGTTACATCTGAATTTTGGTTTTAAGTGCTTTACAGCATACAGAGACATTAAGTGTACATTAATTTTCCCATATGGAATTCTATATTTAGGTTCATTTAAAACTGGTGGATTTTGTCAAGGTAATGGGTCCCTAATGGATTGTACAGATACATGTTAACTACTTTTTGTATGAAATAATTTAGAAAAGAACAGAATATCAAGGGGAATATCTGGGGCTAGGCTGAGCTGAATCCAATTGGCACAGAACAAAAACTGGACCATGTAGGTTACAAACATAAGTTTCAGTGAAAAGAGCAAAATATGTGATCTGACATTTATTGAGCAGGAAGGATGGTCTATTGGCTATGGCATTTGACTGGAACTGAAAAGACCTGGGTTGTGGTTCAGCCAGATGATTCCTGTACCTGCATAAGTTGCTTTATCAACCTTTGTGTCTGTTTCATGACCATGAAATGGGGATACCCATTCTCCCCCTCACAGGAGTGTTGTGAGGCTAAAATCAATTAATGATTGTGAGGCATTATGAAGATGAAAGTCATAAGCACTTTGATAGTTTTTCTGCAGAGGATAAGAACATAAGAATGACCATACTGGGTCAGACCAAAGGTCCATCCATCTCAGTATCCTGTCTACCGACAGCGGCCAATGCCAGGTGCCCGGAGTGAGTGAATCTAACAGATAATGATCAAGTGATCTCTCTCCTGCCATCCATCACCATCCTCTGACAAACAGAGGCTAGGGACACCATTCCTTAACCATCCTGGCTGATAGCCATTAATGGTCTTAACCTCCATGATTTTATCCAGTTCTCTTATAAACCCTGTTATAGTCCCAGCCTTCACAACCTCCTCAGGCATGGAGTTCCATGGGTTGACTGTGCACTGTGTGAAAAATAACTTCTTTTTACTTCTTTTAAACTTGCTGCCCATTCATTTCATTTGGTGGCCCTTAGTTCTTATATTATGGGAACAAGTAAATAAGTTTTCCTTGTTCACTTTCTCCATATCACTCTTGATTTATATACCTCTATCATATCTCCCCTTAGTCTCCTCTTTTCCAAGTTGAAAAGTCCTAGCCTCTTTAATATTTCCTCATATGGGACCCGTTCCAAACCCCTAATCATTTTAGTTGCCCTTCTCTGAACCTTTTCTAATGCTAGTATATCTTTTTTGAGATGAGAAGACCACATCTGTGTGCGGTATTCAGGATGAGGGCTCACCATGGATTTATATAAGGGCAATAAGATATTCTCTGTCTTATTCTCTATCCCTTTTTTAATGATTCCTAACATCTTATTTGCTTTTTTGACTACCACTGCACACTGTGTGGATGTCTTTAGAAAATTATCCACAATGACTCAAAGATCTTTTTCCTAAAATAGCTAAATTATCCCCCATCATATTGTATGTATAGTTGGGGTTATTTTTTCCAATGTGCATTACTTTACATTTATCCACATTATAATTCGTTTCCCATTTTGTTGCCCAGTCAGTTAGTTTTGTGAGATCTTTTTGAAGTTCTTCATAGTCAGCTTTGGTCTTAATGATCTTCATAGAATATCAGGATTAGAAGGGACCTCAGAAGATCAACTAGTCCAACCCCTTGCTCGAAGCAGGAACAATCCCCAATTAAATCATCCAACAGATTCTTGCCCCATATCCCTGAATAGACCCCTCAAGGCTTGAACTCACAATCCTGGGTTTAGTAGGCTAATGCTCGAACCACTGAGCTTTCCCTCCCACTGTCTGCAAACTTAGCCACCTCACTGTTTACCCCTTCCTCCAAATCATTTATGAAAAAGTTGAATAGGATTGTCCTAGGACTGACCCTTGGGAAACACCACTAGTTACCCTTCTCTATTCTGAAAATTTACCATATATTCCTACCCTTTGTTCCCTCTTATCCCATGACAACTTAATTTACGTAGGAGCCTTTGGTGAGGGACCCTGTCAAAGGCTTTCTGGAAATCTAAGTACACTATGTCCACTGGATCCCCCTTGTCCACATGTTTGTTGACCCGTTCAAAGAATTCTAATAGATTAGTAAGACATGATTTCCCTTTACAGAAGCCATGTTGACTTTTGCCCAACAATTGTATTCTTCTATGTGCCTGACTATTCTTTATTATTGTTTCAACTAATTTGCCTGTTACTTACATTAGACTTGCAGACTGTAATTGCTAGGACACCTCTAGCATCCTTTTTAATAATTGGCATTACATGAGTTCTAGGATCTATGAGTTCTTGGTGATAAATTTTAAATTTTTTTAATTTTTTAAATTTAAAGAGTTTAATTTAAAGAGTTTTAAATTATATGGCCAGAATTATGTAGCTGGGAAGGGGAAGCCCTGTTCCCAAAACACAAACATCCTTCCCATGTAGGTCTATGGCAATTGCTTGCATTATTTTAATATTGGATTCATTTGATTTTGCTCCCAATTTTCAGCATTCTGTAGATTTTATCAATTAAAACTTGAAGCTGGGGAAGAAAAACTGGAAATGGAGATGACTGGGTAGAAGACAACTGAGTCTTTTTGGCATCTGGAAAAGCTTGTGAGGCAGATGACATTTCTGGCAATTGGGAAGATGATACATCACATCTTCTTCCCCACCCTATTTTGGGCAGGGAGAAGAGGTATGACTTGAAATTTGGGGGTGGTGGATTACGAATTCCTTGTTTTCCACCCCAGCAACATTTGTCAGCAACTAGCTGCCACCCTGCACATTCAAATATGTGCCATTATACCCACCACAACTCATCTTTTTATCTGGATATTCCTACTAAAATGACAAGCACTGAAATATTTAGTGGGGGGGTTACATTTAAATTGTGATCCTTAGAGGTTTCTGAGTTAACATACCATTGAAATGAAGGGGAACAGTTCCCATTTTTCCTAGAACTAATGTTTCAGGCTGACTGCAGACTCAGGCAAAAATCACTGCATTGGTTTACATTTGAGTCCCATTTTGAAAATTATTTTCATTTTGCTTATATGTCTCTTTGTTGGTAAGAAAGAATAGGACTCAAGAATTGTAATGCCCAAATGACATCTGCATCAATACAGTGAGTTAGAGGGAAACAAATAGAAACTGGGTGGCATAACTTGTCATCATTTCATAGTAGGCAATTTCAAGGTCTTGATCCTTCTAAGAAAATTGCATGGCCAGACCCCTATGCCCACCTGGAACCATGATGAGGTACAAAGGTAGTCTAAAGCCACACTATTCCCTCAGGATCAGGACATAAGATTCTGGCTGACAATGTGTTCTAGGGGTTGTCTCTCACCCCTTCCCCTGCATGAAAAGGACAATCCTGATGTGTCTATTTTTGAATTCCGTGCATACATGTTAGCTGATACCTCTAAGGCTAGGTTTGAGGGATTGTTGGTTACTCCTGTCTTCTTTCAGATATTCATGTATTTTTGTCACAGGGGAATATATTGGTTTTCCTCTTTATATCTGGGGAGATTATTAGCAAGTGGTACGTAGGCCTAATGCTAGCCCTCTACACAGATGAGAATAAGCCACTATTGTCATTCCTATCTCTTCTGTTCTAAGAACTATCATTGAGACTTTTACATCCATTACTGGCAGTGTGAAAGCACAAGTGTGTTCTGAAAGATAAATGATGTTGTAATAAAATAGCCAGACAGCAAGAAAATCTGCACCATATTAAAAAAGGTAGATTTAAACTATGTTTAGAGAAACAACAGCTGAAGTTTTATATTGTAAATGGGAGGGGGACAACATCATAATATTAAAACCCAACTGCAAAATAAATTGCACTTATTAAACTGTGTTGTAGCTGGAATATGATCCATATAAACAAAAAGACAAATATAACATCTGAAAATGACTCTAAAAGGAGTACATAAGGGACATGTGCTGAGGATTTGATATTGAAAGGTAATTCAGGGGCAAAAAAAGAGGGACAGAAACACTGGTCTTTGCTACCCAAAGTGAAAAGCAGGTCAATACACCAGGTGGTAAAATGAACAGCTTTCTGTTCTTGAAGACTCTAAAGGATCCAGCTGCTGTGTAAAATATACCCCAGTGCACATAATGTGTAAATAGCTACTGAATCACATAAAACTCTAGCTGTCAGAGTCCAAATCCTATCATTTCTTCTGCCACAGCTTTTCTAAGATCAGACTTTCCTTTCTTTTCTACTCCAAGAACTCTCATTCCATGCCCTGATCATCAATTTTGATTATTACAATTTCTGGTCTCCCTGACTACACCACTGAACTCTCTCAGTCCATACAAAATACAATCACCAGGACAATCTTCCTCACCATTTTGTGACTTTCTTAACTGGCCCTCTCTGCTCCATTGTATCATATTTAAAATATGTCTCCCTCCTCTTTGTGGTGTATTGAAAATTAAAATTAGATTACTTTAATTTCTCAGGGTGGGCGTTTCCTGGTCCTGCTTACAGTCTTGCTCACTCTGTAGGGAAGCTTGTTGACCCAGTAGCAGGCAGTCTGCAGACACATAGTTGGGGTGAGTTATGCCTGTCTGTTTTAGGGAGCAGCCTGCTTTGTCTCTCTCTGGTCTAGGGATCTTGTGTGTTATTCTAAATTCTAAACTAAAAATTAGCGTTACATTGCAACCTTACTACAAGAATATTTATACTTTCATCTAACTTCTCTGTTTGTATGCCATGAACATAACACCCTTCACTTTCAAGGTTCTACATAACTCAGCCCCCTCCATTTAATTATCCTTGTTTCTTCTTGCATTGTACCAGCAACACTTAGCTCCACCAGTAAGAGCACACTCAATTCTCCATTCATCCACTTCTCCCACAGTAATCTCTGGGCTTTTCCCACATTGCCTGCTATGCCTGGAGCATTCTTCATGACCAGATATATCAGACAGCTACCATCTCACCACTCAAATCCTTCCTCCAATGAAGAAATTCAACCATGAGAACACAAAGTCAAAGTTTTTTTTTCCCATTGAAACAAAACAAAAATATAAGAATGAGGCAAACATTTGCCTATCTCCCTCTGCTCAGTTTTCTTTTATGGTAGAATCTGAGTCATATAAATGGTTTCGTTTCCTTTGCTTTTGCTTCCTTCCCAATGTTGTTGTCTTTCCCCCACCTGCATTTTTTGTTGCCTGCTTAAGCCCCTCTCCTTCAAAATTTTAGGCATGTGCTTCACTTTAAGCACATGAGTAGTCACACTAGACACCAATAATAAAAATAATAGATGTATGATTTATATTAATAAATAATTTCCCAAAAGCTGAATCTATGATTTTAAGAGGGTGTATCTTCTCCTCTACATTCTGCCATTCAAACAATAGCACATGCAGTCAGATTCTTCAAGCCTTCTACCCCTGTACTCAAATAATTCCCAATGAGCTGTTACCAGAAGTGACACTTCTTAACCATCCAGACATGTTTTTGATGATGTACATTCTCAAATGAAGAGCTCAGAAATGAATGTCATGAGTGCATGCCATTCAGTGCACATGGTAGGATAAACAAAGCCCCCTTGGGTCCCTTTTGAGGACTCCTCTATCTACCTACATGTGATTTTGCACTTCTTGCTGCTAATCTGAGCTCAAATATAAAATTCACCACTCAGAGAATTTGAATCGGAGCCTTCCCCAGTAAAGAAACCTGGGAGTAGCTCTAAGGTATAAAGTATGGTCTTATTGGGCTGGCAAAATAATTTCCCAGTCTTTATTGCAATACTTAATACCTGATAGTAGTAAAAAAAGTTTAGCCCATTGCTGTTTTTCCAGCTGATTTGTTGTCATACATGGTTTCTCAGACTAAGCGATAAGCTACTATGTACCTAATGTTGCATGGAGTATAACCCAGGAACAAGTTCCAGAGCACATGGAGTCCCCACAGACTGGTAGGCAATACAACTATTGGGTGGATCCGCATGGTCTAATAGCAATCAATAAACAAATCTCTATTACCTCTGTCCTGGTTGACCTATATTATACTTGTTACTCCTCCCCACTCCTTTTCCTCTGTGCTAGGTAAGGAGTCATATCTGCTACAGTTATGATTTTGACATTACAAAGATAAGACCACATGTATTCCTAGAGATCATCAAGAGTGCATCAGGCTGTTAGAGCTGTACTCACTCATTGATCTCCTTGGTAAAATCTGAGTAGGTGTATAGTACACTCCTAAATAGAACATCTTAATAGAAGAGTCTCAGATGCTTTTCAAGCAGAAAATGATATTCAACCAATGTAGTCCTTTGGGACAACTTGTTTATAGGATAAGGCTGCATAAATGTTGAAAGCTCCAGTTTTAAACTTCAAACTTCTAACTAGTTACTCTCCAGCAGTACCTATTCCCTCCCCCACACACAGATTGTAGAAGTTAACAAGAAAATAGCCTGGGCCCTCTTTCCCCCAGATTAGTCATAAGGAGCATTTATATGTAGATAGCTACTTTTCAGAGATCCTACTAGTCAGTTGCTTTGATATATCATAGAATTATCTGGCACAATACCACCTACTAGACAAAACAGCTCCTAAGGACTTACTAGCATATTACAAAAAACTAGGGAAGATAAATACTGTGCAACATAAGGAATCATAAACTGTAGAAAACTGATAACAGCTATTTCATTATGAAAGAAAAGTGTCCCTTTATAATCCTTAAACTACCTTAACTCCATTTTCCCTCTCTATATTCTTCAATCTCTGCTACCACCTTCCCCACCAGGTTACCCTTTTGTAGGAGCTTTTCTCCCAGCATGCTTCTGGGATTGGGATGGGGATTGGCCCTTTAAATTTGGCAGACTCAGTCAGCTGCAGCCCTAAAGTGACTGTTTTGGAGCCAACTGCTTTTTCTCTTTTGTAGCCGGTAAGTACCTATATTTTTTCTCCTTTGTTATTGTTGCAGTAAAAGCACATTATCATATTCCAATTTTCATGCATATTTAGAGTAATTTGCTACAGAAAATTTTTTACAATGTTTGGATGAGTGTAGAAGTATATGTGAGGCGGCGAACAGATTAGACCAGATCCCTGAAGCATAAGATACAACAAGAAAAGACACATATGAAGTCAAGAAACATGGATGACCTAAAATCTACTTGGCCAAATTTAACTGTTCTGTGGTAAAAGAGCAAACAACAGTGTTTTAACTGTGATTTTAGAGGTAATTGCATTTCTGGCTAAGTATCATTTAAGAAAGGGCAGCGCAAAGTGTGGGACAGTTCACGAAGTGGAAGGTTCTGAACATCACTTCAATTTTGAACATAAAAGCTGTTCTCGTCTCCGGGCTCAGACATAACTCAGAGTCAATTGTAAGACAAACATACTTGGAACGAGCACCACCTGTGCACAGTGACATTCAGAATCCAGCTTTTTTTCCTGGAAAGTTCATGCAGGCTAGCATTCTTCTATCAAATACAGGACATGTTGGCCATTGTCAGAAGAGAGAAAATCTTGTTTGAGTAGCATGGTATATGATTAGCTTGGGGCTATGGGGGTACAAAAAGCAGGAGGGAAGACACAAATGTATAAAAATGCTGCTTGTTGTAATATGTGTTGGCTTCACTTAGCTGGCCAATGAACCAAAGGGGTGCCACACAGGAATCAATTGCACAGCTGAGACCTTTGCTAATAAGGTGGTGCAGAAGAATGGTTTAGTAGTTGAGGTGCAGGGCTCCGCCTCACAAGAGCTAGGTTCAATTCCCCCATCTGCCACAGACTTCCTGTGTGAACTTAGCACATTACTTAGCCTCTCTGTGTTTTGGTTCCTCTATCCACAAAATGCGAATAATAGCATTTCTGTATCTCATGGGGTGTTGTGAGTACAAATATATTAAAGACTGTAAGGTGCTCCGATGTGGTAGTAATGAGGGCTGTATACAAAACCTAGATACACATAGGACTGCAGATAAGGCACTATGAGCAATATGGACGGACTAATCAGTCTATCATATTGCCCTGAAATGCTTGTTTTGTAGTAGGAAAAATGTAGGATGTGTCCAGGTTTAAGAATTATGGGTCCCAGTGTTAGTGAAGGAAAGTTCTCTTAAATCATCTTTTCCTACAGAAGTAGAAAATAGGTGCAGGGTGAAGCAATCTCACTCCACAGGCACCATCAGAAATATTTAGAAAACAAGCTGGTTTTTTTCACTGTGATCTCCACCCAGGCAGATCTCTGCAACCACAGGTTTCAGAGGGGTACCAGTGTTAGTCTGTAGCCACAAAAACAATGAACAGTCATTGTGGCACCTTAGAGACTAATAAATTTATTTGAGCATAAGCTTTCATGGGCTAAAACCCACTTCATCAGATGCATGGAGTGGAACATACAGTGGGGAGGTATAAATACACAGCATTTGAAAAGATGGGAGTTGGCTTACTAAGTGTGGGGTTAGTGCTAAAAGCCAATTCAGTTAAGGTGGAAGTGGGCTATTCTCAACAGTTGACAAGGGGTGCAAATCATTTTTGTAGTGCTAATGAGGCCAATGTAAACAAGGTGGCCATTTCAAAGAGTTGTGAAGAAGGTGTGAGTATCAGCAGGGGGAAATTACTTTTTGTAGTGACCCAGCCACTCCCAGTCTTTATTCAGGCCTAATTTGATGGTGTCCAGTTTGCAAATTAATTCCTGTTCTGCAGTTTTCATTGGAGTCTGTTTTTGAAGGTTGTTTGCTGAAGTATTGCCACTTTTAAGTGTCCAGAAAGTGTCCAGGGAGATTTAACTGTTCTATTGTTTTTGAATGTTATAATTCCTGATGTCAGATTCGTGTCTATTTATTCTTTTGTATAGCAATTGTCTGGCTTGGCGAATGTAAATGGCAGAGGGGCATTGCTGGCACATGGTGGCATATATCACAATCAATCAGCTCCAATGAAGTGAATGGGGCTCTGCACGGATGCAGGGAACTCATGGAAACTCATTACAGGACCAAGTATGTCATGTTCACAGCTAAGTGACACTACCAGATTGCAATCTTTGTATGCATGAATGGATGTGTACATGAGCACATTGCAGGTTCGATCCAAAGTGAAATCTCATCATTTCAGACAGCAAGTACAGCTTTTCAGTGTTTGTGGCAACGATAGTAGCAACAAAATTCCCCTAGGGCGAAACGGTGATCTCTATAAAAATGCCCTATTACAAATATGCAGCAAAGCAAGCTTCTACAAACAAATGGTGATTTTATGGTTTTCAGAACTAACTTCACCACACAATGATGTATGAGATGCAGTTATTTTCTGTGCTGAAGTTCAGAGAGAAATTAGTTTGGTTTTGTACTTGTACTACTTTCATTTGAGTATCCATGCCAGAGACACTGGGCGGGGTGTTTGAGGCTGCTTCCTTTGTTCTCTTGATTCCTGAAGCCTAATAATGAGTTTCTGGAGACATTTGCTGCAGGGGATGCTCTGCTGGTTTTTGGTGAGGAATCAAAACTGAGGCTGGGCTATAGTGACGATCTCATTGCCACCCATGTTCTTGTGTGGGAACCGTTAACAAATGTTGTCCTTTTTAAAAATAGTCATTAACATAATTAGAACTGGAAATACTGTACTGTTGCTAACATTGTGAAGTGGGAATTATTGGAAAATCATTTGTAACTACACTCACTGTCAGATTCAACAGGCTCCTACTATCTCTGTATGTGAAACTGGCTTAAGTGTTTAGCATGTTCAAGTTATTCCATGCACTAGTAGTGTTTCCAGTAACACCCACTGCAAGTAAAGCTGACACGTCAGACCTACTCAAAGCCAGTGCACAGCAGGGGGTTCCACATTGGTGTTTTTACTTAAAGTGGGTAGACAAAGCCCTGCCTTGATCAGCCTTCATTTTATTTAAGCTAATTTGGATTTAACAGACTCAAAGTAGAAAAAGCATTTGCTCCTCTCTACTTCACTGAGAGCCCTTGCTGTGTGTTTCTGCCATCAGTCTCTGTTCTCAGAGTAATCAATTATTGATAACTTCCTGCAATATGTCCATCATGTTGCTGCTTTAAATTCTTCATAATACAAGGTGTGAACTCCTGATCCACCTTAAATAAGCAGTGCAGCAAGAATGTCTCTGTTACTGTTTGGAAAATGTCTTTGTTATAATGATCAAAACTAACAGTCATATTTCTAAGGGGGGTGGAGATTTCCATTAAATCATCCCTTGGAATACATCTGATATAATATATGGAAGTGTTTGTAGATACACACAACATTCACGGAGCTCCGCTGTACTAAAATTTTCTCCACTGCATTGAATGTAACCATTGTGACTGTGGAACAACATTTTAATTTGTCATTAAAACTAAGATAGAAATACCAGAAACATTGAGGAATAAGTGGCAGTGGCACATACATAAGACACCCAAGAGAAACGCTTGGAAAAATCTTTTGTGTCCTATTTGTAAATAGGTACAGCACAGACTTGAAAACCACACACACAAAAAACCCCACCACAAATGGTGACAATGGGAAAACGTGGAGCCGGCGGAGCCCGACGGACAGTCTCAAAATGACAAGGGCAAAAAAATAGAAATAGCAAAACATATTAGCCAGCAAAAAATAAGTAGCTAAAAGACAAAAGAAATTCTGCTTGGAGGGAAAAATGATTTCTCTGCAAAACAGCATTTTACTTTCTGATTCTGATATTTTTCTGAATGTTGAAACTTTAGTAAGTGGAAGATTTCCACGATTTTTAAATAAAACACAACACTTTGCAACAATGTAGATAAATACTTTTCTTCAAAATTCCAGTTCCAGAGACTCCCCTTGACCTCAGCAGGCATTAGACTGTGCCCTTTCTTTGCTTTTTATCTGTTTTATATTCCCAAGTGGAAAAGCCTATTGGTGTGCCTGCTGAGAGCCTATAGTCATTTTCAAAAGCACTGAACTTTGGCCTCATTCTGCTCCCACTACAGTCAATGAAAAAACTCTCTGTGATATTAGTGGAAACAGCTGAGTCAAGGTAGTATGCTTTGGAAAATCCTATCCTATTCTGTATGGCTTAAAACTTTGGATGGGAGGATCATGAGTTGGCAGGGTGTGGCTGGCCAAAATAAAACTACCAGCCATGAACGTGCTGAGAAAGAAAGCATCCATGGCACCTCACATATTGTGGAGTTTCACATATCTTGCCAACATGTTGCATTTCATGCAGTCATATCTACAGTATGGGGACACAGGTATTGGGGAAGTAATCTCTATTGCTAATTCAGGACACTAATGTCTGCTTCATATCAGGTACCAGGTTTATCAGATATCTGGTAGATCAAGTATCTGCTTCTATATCAGGTATAACTGGAACTCTCAGCACTCTCCAACATACGCACACACATTCTCGTAGAAATATATGCTTTGTGTCCTTGTCATTCTTGGCTGGTGATGTCCACTTGGGAAGTACTGGCTGAGATTATTAGCACATCCTTTCAGGAGGACAGAATGCTGATTACTTCAAAGCCAATGCATTTAGCTTCTGTTCATAAAGCAATATACACAATCTAGCCAACTATCGGGCAATAGCTAAACTCCCATTCTTGGTTAAAATTATAGAAAAGATGGCGAAACAACTCTCACAGTATGGGATACATTTGTCTTCTACTTGTCAAATGGGTTTCAACCTGGGCATGGCACAGAGATCACATTAACTAAGGATCTTCTCCTGGTGATGTATACTGACCAGGTGTACTTGAAGGTATTATCACTTTTGGCAATTACCTTCGATACAATTCTTATGAAGTGGTGTTTGCACATTGGCATTCCATGGCAGAAGTGGAAGGGCTGCTTGCAGCATGGTTGTCTTCCTTTCTTGCAGAATAATCCTATAAGGTAATGTTGGACTATTGTTCTTCTTTTACACTTGTTCTCTTGAGTGATATACCACATTGTTCTTATGCAATGTGTAAGTGAAACTGACAGAGTTATCGAAAAGAGATGGGTAGTAGCATCTTGACTATGGAGACAACACTGAACATGACTACTCTACCTTGTCCAGAGGGCTTGAGAGTTCAGTTGAGCATCTTTCCCAGTGACTGGGTGACACTGAGCTTGGCAGTGAGTGATTTGGGTCTGCACCAGACAAAACATATGTGATTATAGTGAGTTGGGCTAAGAACTGGAGGATTTAGTTGAGATTGTACTGGCCCTCTTGGCTGAAGTTGTTCAGATGCTGTTTACTGCAAAGATCACAATTTGGGAGTTGGGAAGATTCCCATTCCTTTCTAGAAGATAAATTAACAGCAGTGAAAAAGACTGCTCTTTTCCCCAGCTGTATCTGAGAAGAAAGCTGCATCTGTTCTTTTGATTACCTCGCTACTCTAACCAAGGCCTTTTTCACCTGTAGATTGGATTGCTGCATTGCCCTTTATTTGGGACTACATCTTCAATTCAATTAAGTGAAGAATGCAGCAACTCACTGTTTAAGTGAAGTATCCCACTGTGTGCTGTCTAAAGTGTGAAGAATAACTGATTTTGAGGGTTGCAGGCCACTCCAAAAAGAAGAAAAAAATACGTTCAGCTCAAACTGCATTTGAAAGTTCTGAAAAATTTCATTGAATTAAAAAAAGTCTGTTGTGGGTCAAACAAAACATTTCATTCGACCTGAAAATATTTTTTTTCTAGGAACTTGCAAAGGGGTAGATTCACAACACAACTGGAGGAAAAGAAGTCTCCTTTATAAGCTTCAGACCAGTGGGAGGGTGGAGTACAATTTCCCCCTCAGTTTGCTGTGGAGAGGGGATTCAATCTGGAGTCTCCCACGCTGCAGGAAAGCGATGGCTGACCCACTGGGCAATGGGATATTTTAAGCGTCATTCTCAAGCTCTCCTGTTGAAGCTATTCCACAGTGCATAAATAGTCATTGGAGCCAGCCAAAAGGAGTGATACTAACTCTATGGCCTGGGCGCTAGGTCCATCTCTTGGGAGGTGGGTGACCTGAGTTCATGGCCCTGCTCCAATGACTAGCTAATTTATAAAAAGCAGAACAGTTTTAACAGGAGAGACTGAGAGACCCAACTCAGAATATCCCATTACCCCAGTGGCTAATGTGGGAGATCCCTTCTGCGCAGCAGGCAGAGGGAGCAATTGAACCTGGGTCTCCCACATGAGTCCCATAAACCCTGAGCTAAAGCTTATAATGGTGGCACCTTCTCCTCCTCTGTCCATTTTTGAATGGCACTTCAATTCCCCCAAGAAATGCTATTGGCTGTAACTAAATGAGTGAATTTGTGTCCAATTCACAAATAGTTTTTGTGCCACCTTAAAGTTTTGGCAAATTTATTGTTACACACACACACACACACACACACACACTGCCAGAGATCTGTAATGGCTGCCTGTTAAATTCTACTTGGAAGCCAAAGTGTGTTTAAGCTCTAATGTCTGAGGGGCTGCAATTGCGATCAGCAGAGACCAGGTGCTGGAAAAAAGACCCCCTTGGTAGAGGAGAGAGAGGTGCGGGCAGGGTGTTCTCAGAAAAAGTCCCTCAGATCTGTGATTTCTTCCATGCCATCACTGCCCCACCGATCAGGAACAGCCTGGATTTGTTGAATTTCAGGACATGCTACAACTCGCTCATTCTGAGCAGGCATTTGGGGTTAACTGCAGGGTGAGGTTTGGGATGTGGGTTTCTTTTGGACGTTTGAAGGAGGGGAAGGTTTAAACTGGTTTTTACTGTGTTGTTCCCTGGAGGTTGAGTATATGAGTGGTGGCATGTGCTACTATTGTGCTTCTGAATCATTGTGTAATGTATTTCTAAGACACAAAGAAGGGTGCATTGGGCTTGGGATGTGTGTTTCTTTTGTGTGCTATTTCAGTCTAATGCAGTTGAATTAAAAAATGACAGCCATCACCACCTAGAAGAGCAGTGTTCTGAGAGGCAGCCTCTTAAACCTTTCCTCTCCTACCATCCTTCCTTTTCATTTCCAAATTGGCCTCACAACTAGGGTTGCCCCTTCTTTCCATCTTGCAGAAAAACCTGCCATAATCCTCCCTCTCTGCTTTTTTTATTTAACTTGCCCCCATAGTGACCATTCTGAATGCACTGATATAACATCATGCTAACTGCAAATTCTACATTCAGGCAATGAAACAAACAAAACCAACAACAATAAAATACTATAGCCTGGTCATTAATATAAATCGCACTGTTCTTCAGTACATGCTGTAAACCTTATCTTTTCTATCCAAAGTTTGGGAAGGAGTGGTGTACTGAAAGCTTTGAAGACCAAGACCTCACAGTGTAAGTATCAGACATGGTGGTGGAAGTTGGATGAGACAAAGGGGTGTGGGAGATGATATGAGAAAGAGATAAAACAGCTAAACATAGATTAGCTAGCATAGAGATGGACGTCTCAGCTCACCGCTTGCCTATATGCAAATTCAGACCAAAACATCCATAATTCAGAGAGGACTTATAATTTAGCACTATTCTCCCCACTCCAACATGTTTAAACCAGGTTGTCATCTACACATGCTGATTTCAGATGTATGAGGCATGCAGAGTGAAATTTATAAATTTGAACAATAGCAGGCAGTGACAAAATAAGGAAGTTTGTATAATGATGTTATGCTACCAAGATCAAGAGAATAGCTTCAGACCACTGTTTTCATGAGCACTAAAAAAAACCCTGAACTCTAGCCTATTAGACCAAATCCATGCCTTCATACACAGAATATTTTGCATACTAAATCTCATCCAGTATATTTCAGCACCTTGGCCAGCACTCTGTTCTTATCCTGCACCAACAGTGTAAGTCTCACTGGAAGCTTGACCTGAAGTCTAATTTCATTCCTGTGACTATACATGCTGACCAGTAACTCATAAATGTAGTAATAGAATTGTTGTAAGCCACAAATGGGGTGCAATTTCAGAGCTGGGTGAAGGTGGGATAGGAGAAATTGTTTTCATTACATTTGTACATATATTATTCACCTCTCAACACCTCTATTCTAATCTGTGCCGGTTCTTATACCACACTCATCACTGAAGTAGCTGAGCATTAAGCAATGACCAATATCTATCACGTTTTCTTCTCTTTTTCCTGGGAAGAAATATGTACAGTAGAGTGTCTTGTTTTATTAGGGTTTTTTAAAACATATATATTGCTATGTGTTTGTCACATAAGGTAAGTCAAAGAAATATGCCTTTCATTTGGAAAATAAGGTTGTGAGGTTTGTGATGATTCTTAGTTCATGAGGGATTGCATTCCGCATAGGCTTAGATCAGCCCCCGAGAATGTTGTCTCCTGCACAAATGAGCTTTAACCTTATTGTAGAGCATTCCAATGTGCCAGAGGAGCGAAGCTGTTGATCAGATCTCTGTCCTGGAGCTTTAGGTACTCTTTCTCTTAGGCCCTGTCTCTTGAAGATAAGGACTGAGATCTTGAACTTGATTCAAAATTCTACAGGAAGCTAGTGCCGGGAGTGGAGGACATTCTAGATGTGCCCCCAGAAGCACCTCTGAAAATCAGACTCAAGTTGGGCACCCAAAATTTGAGAAATTGAAAATGAATGGCTGCTTTTTAAATTTTGGGGCTATAATGTCAGGATATTTTGTATCACCCTGAGATTATTGCTTTGCCAGTAAACAATGGCGATGAATGCTTCAAATGAAATCATGCAGGTTTAAAATCATTATATTAACTAACCTATCAAGACATTTTTGTACAGTCTAGATTCTTGTATTTCTAATTGGCTCTGATTCATGAATCACTGTAAAAAGAAGCAGAAATTGAATGAATTTAAAAGCCTCAAGGGGTGGTAAAAATAGAGGTGACAGCCAAGGTCAGCCAACACACAGAGATTTAATTGTTACTTCAGCATAATTGTAGCAGATCTTTTCACAGGAAATCAAGCACACCACCCAAGTGGTGTATCAGGAAAAGGGGGAAATTGTAGTTGTTTAATATGCTGTATCTAAAAATAAAGTGCAAAACATTGTAAAGACCAGTGTCTTATCTGATGTATATTGGAGTTTTTTTCTGAAGATTTTTTTTGTCTAGCAAGAATATTTACTATTCTGCCAATGATGGCAATACTGCAAAATCCCAGTGAATACCAATTTTTATACTGCACATGTGCTTTATGGTTTCTTTGCCTGGTTTCTGTGCAAGTAAAATTTGTTTGCCAAAGATCAAGAGATGCTTGAACTTATTTTCAGGTTATTATACCATATGCATCACTGTAGTATGTTGATGTCTCTCCTGACATGCAAATGTTATTTAAAATTCAGTAGAATTTCAGTTCCAGTTGACATTACACCAGTGTTCTAATATACTCACTGTCAGGCAAGCATTAGCTGATAATGTGTTTTGGGAGAGACTGACGTGTGGACACCACTGTTTTTTTTCTTTCCTCTTTCAGTGTGTGTCCCAGTGACATCACTGTTATAGCCCTGATGAGCTCTCCCTGATTGACACTCACCAAGTTACCATACTGGACCAATCCTTGGGTCCCACATGCTTTTGGCTTGCTGGGCCTGCCCAGAGTATAAGCACTGTCTCTGACCCTGGACTGCAAGGCACACACTCCAGCAGTCTGATATGCCTCTTTTAGAAGTAAGGACCTCACAGTCCAACTGCCTAAGCCCTGAAACTAGTGTTGGCTTTCCCAAGCCTCCCCAGTTGGTGATACGTGCTCTGAGTTTCACAAAGTTTCCCTCTTCAAGGGTTACATCATAGCATAAGCCAGTAACAGATTCCGGAAAGGGATTTCTAAAGATGCACACATTCTATTCCTATAGAAAAAAGACATATACAGATCTATAGGAAAAATAATAAGATCTGCACAGAAATCTCTGCCTTAGTTTAACTACTACTTTGAGAACACTTGGATTTAACATCAGACCTTTCAGGAGTCCCATGTCCCCCTGCATCCCTCTCCTGCTACTCAGCCTTTGGGTTCTGGTTTCTTCCCCTCTCTCAAGATGGCTTGGGAGAGAGTCTCCCTTTTATAAAGTTACAGTCCTATTTGACAAATGACCACCCAGGGTCACTTCAGCTGCCTGTCAAGTGATTCATTGTTTGGTTCCTAGCTCACTTGAAGGGACAGGTTTCTTTGGGTGTTTCCCTCTCCAGGTTATTTTGACCTGGGTTAGAAGAAAGGTGGGCCTTCCAAGAATGCACCTGTCAGAGCATATCTCAAACTCGGCAGAATGTGGCTGAGAGCAGAGTTGTACCACACCTGGCATTGTAGCTTTATTGTCTTAAACAAGACATGAGCTGATGTCTAGATTTTGGTAAATTGTGGGGAGAACTCCTGGACTAATATACTCTGCCTGGTAACAATTTGATTAATACTGGACTTCAATGTCATGACATTACTATATCTTAGAAGAGATATTTTAGATAATTTTCCAGTGCCGTGACATTACTATATGTAAGAAGAGGTATTTTAGATAATTTTTTTACATTTGTAACATTTTTAGTTATTTCATTCAAGACCTGTATAGTTAGACTCACAGCAACTAAAACATTTGGTGGAGAGATGAAAAAATAGTTTCCAATACAATTTTTTGAAACTCCTTCATGTATTTTAAGGCCGTGTTTCTGTAACACTGGTGATGCAATCAGACTTCCCAATAGTGTGGCACTGAGGCTCTAATGTTTCGTTTTTGCAAGAGCTGCAGAGCTCACTCCTGGTTTTGCCACTCAAGAGTCATAGTTATTTCATTGTTTGTGCTGAGCACCTCTGAATATCAGACCCTCAAGCCTGCAAGCGAGGCACCCAAAACATAGAGGACACTTTTCAAAATTTAGGATAAAACTTTTCTATCACACCAACCCAACATGTATTTTCTTTCCTTCTTATTCTCATTTATAACATTAGGACCCCAGTCTTGCAAAGACTTACACATGTATTTAAATATACTCACTAAGTAGTTCCCCTGAAGTCAATAGGATTCCTCAGTCTTTAAATCTTCACAGGATTGGGGCCTGCATGTCTATACATATGCCCAGAGATACCATCCTCCTGATCAGATAGTATACAATATAAATCTTTGATTTAAAGCACCAATCAAAACTACTCTAGCTCAGAGGTTTTACCAGACAAGAAATGTGAATGCAGACCCCGCTGTAGCTTTTTTTCATAATTACTAACATTATCTTATTATCCTTAGTAGTCATCTTCGAAAGAAAAATTTTCTACCTTCCAGCAAGTATCCCAGAAAGAATAGCTTTTTTATTTTGATTTTTTCTGCAGCTTACTGCCACCACTCATCCTATATAAAACCGAAGGCAGACTTGTGACTATAGCCAACCTCCGTGCTTGTTTTTGAGGGTGGTGCGGAGGGAATCCTTTTAGAAATGCAGAGAAATCATAACAAATTGCTAAGCAGCTTTTTCAACTATGCATCAGAAGATCCTGCTATTTTATTACGTTTCTTAACCTTGACAGCAAAATTATTTTATCTAGTCTAACAAATTGCCATTTTTAGCCACAAATTTTCACTGCGGGTTTTCTTTCTCATTCAGATGAACGGTATTATTCATTGCTATCAAGCACACAATAAAACCTCCTCTATTGTACTTTGTGTGGCGCTAAGCTGGTAAAGAAACAGGAATCATCCTGTCAGAAGACTAGTTTGTAATTTGCCACTTCCTAGTCCAGCATTAATTTAATACTTTGTATAATATAACCATAGATACTAGTTAGAACTTGTCAGTTTTCTACAAAAACAATGTAGTTTTATATTCACATTAAATGCTTTTCTACTCTGCTATAGATCTGAATTGCTGATTGAGGTTATTTGTCACTTATGATACTTCAAGCAGGAATGATTTGTTTGCATAAAGTATGCCAGATTTTGCTGTTTAATAATTAATATCCCTGACAGCGTACAAAACCATTCCCTGCTGAGGCAGGTCCATCAGAAAAGGAAAAAAGACTCCTAAAGCTCTGTGGATCAGATTCTGATTGTGCTTAAACTACTGTACATCCAGAATAATTCCAGTGGATTCAGCTTTAAACCACTCTGCATATTAATAACCTGTTAGGAAATATCTGGTCCTCTTTTAATATAATTCATGCTTTCTTGTTTTTGAATTTGCCAACTTTCTAACAGCTTTGTGGCACCCACTTCCTCTATCCCTTGCAGAATTATGTATGCCTCCACTATAGCCCTTCCTAACTGCTTCATTTCAAATTAATACTAGGGATTTTAATGTGTCACCATAGCAATATACCCCATGGACTCTTTCTCTTACTAGCAGCCATCGTCTGTATCTTTTCTGATTCTTCAGTATTTCCTGTAATATGGTAACTCACCCTGCAAACAACATCCCATATTTAGTCTTAATAGGTAGCACTTTTATATATATTAAACACAAAGAATCACCTTAAAAAGAACACTAGTTAGGTTATGAAGTCAAGCACTTGTAAGTTAGAAAATACTGGTTTTACTACTTTGCTAGATCCAGAAAGTGGTTGGGGGAAGCCTAGTCCAGTCTGTCACTCTATCTCCATTCTGTCTCCAGAGATAAGAAAGCTCCTACCCCATTTGTTGTCCCCAGGTCAACTTCTGTTCTGGAGGAGTTAGTCCAGCCCATCTCTCTCTTCCCTCAAGTAGGAGTTGGGGAGAAGTGCCTGTGGGCCCTTGGAGAAAGGAGGAAATGTGCCACTGGACATTGGGATGGTTTCAGCCTTTTACTCTCGCCTCTCTTCCACTATGGCCACCTGGTATCCTTACCCAGTGTATAATGGTGGTGGTGCTGCTGTAGATAAATGAGCCTGCTCTCAGAATGTTCAGTGATTTGAGCAGGCTGCCAACACTACTCCAAGGAACATAAGGGCGAGAAGGTAAATGGAATTTTTCAACACTATATCTCAGCCAAATGTGGATGGAATTCCTTGGGACAAAGAAAAGTCACTTCTGTAGGCCAATGGGATTTCTGCTGCTGAATATCAAAGGCCTGCTTCAAACAATGGAGACCTGAGGTCTTCTCAAAGCTGCCAGAATCCTGTATAATGGAAAGTATAAAGCAACTTGACATACATCCCTCTATATTAACCAGTGTTTCTTCTAGTTGGAGCATTCAACATGGTCCAGTGCATAAGGCACAAGGTCAGGAGGCCTGGGTTCTAATCCTGTCAAGAGAGGTGCTAAATGGCTGCTTTGTCATGTTACTTTGCTTGCTATACCAATGTAAAGAACCAGTATACCAATGTAACTATGTCCACCATTAGTGAGATTGTATTATTTTAACTAAACCAGACTAGTTAGTTTGTATAACTTTCTGGTGTGGACAAGGCCTAGCTGGCAGTTTATCAAGGATGTGGTGGCAAACAATATCAGTCTCTGTTGAATATTTCAAGAGCAAATTTGTCAAGTGAACCATCAGACACATGGAACAGACAATTGTGTGTGGTCACAGAGACATGGGGAAATGGTGCTATTAGTAGTTTTTCTGAGTTAGCATTTTCAGAACAAAGTAAGCAGGGCCTCTTGTTCTCAGAACCATGACCACCCGAATTCACCTTTCACAATAACAGTGAAGGCAAAAGTTATTTAGAAGGACAGTTTGTCACTTTTAAAAAATATGCCAGTAAGTGGCAATGGTACATATTGTCCTTAATGTGGCTATTAGAACATAACATAAGAATGGCCAAAGCTCCATCTAGCCCAGTATCCTGTCTTACAACAGTGGCCAATGCCAATGCCCCAGAGGAAATGAGCAGAACAGGTAAATCATCAAGTGGACCATTCCCTGTTGCTCATTCCCAGCATCTGGCAAACTGAGGCTAGGGACACCATCCCTGTCCATCCTGGCTAATAGCCATTGATGGACCTGTCTTCCATGAATTTATCTAGTTCTTTTTTGAGCCCTGTTATAGTCTTGACCATAACAACATCCTCTGGCAAGGAGTTCCAGAGGCTGATTGAGTGTTGTGTAAAAATATACTCTTTTGTTTGTTTTACCTATTACTAGTAATACCTATTAATTTCATTTGGTGGCCCCTAGTTGGTTCTTGTATTATGAGAAGAAGTAAATAACACTTCCTTATTTACTTTTTCTGCACCAGTCATGATTTTATAGATCTCTATCATATCCCCCCTTAGTTGTCTCTTTTCCACGATGAAAAGTCCCAGTTTTATTAATCTCTCCTCATACAGCAGCCATTATATAGCCCTAATAATTTTTGTTGCTCTTTTCTGAACCTTTTCCTATATATAGTTTTTGAGATGAGGCAACCACATCTGCACTTAGTATTCAAGATGTGGACATACCATGGATTTATATAGAGGATTTATTTATATTTATGGATTTATATATATTATCTCTCCCTTTTTAATGATTCCCAACATTCTGTTCACTCTTTTGACTGCTGCTGCACATTGAGTGCATGTTTTCAGAGAACTACAGTAGACTCTCAATTGTCCGGGATGATAGGGAAAAAAATAATCCTGGTTAATAAAATCCCAGATAATCACCATCCATAGGAAATATGGAGAGGAGGGGTTTTGTTCACCAGCCACCCTGCGATGCAGGGCGGGGGTGTTGGTTCACTGGCTACTCTCCACCCTGGTGATTTGTTTTTTTGTGTGTGTGCTTGGGGTGGCAACAAAGCCAGAGCTGGCCCCCGCATATTTTTTTTGACATCTTGGTTAATCCACAACCTGGTTAACCCGATCCTGGATAATCGAGAGTCTACTGTATCCACAATTACTCCAAGATCTTTCTTGAGTGGTAACAGTTAATTTAGACCCATAATTTTATATGTATAGTTGGGATTATATTTTCCAATATACATTGCATTGCATTTGTCAACATTGAATTTCATTGACCATTTTGTTTCCCAGTTTTGAAGAGATCCTTTTCTAGCTCTTTGCAGTCTGCCTGAGACTTAACTATCTTGAGTAGTTTTGAATCATCTGTAAATTTTGCCACCTCATTGTTTACCCTTTTTTCCAGATTGTTTATGAATAGGTTAAATAGGACTGGGCCCAGTACAGACCCCTGGGAAACACCATTTTTATCAGCTGAGAGAACTAAATGTCAAAATGTTTCCTGAAAGAGAAGGTGCATAAATATCACTTATAAAAGTCATAAGGCAAGGCATACTCCTTCCTACCCCTACAAAGGTGAGGAATTGAGTTACTTCCAGGTGCAGATGAAGTCTGTGAGCTGTTACCATAGTTCATAGAAGGTGCCCTGAGAAGGTTGCTGTAAGAACCTGGGGATGCTTGGAAAATGAGATCTATTTGGGGAGTGGAAAAATTGCACTGTTGAAATTGCAATGGGGTTTTGAAATGGCCAGCCACTCAGGGGAGGCCTAAGTACCCACCCACATGCCGTGCACCTGATGAATTATGATTAATTTTTCAGAAGACATGATTGGCTTCAAACTACTTTGAAACTTTCCCTCTTTGAGCACCTAAAATTGCCCAGAAAAATCCCCCAGATGGCTGCTCAAAGAAGAAGAGCCTTTGCAAGTTCTCTGCATGCCTTTGTGTCTCAGCTTCCTTATCTTTATAAGGGGGACAACAATACTTCTGCTCCTTTGTAAAGTTCTTGGGGTGAACGGGTGAAGTGTACTATAAGTGTTACCTAGCTGTTATCTTTATGCTCATTTACTGTCTGAACAGACTTTTCTATTCTCTTTGTTTCTGTAACTTCTACACCAGACATTTAGCTGATGGCTTTAAATTCATTTCCCTCTCCCTCTCCTTTTACTGATTATGGTCTTTGCAGTCTTTGATCCATCACAGCATAATCCATTTAAAGATGGCCCTCGTACCAATCCCAGAAGAACTCCACTTGACACTTCTGTCTTCCTCAGTCTGTATTCATTTTACCACTATAGTCTGATCTTGGTCACTAAGCTAATTTTTGTCCAATTGAACATTTCACCACCAATAGCATACTTACTAGCATCATAAACTCCCTTTTTATGTAGCACTGTATGAAAAGACTTCTTGCTGTCCAAGTAGATTATATCTCTTCCCTCTCTCCTGTCAGCTCTCATTGTCACTCACCCAAAAAAGTTAATCAGATTTCTTGAGCAAGACAATCTTTTCATAAATTTCATCTTATCATTGACCAGTCTCTGTTCTCTTTATGAAAAGGATCTGGAGAAAAGAAAGCAAATAGAGAAAACATACACAGCAGCAAGCCAGGGGAAATGGAAAAGGTCATGATCAGTCCCTTTAGTTTTGCAGCCAGCTCTGTGTTGAAAACACTGGAGCAGTATTTTAGCAGCTGTAGCCAGTGGGTCATATTGCAGTTTTAACTTAAATTGACATGGGGGGCTGGATGGGGTTTTGAAAACTGGAAACTGATCAGCGTAGGTTGTCTAGGATTTCTCTGAATATGGAGAACAATCTTACAAGTAAGATCCACATATAAATCACATCCTGGCTGTATCTAAATCTCAGCAAATTTTCCTGTATAATGTCTCTAAGGTCTGTCTTTTCCTCTCTGACTACAGAGTTAAAATGCTCCCTTTTGCATACATATTATAATATTCATTACATGACCACACAGGATCCAGGGTTCATTCAATGAACAGGTTGGAAGCACAAATAGGCCAGATTAAGATTATACCGGTAACTTTTGAGCACTTGACTTAACAACCTAAATGTTCTTTTAATATTATTATATGTTATATATATTACATTTAAATATATTGTTTTGTGTCTGAATATGCAACCTTAATTCAGCCCCCTTGTATATATGGATTATGACAGCCTTTAATTAGATTATCTATAATATTTCTTCTACAGCACTCTGGCCTCATTCAGTATATGGGTGATTATTCAATATTTCTTTTTAACCTTCGCATTCAATGTGTGACTCCAGGCCCTATTCTTAAATAGGCACACTATCCACAGTGAATGCAAAATGAATTTCCTTCTGGGATTTTATGATGTGCTTTGACCATAATATCTTAGTGCTTAACAAACCTCTGCCACAGACTTCCACCTGTTGAGCTAACAGAATAACTGTTAATAACAGAAGCTATTATCATCTATATCCTCTGCGGTCCAAGGATAAGGCATATTTTGCCAGTAGGTTTCACAGCTATTTGCGGACAGCATTGGACTGTCTAGACTGAGGATTCATGGGTTGAATTCCATCTCTGTAGTGGATTATGCTCTAGTGGTTATAGACCCTTCTATTCCTATCTAATCCCTACCCCCACCCTAGCTGCTGCTCTCTTCCATCAGTTCCTCTCCAACATCCACCAGGACTCCTGCCCACCACCCTTCTTTCTTCTTCTATTCATTGCACATCCCCCAGCTCCTATCACCCACCATCCTGTTGCTTTCTCCCACCCTCCTGTTTCTGCCCCATCCCTCTCTGAAATTATATATCCCCAGACCCATCTGCTCCTTTTTCCCTCCAGTCCCTGGCTCCTGTTTCCCCACCTCTCTGGCTTGGCTCCTGCAACAACCTCCCTCTCTCACATACCCTACATCCCAACTTCCTTATCCTTATGCATTCCAGTGTGGCTATTTCCTCTTTCTCTTCACTGCCAGGGTGCCAGCAGTGGGAACACTGAGAAAGCAGTAGATACAGGCTCCCTGCTCTCAGTTCTTGTGCCTGGTGCACACCAGCTACTGCTCCCAGAAGCAGCAACTGCAAGGAAAATCCTGCTCAGCTCCTGAAGTCCCAGGAGCAAGCATGCTTAGTACTTCTATGGGGATTGTGCATGTGTACTCTGGTCACATGTAAAAGTTCTGAGGGGCTGGAGCATTCCCAGTTCAGACAGAAACTTCAAGAATTTAGCTGTTAAAAACTCATAGGTCTCTGAGGAATATGTGCAAACATTTTGTTGAAGGTTAACATCTTGGCCAAATTTGGGTGAATTATCACAGGGATGGCAAAATGCACAACTCTGACATCCTGGTGATACCCTGCTAAATTTCAAATCTTTGCTCCAAAGCATGGAAATGTTGCAGCTTCTCAGGAAAAAAATGGTTGTAAGAATTTTTTTTAACATGAGCAAAGAAATGTTTGGGTGTTTTTTGTCCCCGCCCCCCTCCCCCCGCAATCTTATTTTGAGAAATGGCCAAGCTATATTATCTGAAGCTTAAAATAAATAAGTCTGTCTGAGACAGACACCCAGGATGGAAATTTTCAGCTCAAATAGTTAAACTCTGGCAAAGTTATAAGCAACTGAAAACAGGGTCTGAGAATGGGAAGAGTTAAGCAACCTTACCTGTAGGCGGATTGCCAGCTATGCCCTATAACACATATGATTTCCCCATAGAGTTGTTCTTTCTCCTTTTCTATTCCTTTTCACATAGTCTGTTTCACTTTCTTCTGCTCTTATGTTTTACAATTTCTCCCTTCTGCTTCTTTACCCCAATCTCTGCTAAGCAGAATCCAAACTCAATAATACTTCAACGTATGAACCCCTGATATTAAAGGGGCCTTGACATTAAATAAAAATGAGGTCATCAGCCTTAATTTTGGCCACAGTCTTATGCTTTTAAAACAATCCAGTATTTTTCAGTAATTCCAGTGTATTACATTTATTTTTCAAAGCATTAAAATAACCTCTGAGAAATCTTAATACAGTATCTCTCTGTGTGTGGAAAACTTCTGAATCCTATATTTTATGATGTTGCAAAACTCAGATTTGGCTCGATACTGATCCCATTCAAATCAGTGGCAAAACTCCCACTCTGGCATGAGCCAGATTATTTGCATGGTTATTTACAAAAATGGCTGTTTACAGTTTGATTTACAGTGTATTATAATTCTCCCTTTTGGGTGCAAATACTGTGATCCTGGCTTTATGCCACTTTCATCCTTTTGGTGATATACCAACTTGAAACTTGCTGTCTCTGTTTTTAGATACCAAAAACAGTCTCCAGCCTTTTCATGGTGCTTAGATAAGATAAAATATCATGTTTGAAAACTATGATCAGGATAGAATGACATGTTTACAGTAAAAGATTTTGATAGCATTTAGCTAAATTGGTGAAAATTATTGCACAACAATTCAACTGATTTTTTTCATCTGTCATTTCAAACCACCAAAATTCTGATATTTTCATGAAAATAGAGAAAACCCCAAAATTGAGGCATGCCCACTTCTGAAAACCTTGGCTAGTGACTTTATCTGTCGTGTCTCCTTTGCCTTTGTTTTATATGACTGGCTGGGCTCTATTTTATTTGACTTAGTTTTTTTCTGCTATTAGAATCAGTTTCATAACTATCACTCAATTATTGACTTGAACAATTAAATAGCTCTCAGAAATATTTTCCTCATTCTTAATATTCCCAGCCAAAACCTTTATTTCAAATCATTGTATCAGTCAACATTGTCTGTCAGCACATATGTTAGAAGCTTGCTTGGCAGCAGGTTATATAATTGTCGTTCTCTGAACTGTTGCTTGATTTTAATAGGCATCCATAGATACTAGTATTTCGCAACCAACGTGTTCAGAAATGCATATTATAGTTGTAAGCTTTTTAAAAATCATTTGACATGGTTTATATCTTAAAAATATGTGCAGAATATTTGATACCATTCTGAAGCTTTCAAAATCCCATACTTTGGCAAACCTATCTATGTAGGTACTTGGTCCCCATTATCACAGTATGTCAACAAACATACTGGAGTTATTCTCCCAGCAGCTCCATAAATCAGGGAAATGTTAGCCTCATTTTACAGATGAGAAACCACAGAGTGATTAATTTGCCCAAACTCATAGTGGAAGTCTGTGGTAGAGGCAGAGCCATTAAATCTAGGTCTCCTGTCACAAGATTATCCTTCCTCCCCTTCTGAACATCGCATGCGCGCGCGTGCACACACACACACACAGAATGTTTTTTACCGTACAGTGAACACAGTAGTCAGACTTAGAATAAATCAAGTCTTTCATCTCATTCAGTGCTATCACTCACCAACCCAACTCTCAATGTGGAACTGGAAATAAGAGGACATTTTAGCTCATCCCCTGTACGACAGAATGCTCAAACTGTTACTTATTCCAGGTTCCACTGCCTTGCAAGTTGGAAGTCAGTTCATCTGTCAGGAATATCCGATAGTTGCTTTAACAATGGCCACACCTGAGTCTGGTTATTTTATAAATCCAGATTTTATTGGAAATTTATATAAATAAAGCATTAAAAAGGAAGTTGAACCCAGATATGCCTTTTATTAATAGAATGCATTAATGCAACATATCCCAAAATGTTTGTTCTCATTTGTACAGCTATTGAGTTTGGGTTTAATTTGATGTACATAAGGTCACCCTAAATGATCTGATGGTCCCATCTTGCCTCAAACCCAATTAATCTAGTTGTGTAATTATTTACTTTTAAACATCAGGGTCAATCTAATACACAGCCACATTTTCTTTAATTGCGGGTCCAATTTTCAAATGTGGACACCTTCATAAAAAATCTAAGTCTTGTAGGAGACCCTACCAGATCACCCCAATAAATATCACATTTGTGTCCAAGTGCTAAGTAGTCCAGCCAAATGTCAAATTTTAAAATCTTGTTTCAGCACTTAAGTGATTAAATTTGATAATCCCTTTCTATTTCTTTATGGATAAACCCTCTCCTATGCTGATTCATGAAGGATGGGAGCCTCTCTTCTCTGTGGAGCCCCATCCCCAGTGCCAACAGCAAGGTAAGATCTCTCTCTGGAGACTGCAGCAGTCAGCACACACAGCTGTGAGAGGAATAGTTTATGTGGGAATACAGACCCTAGTAGAAGGCTAACAATGAAGAGCAACCAAGGATTGTTAGCCTGGAAGACCTCCCATTCAAAAGCAAGCATCCTAAGACAAGCTAGCTGCTGTCCTGGGCAATCAGTCTGACTAGGTGAAGGTGTTACCAAGCAAGAGATCATTTGAAAGGGACCTGAAATCACAGAGGAGAATCAGCTGACAGGAAGTGGGGGTGGGGAATGAGAGGACTGGGACATTATGAAAAGAAGGCTCTCACCAGCCATTAGAAATTGGGGAGTAGACCTGTGTCAGAAGCTGACAAGGCTGGGCAGGAGAAAAGGAATCTAGAACCCTGTGGAAAAAACAGAGACCAAATCCGCAAGGACACTTGGAGCGGTGAGGAAACTGGGGCAGAAAACTGGGGCACAGAGTTTTGTTGTTTTCCCCTAGTTTTGTATGTGTCTTGTGCTGTCTAAGAGGAAAGTGTGTGTTTATAAATTCTTCTGCAATCTGTGTTACGCTATCTCTCCATGTCCCCTCGTTTCCAAGGGGAAACAGTAAATCAGAGGGTCCACAGCTTTGGTGGAATTCTGAGAGCATGTAGTAGCTACATGGGAGGTTTGGAAAGGCCAGCTCTAGTTTCAGGGTCTACACAGTTGGACTGTAGGGACCCCATTGCCAAGAGAGGTATCAGACGTGGGGTCTGCACTTGGAGACTGAGCCTAAAGGCCCAGGGCCACTGAGACTATGCCTATACTTTGCCCAGCCCCAGCAAGCCAAAAGGACATGACCCAAGAATTGGTCCACTATGATAGCTTGGTGTGTGTCCAGGAGCTCACCCGGGGTTGTAGCAGCACCCAGAAAGCTCACATGGGCATGGTGCCTCAAAGAACTCTTTTCCAGATTTAAACAGATGTAAATACCATCTCATAAATGTAGTCATTAAAATGTGTTCCATGTCTTAAAATCCTGAAAGGCAAATAAGTTGTCAAACTTCTGCTTATTGAGAGTGTTCTGCTAAGGTCTGTATTATAATATTTCTGTGGGGGCGGAGGAAGGAAAAAGTTAGGTACCACAGAAGAGCTGACTTCTAAGAAGGAAGCTTTATAATTGGCTATGAGGTTGTGGTCCAGTCATTAGATAGTAATTTGGTTTCAATATTAAGCAACTTAGCTGGATTCAAACTATAGATTTGATTTACTTGGGTTAAATTCTTTAGTAGGGATTTATAACCAAACCTACAGCCATCCTCTTAGAATTTATATAAGGACTGATTATTTTTGCTATTAATTTCATGATTTAGCTTCAGTCCAGTATTGAGTCTACCTTAGTTGATAGGTTGATTTGATTTTTAGTAGCAGCTGTAACTGTATAACCATAATGCCTAGTCCTAGTCATGGACCCTATTATACCAGGAAGCTTACAAGAAGTGGAAATGTGGACAGATGACTAGGGAGGAGGATAAAAATATTGCTAGAGTATGCAGGAGAGCAATCAGGAAGGCCAAAGCACAATTGGAGTTGCAGCTAGCAAGGGATGTGAAGAGTAACAAGAAGGATTTCTACAGGTATATTAGCAACAAGAAGGTCAGGGAAAGTATGGGACACTTACTGAATGGGGGAGGCAACATAATGACAGGATGGTGTGGAAAAAGCTGAAGTACTCAATGCTTTAGTTGCCTCGGTCCTCACAGACAAGGTGAGCTCCCAGACTGCTGCACTGGGCAACACAGCATAGGGAGGAGGTGAGCAGCCCTCAGTGATGAAAGAGCAGGTTAAGCACTATTTAGAAAAGCTGGACACAAACAAGTTCATGGGTCCAGATATAATGTATCCAAGGTTGCTGAGGGAGTTGGCTGATGTGATTGCAGAGCCACTGGCCATTATCTTTAAAAATTTGTGGCAATCGGACGAGGTCTTGGACAATTGGAAAAAGGCAAATATAATGCCCGTCTTTAAAAAAGGGGAAAAAGAGAACCCATGGAACTACAGACCAGCCAGCCTGACTTCAGTCCCTGGCAAAATGGTGATGGATGTGATGTATCTTGACTTTAGCAAAGCTTTTGATATGGTCTCCCACAGTATTCTTGCCAGCATGTTAAAAAAGTATGGATTGGATAATGAACTATAAGGTGGACAGAAAGCTGGCTAGATTGTCAGGCTCAATGGGTAGTGATCAATGGCTCGATGTCTAGTTGGCAGCCGATATCAAGTGGAATGCCCCCAGGTCAGTCCTGGAGCTGGTATTGTTCAACATCTTTATTAATGATCTGGATGATGGGATTAATTGCACTCTCAGCAATTTCACAGATGACACTAAGCAGGGCGGGAGGTAGATATGTGGGAGGGTAGGGAGAGGGTCCAGAGTGACCTAGATAAATTGGAGGTGTGACGGAGTCAGACCAGAAGAATATAGGAGAGTGCTGGAAGTCAGGTATATCAGCCTCAGGATGTGCAGGTCCCTGTTCCCTGGATAGCCAAACAAAGGCTACTCCAGGCCAATCAAGAAGCTTCTAGAAAGCAGCAGAAATAGCTAGCCTGATTGGGACACCTGAAGCCAATTAGGGGCTGGCTGAAACCAGTTAAAAACCTCCCAGTTAGTCAGGTGGGGGAGCCAAGGAGAAAGGAGCTGGAGGAAAGGAAGCTTTGCGATACCCAGGTAAGGGAGAAGTGGGAGAGCTGTGGGGAAGTAGCCCAGGGAAAAGTAGCAACTCTGTCAGTGAAAGGTTGGCTGCCAATAGCTACTACCATTAGGGTTCCTGGGCTGGAACCCAGAGTAGAGGGCGGGCCCGGGTTCCCCGCAACCTGCTACTACTGAAATGCCTCCTGGAAGGGGAAGGCAGGCCTGTAGCAGGACAGGAGGTTATACTGTCCTGAAATAAGCTCAAAAAGACAACAGAGACTGTGGGAGTTCTCTCACCAATAGCTTTGCTGGCTGCTGATGAAAAGGGCTCAGTAGACTGTAACTCTGGCCTAGAGAGAGAAGGGCTATGTGGAGGGTCACAGTGAGCCTCTGAGGCTAGCACAAACCGCCTGGAAGCGCAGGACCCACAGGGACAAGGCCAGAGCTTTGCCACAGAGGATTGGGCCAAAAGAAATTGGATGAGGTTCAGCAAGGACTAGTAGGGACAGTCTGGATTTTTGGGTATTTTTCTTATATGGTCTCCTCTTACTCTCCCTACCTCCACTCCCTGTCTCAATTTTTCACATTTGCTGTCTGGTCACCCTAAGGACAATAAAGAGTTCTGCACTTAGGAAGGAAGAATCCCATGCACTGCTACAGGCTGGGAACCGACTGGCTAAGCAGCAGTTCTGCAGAAAAGGACCTGGGGATTACAATGGATGAGAAACTGGACGAGAGTCAGCAGTGTGCTCTTGTTGCCAAGAAGGCTAATGGCATATTGGGCTGTATTAGTAGGAGCATTGCCAGCAGATCGAGGGAAGTGATTATTCCCCTTTATTCAGCACTGCTGAGGTCACACCTGGAGTATTGCATCCAGTTTTGGTCCCCCCACTACAGAAGACAATGGACAATTTGGAGAGAGTCCAGTGGAGGGTAACAAAATGATTAAGGGGCTGGGCACATGATTTACGAGGAGAAGCTGAGGGAACTGGGGTTATTTATTCTACAGAAGAGAAGAGTGAGGGGGGATTTGATAGCGGCCTTCAGTTACCTGAAGGGGATTCCAAAGAGGATGGAGCTAGGCTGTTCTCAATGGTAGCAGATGACAGAACAAGTAGTAATGGTCTCAAGTTGCAGTGTGGAAGGTCTAGGCTGGATATTAGGAAACACTATTTTGCTAGGAGGGTGGTAAAGCACTGGAATGCGTTACCTAGAGAGGTAGTGGAATCTCCATCCTTAGAGGTTTTTAAGGTCAGGCTTGACAAAGCCTTGGCTGGGATGATTTAGTTGGGGATTGGTCCTGCTCTGAGCAGGGGTTTGGACTAAATGACCTCCTGAGGTCTCTTCCAACCCTGATATTCTATTATTCTAGGTTCTGTACAAACAGAGAACAAAAAGATGGTCCCTGGCCTAAAGAAATTACAATCTGAATATAAAACAAGAGAGAGATACATGAGATTAATATGAAAGTAATCGATAGTTTTCTTTAATATAATTGATAGTAACTGAACTCTGATACATTTTCTTGAGTTTATTTTTTAATAATTTTATAAAAAGATACTGACTCACACTTTCTCCATAAGTAATTTGAGTCCACAGTCTTTGAGAACCTGGCTGGATAACAACAGACAATGTAAAAGCCTTACCAGCTCCCCCTTATTAATCTTTGGTTCTCACAAAGTTGATCACCACATCATCTTCCCAAGAGCGCATGGTCATGTCAGCAGTCCTTAAGAAGCAGACTATGCAGCAGCTGTGAGGAGTAAGTGGCATACAACCCTCCCCTAAACCACCCTGCCCTGCAACTGCAGGAGACAGCATTTAAATCATAAACATCCCACAACTCCTGTTGTCTCCTCACTTGATGGTCCCCTCATTGCTATTTTTCCTATGTCTGCTAAGGTTTGGGTAATGGAGAAGGTACATAAATGTTGATATCTTAAATGTCAAACTTCAGCATTTATATTCTTAGGTTTGTTGCTTTTCAAGCAGGAGAATTTAATCTTTGTACCTAGCACATATTAAGTAAATGAAGAAGTACGGTTGCAGTATTTATAAAGATTAAATGATACTATTGTGGCTGTGTAGGATTACATTTATATAGCGACATGTCTCAATTTTGCAATCTTTAGAATTTGGTCGTAAGACCTCCTTTTAAATGCAATAAAACACTATATTTTATCAGCAGAAAGACAAGTCAGTTTCTGATCTTCCTCCCCCCTTCTTGCTCTTAGGTACAGTATAAGCTGCATGTATTCTGTTATATTCTATATATTCCATAACTGTATACAAATCATTCATCTTGAGTTGCACAGTAAATGTGATTACATTTAATCAAATAAAGATGCTGTACTTTGGATAGCAGCTTCAGTCGATCTCATTATAAATAATCTTTAAGTATCTAAATTTTACTGTAGTTCAGATGACTATCTATTTAGTTTCAGTAATGTGTATAAGCTCTTTATGTGCAGAATGAAAATAATGTCTTACATTTATATCGTGCTATTCATGCCAAAATCATGAACGTTCATAATCTACAGGGCAAACTAAATATATATAATAAAGTGATTCCCCTAATATTGAAGCACAGTCATGACTGGGCTCTAAACTAACAATTGCTAAAATAAACACGTGAAAACTCTGAGTGAAAAGGAAAATGAATTGAAATTACGGGGAGCATTTACCTAGATTGGGGTGGCCAACCTGTGGCTCCAGAGCCACATGCAGCTCTTTAGAAGTTAATATGCGGCTCCATGTATAGGCACCAACTCCGGGGCTGGAGCTACAGACGCCAACTTTCAAATGTGCCGAGAGATGCTCACTGCTCAACCCCTGGTTCTGCCACAGGCCCTGCCCCCATTCCACCCCTTCCCACCCTCTTTTGTGAGCCTGCCATACCCTCACTCCTCCCCCTCCCCCCGAGCCTCCTGCACGCCACAAAAAAGCTGATCGGGAGGTGCAGAAAGGGAAGGGAGAGGCACTGATTGGCAGGTCTGTCGGTAGGTGGGAGACCCTGGGAGGGGGAGCTAATGGGGGGGCTGCTGACATATTACTGTAGCTTTCTGGCAAGGTACATTGGTAAATTCTGGCTCCTTCTCAGGCTCAGGTTGACCACCACTGACCTAGATTAAACATATTTCAACTGCCTCATCTGATCAGATCCTTACTTTTATTAATATTCTTAATTTCGATTATTACACATTACAGTAGTGCCTACACTCCCAATCCAGGATTGTCACCTCACTGTACTAACTGTACAAATATAGTAAAAAGACAGTCTCTACACAATATTTCTTATCCAAAAAAATAGAATGTCCAATATTACAGAGCAATTGTTCAATCCAGGACACTTGTTCAATCCTGTCTCAGAGGGATGAATACTGATAAAGGAGGAGTGGACAGATTAGATACATAAAAACAAGTTGTAGCTCTTTCTCATTATGTGACTATAAAAAGCAGATTCTTGGGTTTCAGAAATTTAGCTTGCAGCATATGTTTCATTAAAGGGTGCACTCTAGCCTTGATCTCTGCAGGTAACTTCCATTGACATTAAAGAGAGTTCTGGCACAAAGAAAGGCTCTCCTAGTGTCTCTTTTCAGGAGATAATGTAGTATAAGGGTTTTCTTTTCCTACCACTTTTCAGGAAATACACTGCAAACACTGTCTGCTTCTGATCATTACAATTTGGGACTGTACCAAATCTATCTAGGTTGTTATATAGAGCCCATCGCTATGTTGTCTGAGTATATATCCAGCACTGTCTTTACTGGGACTGTCTGATACCTAGCATTATTCATAAGTGTTCCTGTACCATGATGGAATTTCCAGAAGAGTGGCAGCAATTCTATTGGTGCTGAATTTTGGTGTGTAAAAAATGATAATAAAATATTAAAAATTCTCAGCAAGAGAAGATCACAGATTGCAATAACGGCAGACAGGGTTGCTCAAGAGACACATACCTCCTTCCAGGCTGACCAAAGCAGCACTTACAACTGCAGTAAGATAGACTTACACATGTGCTCTTCTCTACAACCATCACAGTCACAGAAAAAACATCAGATGAGTAAGCAATCATCTATTTCCAGGTGCTCATTTATACCTCCTGTTGCTTTGTGTTAATAGGGTCAAAGGAGATGTTTCCATGCAAATCAGAAGTTAGAATGCCTAGCACTAAAGTGAAGAAACTAAAAACTCCCATCAATCTTGTTAAATATTTCCATAGCATTTAAGGAAAGGCCATCAGCTGGGTGTCATTCTGTGGAGTTAGAGATTACCATATTATTGTGTATAAATGACACAGAGTAGAAGCAGCAGCGGTAGCAGGTGTTGGGAGTCCTATATAAATAACTGCAAAGAGGAAGACATTTGCAGTGCATAAAAATAAGTTTTAAACTATGCTACATAACCTTGAGTTCCATCTACTGACACCTTATCCATTAACTATTTACCCATATACAGGACACTGTATATGGGTAAATATACCCATATACAGGGCACTCCCGGAACAGTAGGCTTAAAGGTAAAGTCAGGGCCCAATAATGCCCCCTGGATCTGCACTTCTGAGCATGGATCTCCATCTCCCATGTTTAAGGGGGAATTGGCTGCCCCTATAAAATCACTCCAGGCTTTGTAATAGTGGGAGGGATGAGCTGGGGGCAGACCTTGAAGGCTGTTGGGGAATTGGTGTATACTTCCCTCTCATTTGGGAAAATCTTCCTTTAAGGAAGAGACCCCAGGGCAGTTGCTGTTCCTGGACAAATGTTGATGTGTGTGGATTTCCTGTACTCCACAGAATATTGGGGTAAGCCTCCATGAAATGAATATAGAGAAATCTCCTGAAGGAAATGCATGCTGATATTTCCTCCATTTCCATGGGTTTTCCCACAGAAGGGATAATTGGGGGCCGTAGTTACATAGAACCCATTCACATGAGGCCATTACATCAGTAACACTATTACTCAATTCAGTAGACATTGCATCTGAGTAAGGATTTTCATGACCATGAGTGTTGCGAGAAATGTCCACTGAAGAGCTGCTATAAAAGGGCTAGATTCTGCCATTCTGGCTTTCATTGAATAGTGCCTTTATGGTTGGTTTTGTTGTTATATTTATATGAATGTAGCCCCTGGCAGCCCAGTCATAGAGCAGGAGCCCATTGTGCTAGGCACTGTCCACACATAGAACAAAAGAAGGTCCATGACATTGAGGCTGAATTGTATTTCTGCTGTACATTCTATTGAGTGTGAGAAGACAGAACAATGCTGCTCTCTGAGCCCATCCACTCCATTAAGGAAATCACTGACTGCTCATGGAGTAATATTTGCTTAGCCGGAGTAAGAGTAAGAGAATGTGACCTACATAGAGGATAATAAAGAGAGGAGAGTTCCAGGTATCACATGTATAGATTTTTTCCTCTCCTCCCAGTTTATTAGTAACAGAAGAGGAGACAAGAATGGGGAAGACAATGAAGTCCTTGATTCTACCTTGCACTTCATTGGTTTGTGCAATATATTTTCTTTAGAGAAAAAAGCAGCAATGTTGCAACTGGCTATTTTTATAAGAAAAAAAGGCAGAATATTTTCAGAGCTACTGTTTAAAACCTAATGTGTAATTCAATGTGAGAGAAATCTTAATGCTAGACCATAGAGCATCAATAGTAATGGAGAATTGAAAAAGGGATAAAAGATTGGGAAGTAGGGCATAGAAACCCCTTCACTCATGGACTGGAATAACTTTTATTCTCCTTTTCTCATGCTTATCAATACGTGAAGCTAAGATCAGCAGAAGCGGTTGTACTAGTTGTAGTATTGTTATAAGCAGTATGAAATGTGAGCACATTGCCCATCAGATGGGACAACATATTCAAGAAACATTTAAAGGATAACCAAATACTGCTAAAACCCTCCTGCGGTCTGCATACTAAACACTGATTGACCAAATGCAGTAAGTGGATTTCTAGCATCTCATGAAGTCCTGGCCACTTGTCATTTAAAAAAAAAAATCCCAAGACACTTTTTGCAAGGCTAGAGGTGTTTGCCCAAAAGTCATAATAATAGTTCAGTGTGAGTAATTCCATTCATCCCACCTATAACTCATGCTGCATTTTCATTAAGATACAGTATTTTACTTCACTTACAGCCCCAACCTCATTTGTGGTACTTCTTTTCTGTGTACTGTTAAACACAGTTCAGCTTGGAGATGGTCATGTTCATTGATAGAGGAAGTGATTTGTAAATTGGTTTTGTGACGTTTATAAAACCCTCTGGCATCCTTCTGGATGGTAAAACTGTTCTATATATGTAAGTATGAAGGGTTATTTATTGTAGCTGTGTCAGTCTCAGGATATTAGAGAAAAAAGGTGGGTGAGATAATACCATGTATTGGATCAACTTTGATTGGTGAGAGAGGCAAGCTTTGAGCTTACACAGAGCTCTTAAGTTACCCACTGACCACCATCATTATATTAGCAAGGTGTGAGAATTCATTTATGTTACGGCTGGCATACAGATCAACTTGTTGCAAATGCAAGAAGCATTCTGTTCTCCATGGCCCTATTTTGCTTGTGTTCGAGTTGGTTAGAAAACTATTAGCCATTTTCCACCTGATAATGCAGTTTTGTCAAAACTGAAACGCTTCATGAAATAACATTGATTTTGCCAAAATTTTATTTTGGAGAATAGATGAGGGAAGAGTACCAGAAGTGTCTTAACAGCCATCTTTTTGAAACAAAATGTGTAATTTTTTAAATGTTGACATGATGTTTCATATTGACTATTATTTTATTACATATTGCAATTTTGACTTAATTTTATTTGATAATAATTTTGCCAAAATAAAGCATTGTAATTGATCCAAAACACTTTCTTTTCATTTTCTTTCACAGAGAATTTTGAAATGTTTAGGTTTCATTCTGATTCAGATTGAAGACAGATTTCAAAATCTTGAAGAGATGGAATCTCTATTCTCCACGCAGTTCTAGCTTTCATTCTGTGGATTGGGGTAGCCAAGAACCATTGCTGCCTGTTCACTTCACAGAAAAGAGAACAGGTCTTCTGAGGGTTTCTAATCCTCTGTAATTGTATGTGGCAACAGGAAAACTAAATCCCTTGCCTTGTGAGAAGAGCATGAATGGGGATTTCTTACTTTCTTCTTTCCTGACTGACCAATTGAGAGTGATTCTGTGTTTTTGTCTGTAAGGAAGACGTAGTGGTATAAACAGTAGAGTATGGTGAGGCATGGACTAATCCAGTAAAGAATTAAGGGTGTGGGTATGTCTCTGGAGTACATACCCTACATGTTCTTTGCTGGACCAACCAATGCCTCCTGTTTACAGTGTTATTTTTAGCAATGTAGTGTCCTGCTGCTGGAGCTAGGGTAAGGCTCTGGCAGAGGGATGCAGTGGGGAAAATGTGCGAGTTCCCTGCCACAGGGAGAGACTGGCAGGGGTGAAAGGATCTGGCAGTGGGGAGGCAGCAGGGAAAAGCCACTTTTGGTTAGTTTTGTGGTGGTTGTGGTTTCAATGCCACGATTTCTTTTGTTTGAGCTGACTTTTATCCTCCCTCTGGACTGGCACGGCCAGCCTCAGGGGACAAAGACCTCAGTTTGTGGTGTATCTTGACTGTTTCACACGTGGCTCTGGGTTGAGGATTTTGCCTCCAAACTCTGCCGCTGTGAAGGAAGTGTGTCTTAGCTGTGGGGAAGGTGATTGGGTTTTAAAATGTGAGGTGTGTCTCCCCCCTAAGGCAAGACTGTTGTTTGTTGCCACACTTAGCCTGGTTGAGCAGATGGTTGTGGAGGGGATTGTTCTGCGGGATGATTTTGTCCCTGAAGTGCCCTTCTTAACACCTGCTGTTAAAGTCGCAGTCTCTGAAGTGTAGGGAAAAACAGGGTGTGGGATTTTCAGATCTTGTGTGCTCTTTAACAAATTGTTTGACAAGTGATATTTTAACTTTGGGGGACTTCAAGACCATCATGCATACTGATATTTTAACACTCACCTTTTACAAGATGTTCTCTTTTGGGACTGTGATGGGGTGTGTTGCCCCACACTGGGCTCTAAGGGGTAAATAGAGCCATAGGGAGATTGTGCAGGAGGCAGCCGATCAGAGAAGGGCTGAGAGGAGCAGCCACTGAGGATCCAACAGGACATATAAGAAGAGCTGCAGGGCGGAGCAGCTTCAGTAGCTAGCAGGAGCTTGAGGAGGGAAGGTCAGGCTTCCTGGACAAAGCAGTGCTGCTCCCCAGTCATTGCTAGGTAAAGACGGCTCCGGGTTGGCTACAGGAATTCGCAGGCTGAGGCCCTGATGGATCTGTGAAGAGAGTGGTGGGGGCTGGAGAGAAGTGGTCCAAGGAAATGAACTGAAGAGTCGGAGGGGATGCAGCAAGTGGCAGCCATCTACAGAGTCCCTGAACTAGGACCTGGAGTAGCAGGTGGGCCTTTGTCTTCCTTTGTGGCCGGATGATGGGGGTGAGGAGGGAAGGGAGAGTAGCCATACAATTGGCTGCAGTTGCCACTGAAGGAAATGGCTGGACAGCAGACTGCAGATCCCCTGGAAGGGGGCAGAATAGAATGTGACATGGCTGGAGGGCTGCGTCATGAAGAGGATAAGGTGGTCCTGGGACTGATGTGGGTCCTGGAGCGGAAGTGATGGCAGTGAGACATCACCAGAAGAGGGTGCGCTGGCTAGCAAAGATAATCCCCAGGATAGCCAGGAGGAGGTACCATAGTGGTGAATGAATCTCATCACGTCTGGTGGAGAATGTTGGCATTTAATCTCCCCGAGGGAAGGGGACTGAGTGAGGGACTCAGAGACTGTTTCACCACTATTCCTGATAGAAGGGGAGTTTGAAAGACTATTTAAGTGACACTTTGAGGTAAAGGGATTATGGAGCTGTCATGTACAGAGGACGTTCTGGCAAAAGGCAGGTGTACCTTCCTAAGCTGGTTGTCAGAACTGCCATGCCCACTGAAGGGGGTTGAAGAGCAACCCAGGATAATTTAGGCCCTCATGATTCTGGAGAACCAGCAGCAATAGTGGAAGGCACAGAGATACCTGAAGGAATGCCCGAGGCAGTTAGCAGAAGAGCAGTGTTATTTGGTTAAGACCCTTCAGAAGGTGCTCAGGGGCTAGAGAACCTGGGACAAGAAGCGAGGTCCCTGGATCAAGCCAGAATCCCGAGCAGGCAGTGTAATGCCTATGAGAGGAGGAAACACTTTTTTGAGAGGGTGCCCCTATTAGGAAGAGAAGAAGTCTAGCCCCGAGAAAAAGAGAGCAGGGAAACACCAAGGTCCCTGACTGGTGAAGAGAACAGTAAGGGGAGATACTTGTTTTGCCTGTGGGGAACCAGGGCATATGAAGAGGCAGTGGTGCCCTCACAAGCAGAACAGGAGCCAGGGAAGGACAGCATCCCACTTGGGGATGAAAAAGGGGACCTGAGCCAGGAAGAGGGCAAAGGAGCCAGAAAGGAACAGAAAGAGGTGCCAGACACCCAAAGAGGGTGTACCAAGATGGTGGAGGTGGCCAAAGGGGCCAAACAGGGGAGAAAAGAGAAATGGAAGAGAAGGAAGAGTCCCCTAGACATCCAGCTGAAGGATGTGGGAACTTATACGGAAAACAGTTGAGGAGAGCTGGGAACTCAGACCCAGGGAGAAAGAGTACTAGGAGATCCGGCAGAGTGAGGGCCAGGGCTATGGGAGAGGCTGAAAGCCACCAAGTGGGCCTGGCTAATAGTGCAGCATGGCACAGACCTAGACAGGGAAATTTATAAACACCTGGAGGGGTGGGGAATGACAAGTTGCTTCTCCTAGTGGAGAACCTAAGACAGGAGTGGGACACCCTGTGAGCACAGTTGTAGGTAATCCCCTCCAGGGCAGTTGGTCTTAAAAGGAGAGGGTGTGTGATGAGGTGCCTGCCCAATGCTGTGCTCTAAGGGCTTAATAGAGCCCTAGAGAGGCTGTGCAGGAGGCAGCCAATCAGGGAAAGGCTGAGAAAAGCAGCTAATCAGGGTCTGGCAGGCCCATATAAGAAGAGCTGCAGAGCAGAGTAGTTTCAGTAGCTGCCTAGAGCTTGAGGAGGGAAAAATCAGACTCCTAGCAGGAGGAAGGAGCACTAGCACCCTGGACAGAGCGTGCTGCTAGCAGTGACCAGGGATAACTAAAAACGGCTACACAGGTTGGCTACAGGAATTCGCAGGCTGAGGCCCTGTGCCAAGGGTGAAGAGGGGGCTAGGGGCTGGGGGCTATGGGGAAGTGTCCGTGGGAAATGAACTGAAGAGTCAGAGGGGACACAAGAAATATCAGTCGTCTATAGAGTCTCTGAGCCAGAAGTAGTGGGCAGTCCTGTGTCTCCCCCCCACTCCACCCTCCGCTGGCCACTGAGGAAGTAGCCATACAATTGCCTACAACTGCCTCTGAAGGAAGTGGCTGGATAGAGGACTGCAATTTCCCCCAGGAGCAGGGAGAGCAAAGCATGACATAGCTGGAGGGCTGTGTCATGAAGAGGATGCAGCGGTCCTGGGAGTGATATGGTCCTGGAGTGGAAGTGACAGCAGCAAGACATCACCAGAAGAGGGTGCACTGGCTAACAAAGCTAATCCTCAGGACAGGCAGCAGTCCTGTGGCAGGGTTCTATGGCAGGAGGCGCCACAGAACCCTGCCACAGGAACTGTCAGTTAGTTTGGCGGAGCCTGGGTTGCCTTAAAGGATGTTTCCTCTCCTTGAGGCAATGGTTCAAGATGGTAAAGTTAATACCAGATGTTTTAGTCAGCGGTACACACAGTAGACAACACTTGGCCTTTGCCAGAGTATGGCAGAGTCAGAGTTGGGGACTGTAGAACTTGACAAAGTCTTTCATGGCAGTAACAATGCTGGGTTGCATGAGAGCTTGCAATATAAAAAACAGCTCTTCTGGGACCTGTTGGATTGAAAAGTTCAGGGTGCACTGGTTAGGGCCCAATTTCAGGGCCTTTCTCAAATGGATACGCCTATTCATTTTTCCTTTGGCCTGGAAAAGAAACATGCAGAGTGGTGATGGACTCCAGCCAGGCTTGCAAATTATATGCAATGCTCCAACTATGAAGAGGATGGGTAATTTCCCGTGGAGAATTCTTCATGAGAATGTTGCCCTGACTGTGTTTGTGCATCATTTGACTCCAGAGGTATCTGTGTCATGTCCTTCTTTGTGATGTGGAGGAGACTGTTTTTCTCCTTCTTTTAAGTTACAGCTGTTTTACTTAAGGGCATTTTCTGGTTATTGTCCCTTGATTTTTCTCCTACTGTATTTGTTTTTGCTGCTAAGTATAGATGCACCAATAGATCTGTGGTGTGCTTTACAAACATTATTGTGTGTCAAGCAAAGATGGCCATTAAAAAAAGTAGACGATGTAAATTATTTGGTACTGGGGTTGCCGATGTTCTTTGTTTTGTTTTTTAGATTTTTAGTGGGTTTATACCTTTATCTGGAGTTCAGATATTATACTTTTATAATCAATTTGGATGAATTTAGTCAGCAGTGTGCCACAGTTGAGTCATGGGCAGCCACACCTAATGGTCGGAGCTGGAGTCCACAGTCATCAGTTAGGAGCCAGAGATAGGCAGGGTCAGGATACCAGCGGGTCGGAGAGAGGAGACAAACTGGAGATCAGGAAACACAGATCATATGTCCAGGAGAGAAGCTGGTTCAGGATCCCAGGAAATCAAGCAACAGAAGCAGGAAACACAACAATCCAGAGCAGGATAGAGCCTGGTAGTCAGACAGCTTCCTATTCCTGCTGCTGGTTTAAGTAGGGCCAGTGGGCCAATCCGCTGCTCTGAGGCTCTGGTACTTCGGCCCAATAGAGTGGAACCTTACACTGAGATAAGCCATCACCTGGTAGCTTGCTGACGGAGGGTTGAAGAGTGGCTGCTCCCGTGGACTTGGTTCGAGACCCATAGGTTATGACGTGGTGCGTGATTGGAAATCCACTTTGTACTGTTTGGGATGTGCAATTAGTTCTGAATTTCTAATTTATTTTCTTGTTTTTACCGTGTTCCTGTGCTGATTTTATTAAAAGTGTTTTTAAAAATCAAAAGTTTCTTTCTCACTCTCTCTTCCAGACCCCACACCAGGAGTGATTAGTGTCATGGCAGATTTGTTATTTTACATTCAGTGGATTCACGCTGATGTATATATTTTCCATTAGGGCAAAAAAGTGATAAAATAATCTATGGAGACACATTATCTGGGTATAACTAATATTTTAGGAATCAGCACACGAGAAACAATAATATGGCCAAAGGACAGGTTCTAAATATCTTGCGAAAGGGTTACAGGAACAAAGTGAGCCAATCCAGTAGGAAAATATTTTTGCAAATGAGGTAATTTTGAACTTTTATTATTTTCTCTGTATGAATCCATTTTAATTAATTAATGAAAAAATCAAATACCTTTCAAAGTTTATATTCTGGTTTAGTTTTTATCATTTCAATGACATTTTTATAACATAAAGCTAAAATTAAACTGAACTCTGTAGAGCAACCTTACCTTTGGTGCAGCAACCACCGCACTAGAATGTCAAATTAACTATGTACGTGTCCAGGAGCTGCAGGCAGAAAGCAGGCCTGGGATTCTGACACTGCAATCTTCCTGCCTTCATCTCAGTCAAGAGACTCCAGTATCCACAGCTTTTCCCATGTACAGCTGAATTTAATCATTAGGTCCGCACTCTAAAAGAGCAGATTTCAGCAAGCAGTGCAAAACAACAGCAGCTTTACATCAGCTCCTGAAAAAGGAGGGGCGATCAGATGTGTTCCACACTGACATTTCTATGAAATGGTCATTCTTAAAGCTTTCACTTGCCTCTAACTACTATTACTGCATTATTGCATAAATATTCCCTATATCAGAGAGCTTCCAGCTGTGGTCCAAGCTCTTTCTGAGTGGTCCATAGGATGAAATAGCTTGACAATGGGGTTGGGGATTGGGGATTTTGGAGGAGAGCTGCTCCAGAAGGAGATCTTTAAGAGTCTGCAGAACAAAAAGACTTAGAGAAACCCTGCCCTATTAAGTTCTAAGAAGCTAGGAAATGCCACAGTAAACGTATCTATCTATAGTACAACAGTAACACAGTTACGTTTGCAAAGATAATTTTTTTAAGGGAAAGCCCTGTAAAAGTACCTACTGTCAAAGTGCACATTTACGGTTTCTTAGACTGCTGTTCAAATAATTTATCCAATCTGAAAGAAGAATGAAGTCCATTAGGTACAGCATGTGCAAATGATGTATGCAGTTACTAACAGTATCAATGCAATAAAAAGAAAATATTATAAGTAACAAATGTTAGTCTTTCCATCCAATTATGCAGCATGGCCTGAGAATGAAATGCTTTTGGACTGTAGGAATTTGATTCTCTGTCTCACATTGCCTTGCATGAAAATTTAATGCAAATTGGCTTAGGTGGGAACACTGGATTGAAAACTGACTATAAAAAACCTTGACCAAGAGGAAATCATAAACAACCATGCATAGTATGAGAGAGAAATCTCCTGGGAAGCTGCAAGAATGGGTGTCAGGCCAAGCCTTATTTATGTTCATTTGTGTTTTATAAAAGGGAAATAGCACATTAACAGAATTCTCTGGTGATTCTGCACTAGGAAAGGATACAAACATTTGCACAGGCAAAAAACAAGATGAAAAAGGGACCATCATATATTAATAACATGGAAGAAAATAACAAAATGAGTATCAAGTTGGAAAAAAACACAGGCTAATATGTCTTGGGAATAATAATCCAAACCATTGCTGAAATATGGGGAGAAGAAAATCTAAAATTTTCCCAGAGTGATAGTGGGCAGGAAATTAGACCCAAGTTTGAAATGTGATATGGCAGTAAAAAGTCCAGTGTGGTTTTGGGCTGCATAAGCAGAGGCGTCACACAGCAGGGAGATATTGGCTCCTTACAGGAATAGTTTGTTCAGTTCTGGGCACTGCATTACTTGGGAAGATACTGATAAACTGCAAGTCATTCAGTCAAAAATGCTCATGAGGTTTGAAGGAATGTGAGGAGAGATTTAAACAGCTTAGTATCATTGACTAAATTTTATAGGGTTTGTGTCACTAAATCAGGAAGGAACTTTGGTGCAGGGGGTTTTGTGATCTAGTCACGCTGCTATCAGGAACTTCCATTTGCCCATGGCTTGCAGCCATGAAGCCATTGGTAGCAACAGATTTTTTATGTAGGTGCTGTAGGATCTGAATTTTTCTGAACCCCATATGCTTGCAGCCAAGCTTGATTTATCTTCAGAAACCACTGGATGGGATGTATGTGTACTGTACAGAATCAACACCATTCAGCTGTGTCATAGGACTTATACTACCTACACCTAATGGAAGTGGTCCCTTGGCTGAAGTGACAAGTGTGTGCATTTGGAACAGGCAAACTGGTATACTGTTACCAAGAAGTTATCAATAGCCATTGTGTGCGGTGCTTTCCTGCACTGACCACACACCAACATATTTGTTATTCAAATCAGGCACTAGCCTCTGGAATGGAATATGGGAGGTGCTGAGCTGTAAAATGAAAATGTGCTACCCTTTGCAAGCCAGGCTTATTGAAAAACTGTTTTCACATTTCCCAATAAAACTCTGACATAGCTAAACTGATTTACAAAACATTTTTATCACAGTATTGTGTTGGATTTTAAAAGCTGCTCATTTTTGTAGTACTCTTGCAATATAGATGTTGTATGAACCCTCATTAGGACAAAAGCAATCAATCAAAAGAATAATGCTTGGATAATGAAAACTGTTGGTACCACTGTATAACACTGAAGAACAGCAGCAGGTATAAAGGATATTAGGACAAAATGTCTGTGTTGCTTTATTTCTTCAAAATGTGGTGTAAATTAACTAATTAAACATACATTTGTGATGGCATAGGTGAGACACTACCTTAGTGTCTGGCTTGCAACTCCACCTCCCCACCTTGTCTGCACTGGGGAGTTACAACAACATTCATGAAAACAACCAGGAGTCCTTGTGGCACCTTAGAGACTGACAAATTTATTTGGGCATAAGATTTTGTGGGCTATCACCCACTTCATCAGATGGACACAGTTTTACGCAGATTGATCTGATGAAGTGGGTTATAGCCCACGAAATCTTATGCCCAAATAAATTTGTTAGTGTTTAAGATACCACAAGGACTTGTTGTTGGGGTACAGACTAACAGGGCTACCCCTCTGAAACCTAACAACATCCATGTGTCCCAACTGCTAGCCCTTTTGGGTTTCTTTGACCATCACACCTCTTGATATCCTTTAGGGAAGGCCTGTCTCCTTCTGCCTATGCATAGGAGTGTCCAATAACTTTATTATTTTACTAATGGTTCCCACGTTACTGTAGGCCCCTTGTCCATCTGCAGACTAAATTGTGACTCACTTGTCTTGTATCTAGACCAGATTCCTATTTGCCCAATGCTTTCTGCTCTCACCTCTTGTGCCTGGGTTTGGTTGAGAATCTGGACACGCCCAGAATCATTCAGATACATGGGCTTGAGCACAGTCATTTTTCCCCCTGCCCAAGATGCCTGCAGCTCCATTTCCAAGTGGGTTCAGTTCCTCAGTTTTGCTCAGTTTTGCAGGTTTCTTTCTGTTTTAATTTTTTTTAAAAGGGTGGGGAGATAGATTTACCACTGGATTTTGGTGACTGAGTTCAAATAATCAAAAACTTCTGAAAAACCAGCTGCGTATCCCAGCAACTTTACTACAGATGTATCCCTTTACTAATGTAATCTGGTGTTGCTTATTGTCCGATTGCTTCTTTTGTTACTTTCTTCAATCAACTTTATATCTGCAATCTATCAATAGCCACATGATTAGATCTGTTACTGAAAGAATATCTACTGGTAAGAAGAAGTCAGTTTACTAAGTTAGGCTGTGTTGTAACTATTTTATAATAAACTTAATATTAACTGCTTATATTGACAGCTGTTGTCCCACCAAGCATATTCATGAGAACATACGAAGGTGTTCAGATACAAAGATGATGAAAGCCATACAAAAATACTTTTTAAAAGAATCTATATTTCGTGTACATTTTTGTTGAGCTAAACTTTTATACATAAAAGTTTTCTTTCTTGATTACCTGCTTGTACCTCCATGTCTTATTCCACACAAATGCATAACCAGGTAGCACCATTTGCAGCACTAAAGAATAAGTAACACATGGACAATGATTAATTTAATCTTAGAAGTACAATTCAGTAGTGATCTTCCAGTACCACTACAGGAACTATTTATCCCATTTCACACCATAGAGATGACTTTCTATTAATCACATTATTACACACATCAGCGTTCCTTTTAGGTTTACTGAGTAGCAACAATTTTATCTCTGTATTTCTTGATTTTAAGTGATTGAAGGCCCCTCTGGCAAATATTCTGAATTACATGGCATTGTGCTTCAGGGTTTAAATTACCTATAGTGAACAGTGAGGTAGTAATCACTTGAAACAGATGATGAAACTAGATACCATTTATATAGAGAAAAATGAAGAAGAACAATATCTCTATGAAAGATGTCCAAAGCAATCTTTATCCTAGTATTCACAGGACCTGATCTTGGCAAGGTCCTAAGCAGTGATGCACTAGGGTGGATAATAAAGAGTAAGACCTTCTCCAAAAACACATGGTATGAATTTATGGTTTGCGTGCACCTCCACTGTGTGCATGTGGATAGAGAAGAGGCTGTTCCCTGCTAGTCCCACCCAATATACAGGTGGGGAGATGGATGGGATCATGGCTCTGCTCCCCAGTGCAACAGCTAGCATGAAGGAGGGGAATTCTCAATTGGCATAAAGCTGTTAAAGCTGGCTCCTGTCCCAGCTTCCTGTTGCATACACAGAAGGAGGAAATGGGAGGCAGTGTGTGAAGTGCTCTGTCTCTTACAGCAAGCCTTACCTGCCATTATGGTCCCTTAAAGACCATTATGCAGCTCTTGTAAATTACAGCAGTCACTAGGCTGTTCTAAAATCTAACCAGGGCTGTGACTGGACTGGAGGCTGTTTAATAAGGAATAAGGGAACTGTAATCAGCTCACAACCTGTAACCTGCAGCAAGCATAGGAGAGAATCTGTCCCTTAACGTGTTGAAGATGTTGGCATCCTTAAGATGGGTTAATGATCACTGTTTATAATGCCTGTGTACTGACTGAAGAGACCATTGACACAGGGAAATAACTTTGCTTAAAGGAAAATCTAATGCAGAAAATAGAGCTGTGAAAGGGACATTGCCACCTTAACACAGATATATGACACTTTCTATTTAACTCAGAGGCATGAGACCTGAACGTTGCACTCCTGCTTACATTTCTAAAAGCCAATTTCCATTCTGTGGTGTTCTCACAGTTCAGTGAAAGAAAGAGTATCATCAATATTCTATCTATTACAGATGACAAACCTACATTTGTGGCTTACTGTAATCCAACCAGGTCCTCCAGGGAGTATCTAAATCCACATGATGTTGCTGGGTGCTAGATTTTGCACTGGGTCTCTGACTGAGCTGAACGATGAGTGAAACTTCTTCTAAAGGCAGCTTGCTATTGGCTACACATCTGAGGAAGCTCAATAAATAGTTTATTCTTTTCAAAGACAATGGTAACTGTATACCTCACACATACTTGCAGTTGGATATTTCAGATGGCAGAATAGAAGTAATTTAAGCATTTTGATAAACACATGCGTTTCTGTCCAAAATCTTCCTGCTTTTGGAAATCTACCTCAATGCCACCAGCAGACCTGATCTTGACACATCTGGAAAGTAGTAGAATGTCAATGAATCAGAAGTTCATTATAGAATTTCCCCTCTACATTTCAAGAGCCTGGATTTTCGGTAGTTCTTTGAGCTCAACAAAGCCTTTGAGGCACAAATTCCAGTTACGTTAGTGTAAGATATGATTCTGGATTGATGGCAGTGCAGGGCCCACAGTGTAGATATTAGTTAGATTACGTATTTGGATCCTATGAAGAGAGATGTTTTAGGAAAAAGTATAGTAGATACCACTACGTTCACATCCTTTCTTAAGACCTAATTCTACCACAATGCCCATAAGAAATGATCGTAGCATTAATAATCCTAGCATTAACCATATCTTTGAATAAGGGCTTAACGCAAATCACCAAAATCAATCCTTTCCACTGTCTTTCTGTTGATTTTAATGGCATTGGAATTGAACACTAAACATGTAGGCCCAAACCTCTTCTGCATAATTCCACAGATAACAATCTTGTTGCTGTACCCCTGTCCAACCACTAATTTCTTCCCCTATGACTGGTTTATAGCTTCATGCCTGAAATTGGGCCCTGATCCTGCAAAGACTTAGGCCCCTGCTTAGCTTTGCTCACTGTAAATAGATTCCATTGAAGATAATAAGACTACTTGGTGCATAAAGTAAAGCGTGTGTAAGTCTTTGCAGAATTGGGACCTTAGTATATGAGTTCTTGGAGAGACACCATGTGTAATTTACTGCTACAATAAATTTATCTGCAAAAGCTTATGGTGGAACTTGGTCTCACATTTCTAAATATAATCTTTTAAAAAAGTAACCTTTGGACATTCAGTACTGTGAAATATATGCACATAATTCACATTAACATAACTGATGGATTGTTTTGATGCACTGAGACGTTTGTATTCATCTTGAATCAGAGACAAAATCCTAAAAGCAACTCCAGCAAGCCTTGACCATTTGGAAAGCTCTCAAGCACATCTACGTCTTTTTATCTCAAGCTATTATTGTTAGTGTTACCTGTACCCTCCTTAGTCAAGTCATACTTGTTTCTTTATCCATCTTTTGTCTCTTGCCATAAACCTAGACTGTGAGCTTTCTAGGGCAGGGATTATATTTGATTCGCTCCCCTATGCAGTGCTGTGACAGGGTGCTAGCAGAAAAATTGCTTAGCTTACCCTTTGTCACTCCAGCTACAAGTAAGAAAGGTAAATTGGAGCTGGGCAGGCCACCTGGCCCTGATCAGCGAAGCGGGAACAGCTGCTGCCTCTTCAGGCTGGGATTGGATAAAAGCCCCAGGGGAAGGAAGCTGGAGGAGGAGCTAGGAAGAGGGAAAGTTACTCGAAGGGAAAGCAGGGAGGAATAGCTTGCCCTTCTCTCCTTCTGGGAGATAAGCAGAAAGGAACTGTATATATTATGTTGTAAAGGTGGTAGGAGCACCTCTTGTAAAAATAAAGCACTAGGTGAGCACTGCAGACAAGGACTCTGTGTGACTTTCTGGGTCAAGCAGGGGCAGGAGCCAGGAGGGCCCTGCAGAGAGCCTGTTACACTAGCATAGTGGAACCCTGGTTCTCACTAGGGTCTGCTAGACACCAATGTATTGATAATCAGAGACAGTAGAAAACTTTCAAAATTTTGAATTTGTATGAAATGTTTTGTCAAAACTTCCAAGTTTGAAGGAGAAAACGGGTCAACAATTCTGACAAATGCTAACAAATATGTTGTCCTGGTTTTGAGCTCTTAGAGAATTAAATGAAAACTCTTAAATTGTCTCAAAGAAATGACATCAACTACTACTACTACTACTACTTAATAATAATAATAATATATGCATATGAAAATATTTGTATATGAATATTTTTTCCTGTTTATGGTCATTTAGTTATTACTGTATTTCTCAAATATTTCCAGAGCTCCCAAGGAATTGGGATTAAAAGTACTGTATTAAAAGTACACCAGTGCAACTTTGGATTAATGTAATATGGATGCAGAATGAAATTCATACCTCTTCAAATCATTTTCACTTGTTTGTATGATATATATGGTGTATTGCAAGACTTTCATTTTTTATTTTACAATGTGACTATCTCCAGTTTCAGAATTGGCCTAATATATTTGTTCCTTCATGTGCACGTGTTTTATATAGATAGGCTTTATTTGCATGCAACAGGCATTCTCCAAGTGTGAAGCTTGCTTGCCTGGCAAGACGCTGCTCTCTTCCAGAGGCAGTTCAATAAAACCCAATGAAAACAACAGAGGCATTTTCCCCCTTGTTTTACTGCTCAGTCCCCCAATTTAGGAGCCAGAAAAACAGATTCATGTAATCTATGCTAAATACAATAGGTGGTTCTGTTTTTGCTGAGTTCTATGCAGAAACAAGCCAACAAAGAAAGAAAGAAATAGCAGACTGCTATGTCTAGATTTTCGAAGAGTACCACTAAAATGTACTATTTTCCCCCATATATTAATAACAAGTTACTCCTCATGTGGATAGATATTTTTTTCTCCGCCTTAGCAGTGAAATGGTACAAGAAAAGGTTGTTTGAATTTGTAATTAATTATTTTTGAAATTTAATTTTTTTTATAGTAAGACTTTAGCCAACTTCTAAAAACATTTTTAGGCAAATTTCAAAAGAATAGATATTTGCAGCCTCTATTGACTTCCAGGAGATAGCAAATGTTCTTTATCTTATAAATTCAATCTCTAATCATGCACTTTTATTTGGCTCCCAAATCAGGTATGTAAGCACTTAAATATGGGTGTAAGAATCTATTCTTAAGCACCCTAATTTGAAAATTGGTCACACAGGAAAAAATATGTACTTACAATAGTGTTATAAAATATATAGCTTCACTCATGTGTAGTCTACATGAAATTTGTGGAATTATAGATTCCAGAAATGTAAAAGATCTATTGAGTAATGTAGTCCATCTCCCTGCTAATATGGCTTGTTCCCCAGTGTACATTTTCTAATGTTTTTATCTACTCTTGTTTAAAATATGCCAAATAATGATCACATCAATTCCTTTAAGTGATTACCACACTGATTAACAGATTGGAGTCTCAGGATGTTTTTCCTGACAGTCACCTACATTTTCCCATTCTTAATTTCATGCTATTGCTCTTACTTATAGACTCTTTTATCACGCTAAATATTTCTCTGCCTCCTTAAAGATATTAGCCTCCAAATCTTTGTAGGCTGTTAGCATGTCCGGACATAGACCTAAGTTAGCTAAACATGTAAAACTTGGCTATTTCATCATCATCATCATCATCTTTTTTTTTTTTTTGGTAAGTTTCAACTAAATATGATAATCTAGATGCAATCACACTAGAATTGCTTATGATGTGATTGCATCTAGCAAGCTGACTCCTTGCTGCATGACGTGATGCATCTACAGTGTTTGCAGCATAGAAGTGCATGGGCTTTTTTTGCTGCTATGTTATATTGCAAAATAATGTCTAATCTTCTAGCCTTTATCATCCTTCTTTGCATAACTGATTTCCCAGGTTCTCCCAAAATATTTAGTATTTTGAATTATTTTTCCCATGATGGACTACCTTGTCTTTGCCTAAAATGAATCTCATTTGGTTGTTTTCAACCTAGGAGTGCCTCAACATGATTGAGTTCTTTTCAAATGGTCAATTTGTTAAGTAATTTTTTATTATTTCTCTGTCTTCATTAGTGGTTGCAACTCCTTCTAATAGAATATCCTCTGCAAATTTGAGTACCGTTTAGTTATTCACTCTTCCAGATTGATGAATTTACCTATCACATCCTTGTAATACCAGGGTAGATTGATTTAAATCACCAATTTTAATAATTATTTAAATCATCAAATAGGAAACCTTCATTTAAATCACAGATCAATATCTTGTTTTGCAGTTGTACTTTTTAGTTATTTTCCTAAACAGGAGTTCATTCTCATGATTGGTAACCATTAACACATGTTGATTTGTAACTAAATTTAGTCTTCAGATGAAATAGAGTACTTTTTGCTACCCAGAAAGACACACTAGATTTATACATGTTTATTTAAACAATTATATAGCTCAATGTATCTTAATTCAGATTTTCAACTTTACATTTTTATTATGTTAGAAAATGGTGAATTATACATTTCTAATTTCCTACATTATTTTTTTAGTTTTACTTGTAACCTCTGTCAAGCTGCATTAGCTGGAAATTGGAGTTCAATAAAAAAATGCACACAACATTTTAAAAATTGTTTTTAGTTAAATAAAACTGCCTCAGTGTACTAGGTATATAAAAAAGTTTATCAAAACCTATTTTGCATTGAAGAGCAAAACCCTTCTGCCAGGTGGTGTCAGCAGCAACAAGGGCCAGGTTCAATAGCCACGTGGTGGTTCTTAGCAATATAACACAGAACCAGCTCAAGTAATCTGGGTAAATTAAACCCTGCCTCTGGGAACCCCTAAAAGGCAAATTTCCCCACTCACAAGCACTGATTCCGTATAGAGCAGAGAAAACTTTTAATAAAAAGGAGGAAAGAAATCTGCCCTTTATTTGGGAAAACACCACAACCATGATTCAAATATATCTGGCCATGGGCAAAACTCCCACTCCAGAGTACATTGGGCAGTGCCCTTTGCCTCTGTTTCTCACCTAGCAATGTGTAAGTCCAGCAAACAAATTTTCCTCTAACATGCCACTCCCTCCATGCACCCCACTTATAGTTGCTGTCCAAGAGTTCAGATAGTACCTATACCTCTTAGGTAGATCCCACATCACCAGGCAGAAACACCTGTCCTCACCCTCTATCTCTTGCTCCACTGTGCTCTGACATCTGAACCCCCTGATTAATGAGTTCAGTTGAGGGTGATCCCCTCAGTCAGGACAGTGACCGTTCAGCTGCCTTTTACTCATACAATAAGGATAACAACATTTCAGTACCCTTGCATTCAATAATAGTGATCTGTAACCTAACACTGGCAAAACTGATCACTTTGGTAACACAGCTCTGGATACTTAGGCAGGGTGGGTGTGTTCATGTAAATACACTCTGGTCCTGAAACCTCTTCTCTACCCACCCCGCCCCCCAGCTCATTATCTGTCAGGGGTAGAGCTCATTCAGATCTTCCTTACAAAAGTAACTGATCTATTAACCAAAGGAAGTATTCATTAAAGTTTGTGAATTGATGGATTGTTTTTGTCCCTATGGGCCAGATTTTCAAAGGGGTTTAGGCACTTAAAGATGCATTGATTTTTATCCATCCCATTTCGCGTACAATATGGCTAATAGATTCTTAGATTTTAATGCCAAAAGGGATCACTTTGATCATCTAGTCTGACCTTCTACATAACACAGGCCCAGAACCTCAGCCAATAATTCCTGAATGAATCAAACCCACTGTTTGGATGCTTTATGACACCAGTTTTCTGTTTCAGCTAGGTTCCTTAGCCAGACTACATCTTCTGTGATGCACCATGTTCTCTTCTCTTGCTGAGCTGCTGGGGAATCTATTGATGTAGAACAGAAGAGCAAATAGAAAGTAACAATCATAATGCAATTAAATTTAATATCCTTCTAGGGGGAGAAATATCAAATATACCCCCGACAGTACCATTTATCTTCAAAAAGTGGAACACCACAAAAATGAGAAGGTTAGTTAAATGGAAAGAGAAACGAACAGTCACCACAGTGAAATGCCTGCATGCTGCATGGAAGCTTTTTAAAAACACATGCATACCCATTTTTTTTAAAAAAAAGGACAAAAAAATACCATCATGGCTAAACAACAGAGTAAAAGAGGTGGTTAGAGATAAAAAAAAATACATCCTTTAAAATCTGGAAGTGAAATCCTGTTGAGGAAAATAGAAAGTGTCAAGTCACAAGTCAATTGTTAAATTATAATGAGACAAGCCAATAAATAATTTGAAGAGCAACTAGCAAAATTCACAAAAGCTAACAGCAATTGTTTTTAAAGTGCCTCAGATGGAGGAAGCCTGCCAAACAATCAGTGGGACCACTGGATGACTGAGGTGCTAAAGGAGCACTCAAGGAAGACAAGACATTGCAGAGAAAGGTAAATAAATTCTTTGCATTGGTCTTCAATGCAGAGGATGAGAGGGAGACTCCCACAAAACAGCCATTCTTTTTAGGAGATAAATCTGAGGAACTGTCCCAGATTGAGGTGTCAATAACTTTCATTTAGTTGGATTGTTTTGATGCTTATTGTATTATTATGCTTGATGGATATCTGGATATAAAATGAAATTTAATAAGCCTCAAAAAAAACTCCCCAAATCTGAAAATTCTTAAGATTGTAGCAGCTATTATATTCAGTATCACTAACTGGGATAAAGCTGCTGAGCAGAAGACTTGTCTTTAATGGAATAATGTCCTTTCATTTCAGGCTAATCTTTCTCAAATGATTATTTTGGGTTGTCTTTCTGGGTAGATACCTACAAACTTTTCTCAGGCTAATCAAGTTAGATCAAAAGCTTGTTAAATATTTTTTGGAGGGTGGGGAGAATTCACATAACATCAAGGCTTTTCTGGGAGTGTTTTTCTTTTACTGGTCACTATGCATTTGTACGAAGGTCGGTAGGTCCTCCCAGCCGCTGGGGGCAGCGAGGAGCTACTCCCTCACAGCAAGCCCTCGGTCGCACCTTCCAGTCGCGGGGGAATTAGGGTTGGGAGGTGCACCGGCTAGAGTCCGGGGCGCGCCCCTCACAAGCAAGGGGGGCGCCGG
>ML677348.1:1425779-1466391 GCA_007922305.1 Dermatemys mawii
CGGGGCGCGCCCCTCACAAGCAAGGGGGGCGCCGGCTAGAGTCCGGGTTGTCTGCTGCGGGCAGCTCCGGTTCCCTTTTGGCATCTGCCTCTGCCAGCCAAGAGTCACTGCTGGGCTCTAGCAGTGCCTCGGGGTACCTGGCCACGGGCAGCTCCGGTTCCCCCTCAGTGTCCGCCTCGGCCTGGCACGGGTCACTGCTGGGCTCCAGCAGTCCCTCCGGGTACTCAGCGACCGGCAGGTCTGAAAACCCCAGTCCTTCCTGTAGCCTAAGGTTCCCTAAGTCCAGGGCCTCCCCTGGCTTGGCAGCAGGGTGTGGAGGGAGCAGCCAATGGTCTGCATCTGTCTCCCTCCCTGGTGTTGCCCTGACTGAGCTAAGAGCCCCACCCTTTGTACTTCCTGTCCCACCCCTCCCCTTCCTGGGGGTGGAGCCAGCTTGGTCTGACCCTGCCCACTCAAGCTGAAAGAGTGGTTCTTTCCCCTCTGGCTCGGAGGGAGGCCACCCAGGCCCCCTACAGCATTAATCTCTGTTTTCCTTTTGGAATCACTGGACCTTAAGACAAGAACACTAGACAAATATTTACTGCATTACCAAATTGCATAAATATTGTTTAAGTAGGTGAATAGCTTTTGCTGAAACTTTCTAGAAATATTCACATCTGGTTGCTGAATAAGCTTGTAACATTTTAATCCAATAATTGTTTTTCAGAAAGTTTTATAAGCAATTAAAAAAAGAGAATAGTAAAATGTGTTTTTCAACCTTAATTGCTGTAGTAGTTACTGCACATACTACAGTAAAATAAGAAATCCTTACTAATACAATCTGAGCTATAAGGAAATAGTTCAGGTAATATTTGTAATGTTCCTGGTCCCTTTTAATATTTGTTGATCATTTTAAATGATATTATTGTGATACTGTCCTGAGACAAAACTATATGTTGGTACAGTGACACTTATGTTGCATACTCCATGACAACTACTCCTGAATATACCCTAGTATTATTAACCTTTGAAAATACATAAACATAGCTTGCCACGTTGAACATCATAGAATTGTTCAAATCATTGTTTGTTGCTGGTCATTAAGAAACTAGTAAACAGTCTATTTAACAAAGGCGCAAATGTAAATTTTCCATGACAGTAGTCACTGGTATCCTGCTGACAAATAATAATGTCATTGTGATGGTATACTTAGAGCACAGTAATTACTGATGTATTCATGAGGGTGTGTGTGGCTTGAAGTTTACCTGATTTGAATATGAACAGCACTCAGTGAAGTTCACACATGCTCGGTGCACCAGGTGCATGTGCTGTGTGAATATGTTAGTAGAAATTCTCTAAAGAAATAATTCATTCAGCTTTTACTGACCTGAGGGCACTATAATGTGCTCTCCCTGCAACACAAGATTCTTCCTAGAATGCTACACAGTCCTACATTATTAAAGTGTTGCTTTAGTTTCTTACCTTACAAGATAATGCAATAAGAGGGAAATGTTTCGTGGAGTAGAAAGTGCAGTACTTGCAAAGAATTGTAATAACCTTTAATGATACTTTTATAAGAGCTCTGCCTACCTGCACAAAACAGGCCTCTGTTGTTTAAAACAAGGAACACTAGTAAATCTACAATATTGATGAGGTCTTGACTCCTGAGGAAGCATATTTTGAATTAAAGTATAATTGGATTTTGATCATACTTGCAAGCTTTCCCCCAGCACTTTTCAATTATTTTGAAGGAACACATCTGGCCTTTAGCAGTCTTTAGACTATAGTATACACTGGGAATTTAAAAATAGTTTAAGTTTCAGAGGGACAGATTTTCATCCTTGCATTGGGTAGTACCTTTTGCCACAAGCTGTTACGCTGATATCAGTGAGACAGCTCATGCATTAAGGTGCTAGTCAGTGTGGGTGGAGAAGGCAGAATCGGGCCCAAGTCATTTTCAAATAATTATTTGCATGAGCCGATCTATTTATGGTTGGATTACACAAATTGGAGCAGATTTTAAAATGATGTCTCAAGCGTACAATTTCCATGAACATCCCTGAGCTCCAAAGAATATGATTTGTTTACGAAACACACAAATGAAAATCAATTGCTTCAGACATTGTAATATTTAATATATTTTAAGGCTAGAAGGGATCATTATGGCCTGATCTCCAGCAAACTTTCATCCAATGATAAAATAGGACATATTCAGCTTTTTCTGTGGATGGGATATAATTTATTCCAATTATACAGGCCGGGGAGACCCTAGGACAGGAGCCAGGAGGAGCACTGTGCCAGGCAGGATGCTGGACCCAGCATCACTACTCCCCAAAGTTGCAGGGGGCTGTGAGTACTGGGGCTTGACTCTGCATTGGGAATAAGGAGGAAGCCTGATAGCAAGTGAAGTGGGGAGGTAGTTGCTCTGTGGGGCTTTGCAGAGAGCAGCAGAAGGGGTCACAGAGGTGTGTGTTGTGGAAAATTCACTGGTGCTGAAGACAGCCAGGAGCACCCAAGACCTGCCACCAGACTGGAACTTTGCTCAGGACTTCTGAAGTCTGTATGCAGACACATCGCTCAGTGTCTGTCCTTTCACACTGTGTTATCACTGAGCCTGTGGGACCATGGTATGGATGCAACCCTGTTTTACCACTCCCCCTATATCTCCCCTTGTTGTTTTTTCTCTTCTCATCCATCTATAAATAAATATGTCCCTTTCTTATATCCATTGTACTTTTCCAGTGTGTGTCTGTGTTCGCTCGGGGGGCGGGGGGCAGGGATTGGAAGGGATTTTTCCTGCTGCATTCCTGCGTGTGCCTTCTCTTGGCCAGAGCTACCTGCAGAACAGACTCCATCTTGGCCATGAGGGCACTAAAGTTACACTAGTAATTGCTCTGCTGAAGATCAGATGAAGTCTAACATCATGGGGCCTGATTCTGCTCTCACAAGAGTTTTATACCAGTATAATTCCATTGACTTAAATGGAAATTGTTTCAATTTTTATGCCATTGTAAATTAGAGGAGGATCAAGCTCTGATTTTCAGCTTCCATAATGGGCAGGTCAGAAAAGAGCCTTAACAACTGCCTCTCCCTCCATGATAAAGCTCTTCCAAGCTACCTGCATCCCTTAGGGTTAATGAAGAAGTCAATGGAATGGGCATTTCAACAGATGTCCTGGAGCTGCTCCCCAAGACTGGAGTGTCTCTAGGCTCAGAGTGCACTAAGAGTTCCTTGTGATGCTGCTAGATGAGCTACCCATTTGCCTCAGGCTGTCTACACAGCCCAGATCTCATCCTATCCCGACCCCAAAAACTTTCTTTACCCTCTTCCCATCCCAAATCCCCACCCCTTTGTTTCCCACACATCCCTGCTCATCTTTCTGCTTAGCTCCCTGGGTACACTATATATCAGCGTATTGGGAGGGGGAGGGGGAGAGGGAGTGGTAGGGGGAGGCAACCAGCCATGTTAAAAGGGACGGCCTTAATTTAAACCACAAATATAACACACCATTGGGCACACACAAGGAGAATTTCAATTCTGTGATTCCTGTAGGACTCAGTACCAAATTAGGAATTGCTAAAAGCATAGATCCATCCTATGGCTCACAGAAAAAAGAACTTACAGCCATCCTCTAACACCAAACCACTCATACATCTGAACTCTACACCATGTACAGTGTAACTAGTGAGAGTCAAACTAGGCCTAGATCAACTAGCAGAACACATGAACATTGAAGCAATAAGCTTTCTAGGAGCAAGTTACCTATCTGGTTGTTCAGACTGGTGGTTCAGAGACAGGATGAAGACACTGGGGCTGTGTATGACAGAAGGGGAGGTAGAAGAGAATGAGAAGAGGGATCCAGTAGTAATGTGGGACTTTACCCACACATTTGTTGAAAAAGTAATATGGCAAAACACAAAATTTCAAGTACTTGGAATGTACTGGGGACAACTTTGTGTTTCACAAAGTGGGGTAAGTAGCCAGGACAACAACAATTTTAGACTTGATTCTGACCAACAGGGAGGAAATGCTAGTGAATCTGAAGATGGAAGGCAATTTGGGTGAAAGGGATGGTGAAATGATAAATGTCATGACTCAAAGGAAGGAGTGAGAGCAGAATGTAAGGAGGAAATTTTGTTAATCCTGTAACATGCCTAAACCACTGCCCGCAGCTGTAAGATCTTTGTAGCAGTCTTAGCACTACTAACAGACCAGGAGGGGAGGGTGAAGTGAGTGACCATGAGGAGTTAACATGACCCTGTGCCTTCCTGACTTGAGCTTTTTGCCAAAGCATTTGGTTGTGCAAGATGGAAAGTCTGGCAGTAGTTAACTATTGCTATGTGAAATACACTGGTTAACTAATGGAAAATTCCACACTAGTGGCTGGAAAACTACAGGCTGAAAAGCACCATGCTTAACTTAGTTTCTGCTCAGCAGGGTTTTTTTTGTGTGGTGGTGTTTTGTTTTTTTTAACAAAACAAGCTATGTATTGCTTACAAATTGGGTATAAATGCACCAAATGAGTTTCACCTAGCAAGGGACATAAGGCATAAGTAAAGGTTCTTTAAATGCATTAGGAGCAAGAGAAATATGAAGGAAAGTGTAGCTCGTCTACAGAACCGGAAAGGAGAGCTAATAACTGATGACATCAAGAAAGCTGAGGTGTTTAATGGCTCTTTTGCTTCAGTCTTCACTAAAAACATAAATGCTGACTTTTACTCAGCACAACGTATTCAAGTCACCAGGGCCTAGTGAAATAAATCCTTAGGTTCTTAGGTGTGGCTGCGGGGGAGGGAGGACAGCAGAGGCGGGGCTGGGATAGTCTCCCTGGCTGGGAGCTCAGGGGCCAGGCAGGGACAGGCCTGCGGGCCGGATATGGCCCATGGGCCATAGTTTGCCCATCCCTGGTGTATCTAGTGAGGTCCCGGAGGGGTCTGTCAATATAATAATATTCAATATTATAATTAATGATTAAAGGGTGATCTGATAAATTTATTCAAATATGTTAACAGCTGTTATAAAAAGGATGTGATCAATTATTTTCCATGTCCACTGAACATAGGACAAGATGTAATAGGCTTATTTTGCAGCAAGGGAGATTTAAGTTAGATAGTAGGAAAAACGTTTTAAGTATAAGGGCAATTAAGGTCAGGAACAGGCTTCCAAAGGAGGTTGTGGAATCCCCATTATTGGATGTTTTTAAGAAGATTGAACAAACAGGTGTCAGGTATGATCTAGGTTTACTTGGTCCTACCAGAGCACAGGGGACTGAACTAGATGTCCTCTCCAGGTTTCTTCTGGACCTACATTTCTATGATCTCGCATTCATTATTAAATATTAAATAACTATTATTATTAACGAGATCAGCATCCTTCTCTTTCCCTCTCCCTCAGAGTAGGTTGCTCATCCTGTCCCAGTAAACTTTCTATAGTCCCAGAGTGTAGGCTACTGATAGCAATAGTAGTAGTGACCTTGGTTACCCCCTAAGCCTTCATTCCCCTCTCCTTACTTCCTTCTCCAGCAGAATTTTGCTCAGTGGATTTTTTTCCCTTTTGCTGCAGTATCTAAAGTCCCACGTTGGCTGCTAGGGCTGTGCCTGAGAGCAGGACTTGGCTGCAAAAGAAGGGTTCTGCTCTCCTGGGGCCAAACTTCACTGCTGCTGCTCTAGCCGGGTGTGTGGATGCTGGTGGGAGAGAGAAGGCGCATCTCCTTGCTGTCCGCTGCTCCTGTGGTTGCTTTATTTATCTATGGCTCGTTTAGAGAGTGGGGGGCATTGGAGACCGAGGAAGCCGCGTGTGTGTGCGTGCGCCTCTCTCTCTCTGCTTGTGTTTATGGGAGGGCAGGAATGGGGGCGGGGGGGGGGGGGAGATAGCGCATGTCTCATCTCTCAGTGCAGCCACTAGACGCTCCCACCACCGCCAAACTCTCCACCATCTTTTGCATGTGCAACATTTGCAGCCGGACAGAAACCTCTCCCAGGGCTATGGAGACTGCGGGAAAAATCCGGCAGAGCAGGATGGATTGCTAAAAAAAACCCACTTAAAAATTAAAAGAAAAAAAGAAGGAAAAAAGGAAGGGGGGAAAAAAACCTCTTCTCTTTTCTCCCCCTCCCCTTTGAATTCATTTTTGTTCTTAATTTTGTTTGTAGCCACCTCGACTTCAATGCCTCTCTGAGCAGCATCTAGCGCGAGAGAGAACCAGAGAGAGAGAGAGAGAAAGAAAGGCAAAAGAGAAGATGAGGATTATTTGCAGACAGCTTGTCTTCTTGTTTTCTGGCTTTTGGGGACTAGCAATGGGAGCTTTTCCTAGCAGTGTGCAAATAGGTAAGCGCTGCATTGGGCTGGGGGCATGTGTCAAGTGTGACAGTCCTTTCCAAAGTGAGTTAGGAACCAGGGGCTGAATGAAGCTGCAAGATTCTCCCCCCCCCCCGAAAAGTGTGTGTGTGTGTACGGGATGAGGGTGTATGCAGAGGGTTTTGTGTGTGTGTGTGGGGGGGGGTTCATTTAAACTCAGTGATCCTTGGGGAGGGGGTGGTGCGGTATTAGGATAAGTTGTGAAGATTCTCCTCTCCCGCCCCCAGCCCCGCGCTCTTTAATTGCGACCCCTATTCCCTCTGCTCCCCGGGGGGTGGCGACTTGTTTGCAAGCCGGTTTCCCAGACACTGGCCGGGGCAGGAGCTTATTTGCCATGGGGAGCGAGATGCTGCTGGCTTTTCCTTTCCCTTCCCATAGTTTGAAAGTTTAGGATTTTGGATGGTGGGGCCCCCCCCCGGGCTCCGGGGTCCCCCCCCCCCCCCATTCCCCTTTCCCTCCTTTTCCGCCGGGGCGCAGTTCTTTGAATTCCTTCCAGCTCAGCTCCATCACTGCATCATTTCTCCTGCACTCCGAAAGATGCTGCTAATAAGCGCGAGATGCTGCTCCCTGCCCGCACCTGGCTGGCTGCAGAGGAGCAAAGTTCATTACTTGCCTGCTCAGTACAGAGCCTCCTTGTTGCTAATCGAAGAAGCTTCACTCTCCTTAATCTGTCGGCCAGTTAAGGCGAAAGAGGATGCTGTATAGCTGATTTAGCAACGCGTTCAGTATCGTGGAGATGGAGGCTAAATGGCTTGAAAGGTCACTGCAATCATGACAAATCTGGGTATTTAAATCTGAAAGGCTGGGAACCGAGGAAGCAGGAACAGAGCCTGAATACAGCTGCCAGGTTCACATTGCTTTAGGACAGGGATTTAAGGTAGTGGCTGTGATTAGGAATATGATTAGTTCATGTGTCCCTAGATGTGCTAGAACCAGTATTACTGAGTAGCTTTGGGAGAGGTAGTTGGCTGGTTTCATAGTATAGTGATTGGCTTGTAAATAATTGACTCTTACTTCCTTTGCTGTTTTTGTAGGTGGTCTCTTCATCAGAAACACAGATCAGGAATATACTGCTTTTCGACTAGCAATTTTTCTTCATAACACCAGCCCCAATGCCTCTGAAGCACCTTTTAATTTGGTTCCTCATGTAGACAACATTGAAACAGCTAACAGCTTTGCTGTAACAAATGCCTGTAAGTAAATGTGCCATTGATCTGGCCAAGTTATGAGTAAATTACAGTGAAATTAAGATGAGACCACATAATTACCTTGTATAAAACAATCTATTTCAAGTCAGCTGCTCTGTTAGAAAAAGCCAGGAGGGAAAGAATCCTCCTTAGTTTCTAACCTTAGCAACATCCCCTCTCCTGGTTTGTGCTAACTGAATGTGACATTTACTTTAGTGTTATTACTGTAGTTTCTTGCTTTCTGGTTTCTATGGAGATGAATTTTCTGGTTGTAAAGAAAAATTGTGAATTATGAATGTCTCTGAGGCTGTTGGGCATGGCGCGTCTTGCCTGCGTTTGAGAAGGCACCATAATATTTGTGATCACAAGTGCTCTTCTAATGGCTACAAGGGGACAGTGAAGCAGTGGTGTGCAGGATAATATATTTGAGGAGGTTGATGCTGCAGTTCATCTAGTGATGTCACTCGAGCCTGCCCTGCTTTTATATTCTGGGTTGTAAATGTCTCTTATTATCTCCTAATGCATACATCCTGTGGGTATGTCTCCATGCAGCCACACATTGGTGCCAGATCAAGTTAGTATCTGATCTACTTGATTTCACAAACCACCTCAACTGGAACTCTTACTCCCCTCCCCCAGTCTGTGCACACTTTCTCATTAAAAAGGGATGCTCTTGCCAAATGGGATACATTTTTTTTTTAAAAAAATAGAGTATAGCTGAACTTCCATGTTTACAGACCTCTGATTCCTTCAACGGGGAAGAATACCTGCTTAATGCTGCTTAATTTCTGAGAGCAGGGAAGCGTTTTTGTTTCTATTCGTCTAAGTCAGACTTCATAAGAGGCATTCATTTTACAGTGCAGGGCTAAATGATTTAGTGGTACAGAGCTAAATACCACTAAAATCCCCGCTCCTTCTTTATACATCTTTCAGGATTCAAATTCCATGTTTTTTTCTCAATGGTTTCCCAAGAATGAATTGCCCCAGGAACTAAGAGCACTGAGCAACATTGCTTACAGAAAATTTAAAATAGAAACAGATTGGAGAAGGTTCTCTTGTTCAGTATGCCTTTAAAACACATACAATATTTCTTTCGTTATCTGAGTTCTCACATCCATCTCTTTCATACTTTTAACATATGTGTACTGTATGCACAGCACATTTTAGAACCTATGGGATGCCTGTATTTATGTAATTCATTGCTACTCCAAGTTTCAGATGACTGTCACCTCATTTAACAAGAAAAGCTTCTATGATGCTAAAATGGCATATATAGAGAAAAGATTTATGCCCCACCCAAGTGTGAATTCTTTATTAAACAAGGTATTAGTTATGTTTAATGCTAAAATCAACTCCAAATTAAGTAAAGAAGGAAGGAGTTTTAAAAAGTGCTTTTAAATGTAGATAAAATATTAGGTCCACTCAGGTGTGTTTCACTGAGAAATAGTGCATTGCATGTGACCTTTTGCAGGCATTGCTCATTTATTATTGATTTAGAATTGATGCAGTGGATTTTGAAATATTTTTTGTTTTAGTTTTTGGTTTTTTATTTAGGTTTTTCTCAGGATTTGTACCTTAAATTCAATAATTGTAACTAAAACCAGTTGTCTGTCAATCTGCCTTCAATTCAGTCCTTCCAAAAGATTTTAATGGCTCTTATTAAACTTTGAGCCCAAAACTGTTGTGCACTCTATTAGGTAGAACAAATAACTGATTTGCATACATTTAGGACTGTTATCTATGACTGAACTAATTCTGCATATAAGAGACCAACATTTTAGGTACAAAAAGTATATTCTCTAACTTCCTCTTCATTTAAACTGTTCACTGTTTCTCCTTTAGCTCTATTTCCACCATCTTCCTCATATGTTATGTTTAGTTTCCATTATTTTAACTGATGAAAACATGCTTTCTTTATATTTGCTGTCATTTATGGAAAAAATGACTAATACCCTGATCAAAATGACAACAAAATGTATAGCGGAGACAGTCTTGCAATTCTAAGCCATTTAGTGAGTCATAGATGATAAATATGGACAATATACAGAAATGAAAAAACAAACAAGTATATGTAATTATACATATGTCTGCATGCATTTGGTAGCCCGAACTCTGCAGGCTTTATTTAGGCAAATCTCCCACTTAAATCCATATGTATTTTTATCCAAACATTAGTAATTGTATTTATGTCATATTTTACAGTTCTCTGTGCCGAAAGGTCTAATTGTGTTTCTTGTATTTATTTTTGTCTAAAATATTTGAATACTGGGGAATATTTTTTTTTTAAAATGCCCCTCCCTCCCAATGAAGTACAGGCAAACTGACTGACAAATGAATGAACATATCGCATGTCCCTTAAGCTAAATATGAGCAGAATCCTGCAAAAATCAATCGTCTGATAGCTGGAGGACACAGGCATCCATTGTGATTGAATTTGTTGGGTTGACAGAGGCTTCCAAAGCACAGATGTGTGAGATTTTCTAACCTAATTAAAGATAAAAAGTCTGCATTAAGTAATATCATGGCAATCCATCGCAATTCATATATATATATGAAATAATGCCTCTGTACTAAACCAGTGTGGAAATACTGGCCTTGGCTCTTATCATTGTATAGAATTAAATTTGAGCACACATGCCTCAAAATGATACAGTACAATAGCCTTAAAGCTACTTGACTGAAATGAATATTCATGTGAGGTCAAGCGTAAAGATCCAAGATGTGACCAGTTAGCTTTATTTTCATTTCTATTTCACTGCAGAGGTTTCTTGTAAAACTGTGGTGTTTGGCCCATTCTATGTATTAAGGACAATAAATGAGACATATTAAAGGTTTATGGTTTGTATGTTGGTCGAATCATGGCAAATCATGTGAATATTTTGTTTGTCTCTCCAATAGACTAAAAGAGTAGAGTGTCTGCTTCTTCTGTACCATGATGTTTATCCAGGCATACTTTTGGAATTGAAATCTTTGTCTGTGTCCAGTTTTATAGACATTGTGATTGTCTGTCTGTATTTGTTTTGGCTTTTAACAGACCCAGGACCATCACATTTTTTCTTATAAATCATACGTTCTTGAGAAACAGGTCATTTTAGCACACAGATTTTATTGTAGTTCAAATAAAATTGGCCTGATATGCACTAGCTTGAGTTTAACCCCTGTGCTGGTGTCTTATTTAAATCCTATTCATTTCTTTTATATTGCATGCATTATTCAGAGAATCTCTTTTACTGACAGAGGGAACTGAAATTATTGCAAAACATGGATCTCACAAGATTTTGACTCATCAGAACATAATAAACATAAAAAAGCTGTAATATTTAACTAATATCATACATTTGTTTGCACATTATATGCAGACATTTTTGCTTGTGATTTAAGGTCCACCTTCAATTATGTTTCAAATATAAGAGTTATGCATTTATTTTTGGAGCGGGTAGTACATATTTATTCTTTAGCTACATGTAAAAGGACTTCTTTCATTACATGCTGTCCTCTATATTTCACTAATGCACTTCAACAATTCTATCAACATAATATGACTGTGTTTTAAAGCTATTTGAGTACTTTAGAGAAACAGTTGAAGTTGTATAATTGCTACAAAAAAGCAATTTGCCCACTAGAAGTATCTATATTTTGTGCTGTGGGTATGGATATTCTTCAGCTGCAAAATTAAAACCTCTTAATAGATAGCCAGTCTTGCAAAGCTAGTGGAGGACAATGCTGAATCAGAAAAAAAGTAATAGTGAAAAAGTGTGGTCAAAATTTTTCTAAAAGTAAAGTCTTTCTTGAGAGCCTCAGGTATCCTTCACATGCACTCTTAGCCAGATCAGTATATTAGTGATAAGTAGCATGTTTTTGAAATCGGCTGCTCTTCTCCTATTGGACCACATGTTGTTGTTGTGCTCTTAACCAAGACTTCAATCTCAGACAGACAATATTCAGCAAAGGATATAACTTTTTATTTATTATCACCTGGTAAGGAAAAAACAGGAGCTTATTTTCAGTAAGAAAATTCCATAGATTGGACTAAATTTCCTGTTTCTCCAGGAGTTTTAATTTTTGCCGTTTCTTGTTTTAGAATGTAGCGCTCTTGAGTAATGCAGCATTGATGGCCCTAGAAACAGAGAGGGTCTGATCCTGTCTCACTGAAATGAACAGATGCTCACCATTGACTTCAGAGTGCAGTATCGGGCCCTATACAGACTAGACAGGCAGAGTGCAGGCTCGCCTGCTCACACTGGTCTATGAATGTGCATTACCCTGACCTTGGAGCCGTTGGGGCTGGGAGGGTAGTGTGGTGTCTATGCCCTTTCCATAATGAGCCTTTCTGATAACACTTCCAAAAGGATTACCAAACGGATTGAACTATAATGCTGGTTTTAAATGGTGGATATCTGTCAATTTGACTTATTTTACAAAAGCCACCAAAGAGCCCTTGGGTAGTATCAGTTTTCATTTGCCAAGTTGTCTAGCAATGGGATTTTCATTAAATTTGCTTATTAACTCAATTTAAACAATTACACCTCAGTTCAGCACTAGGAGTGTAACCATCATTTAATAATCAACTTTGTTTAAAAACATAGTGGTGTTCTTTAATTAGGGATCAAGGCTGTGTGGGACTGACTGGCAAATTACTTATTTTGTCCTCACGAATAGTACAGTATTCCCAATGGCTAAGATTTGGAGTGTACTGAAAATTAGTACAGTATAGGCAATCTTAAACTGCAGGGGTAAATATTGTGTCAGATGGACAGAAGACTAACTTAGTTGTTAAAATCCTGTTTCAGAGGGATTAGATCTATTACAAAAATCCCATTCCAAAATGAGTTTGTTTTATAAGTGAATTTTATTGTAAGTCAGACCCTTATTACTTAAACTGATCTCTTGCATGATTTCTTTAACTATCACTAGCTGATAGATTCAAAGAATATAGCTGCTATTGACTTTAAGTAGAATTATGTACACACATGAAGAGAACAAACTCCTCATAGAGCAAATGTCTTAGCTTAAGTCTTTGTTTGCATGCTCTCTGTAAAATAGTTCTGCAGCAGACAACAAATCTGCCTTCAATCATTCCGCTTTTAAAATAAGGATTTAGTTTTCAAGGTTATTGTCAGGAAAATAAATTATCTACTCTTCACTAAAACATAGTAAAATTTCCTCAGTGAGAATCCAAGAAGAAGCTCTCCATGGGCATGAAATAAGGCATTCTTCGTAGCATTCTTCATCTTATTGGACTGACTAAAAGGATAACGTTAGGAGCATTGTTATAGGATACAAAAATCATTTCATCTTCCTTTTGGGAGATTAGTAGGAAAGATTCCGTTGCTTTATTTCTTCTGCAGATGCCAGTGCAATGCAGTTCCTCTTGCTCCAAAACTAAGTAAATTAAACTGATCCACTTCAGCAATCTCAGGGCACATCTTCAATATGGGTGCTACAGCTTCCTGCATCGACAGAAAGGGTTTGTCCATCAATGTAGGTAAATCCATGTAACCAAGAAGCAGTAGCTAGGTTGACAGAAGAACTCTTTCGTTGACCTACCTGCATCTCCATCGAGTATTAGGTCAGCTTACCATTGGTGCCCAATGGTGTTATTTTTCATGCCCCTCAGTGATGTAGCTATGTCAATCTAAATTTTAGGTGTAGACCAGTCAGTCAAAAGAGCTTGTGCACTTCATTTTTAGGTCATGATTATTTTCAGATTGTTCCTGAAAAGGGGAAGCTGTCTGCTTCCATTTCTGAACAATTTGGGGTTATCTGGAGTGAATTGTGCCACTCCCAATTTGAAGCCGGTGAACTTGTCTGGATTTCCAGAATTTACTTCTAGTTGATAATCTGTAAGCCTCAAATTGCACATGGGGAGAATGTGCGCTGAAAAAGTGTAAGCATATAACTGCAGCATATTTAGCAAATTGCTGCATCACCTTTCTAATCAATGTGGGGTTTTTTGACCATTCTTGCACCAATGGATGAAAAGGAGAAGCCTGGGTGTGTAGAAGATTTGGAGTGTACTCTTTAATAGTTGTTTACACTATAGCAGCATCATTTACATTCACCTGTTGTTTTTATTATTTAAAAAGGTTGGGCCAAATATTTCCCACGTTTGGGTCTTGTTCCTGTGTGATGTTAATGGGAGCTTTATCATTGATTTCAAGTGATGACATATCAAGCCTTTACACCATAGCAAGCCTGATGAAGTCAAAGTGTAACTCCAGTGTAACTAAGAAATAAATTTGAGCTGTGCTGTAGATTTCCAGTCTTGTGTGTGTTGTTGGCTTGGGGCTAAAATTTTGGACTAGTACTGCACAATATTATGCTCTCTGTTAGCATGTGTAGTACCTTGTACTTCTTACAGTCAAAATCATACATCAGTTATCTGTATTAATGTGTGAAGACAGAGGGATATATTCTTATTTCATTTACACCCACTGTAAATCAAGGGTAATTCTGCTGAACTCAATGGAATTACTCTTGATATATGCCAGTGTAATTGAGACCATTATCTGATCTTGAAGGTGCAATGTTTGGTTAATTTCAGGGTGTTTTTTTTTAAGATGTTCCACTAGCCATATCTCTGTTTTGCAAAAAATGTTTGTGTCTTTATATAATCTTACATTTTAAAATCATAAGATCTTTTGAGTGGCCTTTAAAGATGGGTAATTATTGGTATGATGAATAAACAAGTATTTTATGGTCTGGATTCTCTAAAATGTTGAGTGCCAACAGCTTCCATTGTTCATCACCTTAGTAAGATGCCAGATTTCAAAGAGAGCCTATCTTCTGTTTAATCATCTAAATAGAGACCACATTTTCCAAAGTGCTTAGTACTCAGCAGCTCCTATAGTTCTCAGTGAGAGCTGCTAGATGCTGAGTACTGTGGAAAATGTGGTCCTTATAAAAAGTCTTTGACTCTCTGTAGGTCAACTACAGCCTATTAATAGTGTCACTTCCCTGCATGAGCTTTGTTTGTTTCATATTCTCCCTGAATGGGGAGGCTCCAGGGGAAGAAGTCCAGTCTGTGTGACTTGCTCACATAACTGCTGGGTTTTTCTAAAAAAATAGAGAACAGGGGATCTAAAGTAGCAATTGAGTGTCATCTTTATCTTGACTATACAGCACAGAGACCCAGCCTTTCTCCCCTCTTACTAACTTCTCTTAGAAGTGCTGATTGTGGATAAGTTTTATGTTGACCTCACCAGGGACTATATCACGGCATATTTGTGAGCTGCTACTATTGCTGTTCCTTGGCCAGCTACACTAATATTAACAAATTTGAATACAAGATATTGCCCCTCTTCCTATAGTGCTTATCTTGGCTAAACTCCCCTTGACTTAAATTGGAGTTTTACCTAAGTAAAAATTGCAGAATTGAGCACATTATTAGTAAGCAATAATATGAACCAGATTTTACACTATGTAAACAGGTTCTCTCTGTTTTGATTAAGTGTTTAATGGTCTACTTTTAAAGGTGTAATATAGATTGTTTTTTCTTGTGTTCCAGAGTCTATTTCACCCCTGTATTCATATGTAATCATTGCTCCTGAAAAACGCAGTCTGGTGCAGTACCTTTCTGTATTCTAAAGTCATGGACATCGTGAGCGTGACTGCAGATATTTTCTATAAATACAAATAGAGCACAACAGAAATAAAAAGCACTTGAAAAAGAAAACCCACACAAGCTCATTCATTGGATGCTTTGGCAGAAAGGGGATTTGAACACATTGTGATGACTGGCATTCAATATATCCACTTCTAGCTATTCAGAACCATTGCAGACCTTCTCTGGGATAGATTCAGTGCTTGCTCAGTTTTCAGTCTTCCCACGGTTATCAGTGTTTGCACAGTAATCTTTCTTGATCTTAGAGTTTGAATTTAGTTATAAGCTCAGTTTATGATTAGCCAGTGAATGGTTGTAGAATAGGTATTTTAAGGAGGCAGGGAAGTAACTTGGTTAAGTTGTTGAGGAGAATTTTGACCTTGGTCAAGACAATTAATATGTCTTTGCCTCCGTTTCCACGTCTTTTGCATGGCGATAATAATACCTACTCTTGAGGTTTTGAGATAAGAGGCAAGGTATGTATGTTTGTATTATTTTTCTTTTTTATTGTATGAGGTACTTACATGCTGACAAATTTCTTCAGTAGTTTGATACATTACGCTCCAATTTCTCTTGTCATTCTTTCACTGGCATAGAATGACCATCCCATCACACCTCAGAGTGGGATCTGTTTCCTCAGCGGGTGAAATGTTTCATGTAGTACATATCCTGGGAAAAAAGCTGCCCTAAATCAAAGGGGCTATAAAATGTAAATTATTATTTGTCCCCAACAGTTTATTATTCATCTTTAACACTCTTAATCGACAATGTCGGCATTCATCATACTGCCGGTTAATGTGATGTATGAGTCTGGACTGTGCTGAATTCCTGTCTGGGGAACAATATAGGGCATAAACAGAAATGTCAGCTATTTAAACACAGGTACAATCATGTAAAAAGCATACATAAATATCCATAGCAAACAAAAATTATATTCAAAATGTACATTGGTTTACTCAGCCCTCCTCTAAGAAGCTGATGGAGGATTAGGAGCCAGAGCTTGCAGATATTCAGATCCGTCCTTAGTTTTTATGAATGAATCAATGGATTTTCAACTTAAGCCTGTGTCATTAGTGATTTCCCAAGGTCCCTCTGGACTGGAATGTTTAGGAATCTTTTGCTAGCAGTGGACTCACGTCTTGATCACCACAACTCATTTAAACTCCAAAGTCAACATTTAAGGGTAGAATTTAGGAGCACAAGTCCCAGTGAAAGTCAAGGGACTTGTTCTCTTAACTAACTCAGGTGTTTTTCAAAATCATGTTTTTCCCCAAGTGTCTAAACAGAAATCAGTTCCAGCATGACTGATGTCCATTTCAGATTGGTGGTGCACCTGATTAAAGATCAATCTGCCTAGTCAGGTCCATGTAACAGTATAGAAATAACTTGTGACCCTGGTTGAGAGAGGCTTAGATCATGATTTCTTCAATTATTTTGGCTGCTGTCAGTATCCTTCCTGTTCTCTGTCCTGGGAAATTAAAGCAACAAGGTAAGAGTTACCCTTTTAAAAGGAATTCATAAGACATTTATTCATAAGTAAATGTCTATGGTGTGAGCTCTTCTAACAATAGGATGTCTGGTGGAGGCAGAGCTGGTTCAAAGCCAGAATGGGATATGCACCAATAGCTTCAGGCCTTGTTCTGCTATCAGCAACGCTTCAAACAAAGAAGGGCAATAAAATAAATGGTGGGGGGAGATAGCCATCCACCCCCAAATTATGCTCTTCATAGATCCCTAGATTTTAAGATGAAAATGGACTGTAATGATCATCTTGTCTGACTGCTACATAAGAGAATCCAAAGACCCTCACCCAGTAATTTCCGCAGCAATCCCATAACTTCTGTTTGAGCTGTAGCACATCTTTTAGAAATAAATTTGAGCTTGATTTAAAGACTTCAGGTAATGGAGAATCTGTCATGTCCCTGGGAAAGTTGTCATGTCATCATCCACATGTCATTTTGATACATCATCCACCATCTCTCCCTTTGCACTGGACATAATGGACATGCACAATAGGAAATCAACGAAAATGTCATTCTGCCTATCAGGGTCTTGTATTTAGAAAAGTGTGGGTGTCAGCACAATCTTAATCCAGCTGTTGTGGTCCATATATTCTGGATCTTAAAAGATCTATAGGTCGTTGGTTGTCTGTATGAATTCCCTGTCCAGAGTCAATATTGGAGGCTAAGACTTATTTAATAGCAAGATATTTTTGCTTTATGGTGGAATAAAAATGTTCCCTTGAGATACACTTCCAGTTGGCCCAGAGAATTGTTTTTTTTCTTCCTAAAACAGGAACATCTCCTAAACTCACAGCACAGCTTTCTAGACTAGGAATCATGGGGACAAGAGCTGAATGAATGCATCTGAAGGATATGGATGAATACTCTTGCAAATAAAACAAACTGATCCACATCACCAGTATTCACAACCCCTTTTCCTCACTTGTTTGCAAATGTGACCCACCGGTCAGTGTGCGCTACACATCCCCTCTTTGTTCGATATGAATCTGTTACAGCTCTCAGCTACAGAGCTTGGATATTCAGCTTAAGATGTGAAGACCTATGCATTTAGTTGTGGAGTCCCTTGTTTAATCCCTGGTGTGTCGGACAAGATGACAGCCTGCCCTCAAACGTTTTGAGGAATGAGATTTTATACGCAAGAGTATTTGCAGAAAGCAAAAGCACGAATAATCGAACATGAGAAGCAACCCCATAGCTATCTTCAAAGATTTGTTGAACTGTTCTGAATAGCAAACAGTTCTGTAAGTAGAAAGCGAGACTGACCTTTCCTGCTTATATAGCTTATTCAGGGGTCGGCAACCTTTCCGGAGTGGTGTGCCACGTCTTAATGTATTCACTCTAATTTAAGGGTTTGCATGCCAGAAATACATTTTAGCATTTTTAGAAGGCCCCTTTCTATAAGTCTATAATATATAACTAAACTGTTGTTGTATGTAAAGTAAATAAGGTTTTTAAAAATGTTTAAGAAGCTTCATTCAAAATTAAATTAAAATGCAGAGCCCCCCCAGACCGGAGGCCAGGACCCAGGTAGTGTGAGTGCCACTAAAAATCAGCTCATGTGCCGCCTTTGGCACCCATGCCATAGGCTGCCTACTCCTGGCTTAGATCATTAGAGGATTAAATCAGGGAACTGAAACAATAACTAGCTTTGACCATTGATTACACGGCACAAATAGCAAATCACCAATAGCAAATACTGGTAGTGTCCAGTTTACAAACAATCCAGGACTAAATTACGTTTGCATAAATTATTCCATAAATAATTATTAACACATCTGTAAAATCACGATTTGTTCATGGGGAATTCATGAACAGAGGAAATAGGCTAAATTCATGAAATAATGTATTTACAATGAATAATTCATTCAGCTCTGCTAGGAGTTCTGCCTGGAGATCTGGACTCCAAAGCACATGTTGTGGCAAACACTTGTCTTCGGTGCTTTAAAGACCCTGTAACAGTCAGGCCTGGCTGGTCATTAGGGTCTAACGAGTCTAAGCCTCACCATTAGTGTCACCTGCATAGTATGGACTGTGTACTGCAGGATGCATTACCACCTGCTGCACAGAGTGGCTCCTGGTGAGGCTGGAACTTCTCCATCCCTGGAGGCTGCACGTACGTATGTTCCTACTTATGGACTTCTGGCCCTGTAACATATAAAGCCCAAGCAGCAGAAAAGAGGAGGCACGAGGTGGGGATACAGACTTTGGAGCGATTTGAGATCATATGCACATGTTCCTTGCTGCCTCTGCTCTTGAATTTTCAGACCCAGCAACAAGAGCAGGGGGAGGTGACGGAGCTTCTGAGTTTGGTGGGTGTCACATGGGTAGGGAAGGAGTTCTGAGCCTGGGGATGGGTTTTGAGGAGGGGCAGAGGAGAGGGCAGGAGTGTTCTGAGTCCTGGGATGGTGGGTGAGGGAGAATTCTGATGTTTGAGAAGACTAAGGAGGAAGGGTGGAAGGGGAATGGGTCGCCAGTCCAAAGAGTGATGTGTGGCCAGGTATTTCTGTGCCAGTGAGTGTGCTGGGCCGGAGGATGCTGAGGGGATTTGGGGAGGTTCAAAACTGGACATGTGGATGGTCTGGGTTGGCAGGTTGAGTGCAGAGGGGAATGGAGTGAGCTGGCCAGTGAGGCTGTTAGTTAACAGGCGTGTATGTCCAAGGGGTGGTAGAAACAGAGGCAGAATGTAGAGGGAGAACTTGGGAATTGGTGAGAACGGTGAAGGGGTGACAAAATAATAAATAATATTTTCTCCCACTCTTCCCTTTACAATTTGCAAACAGCAACCACTACATTCATTTTGGGCCCTGGCTGCCAATGGATGCAGCAGAAAAGAGTCTTCATGATCTCAATAATAAGTATTTGAGAGGTGCTGGAGGGTGGCAAAATGGCAGACACCTAGAGTTGGTCAAGGGAGGAAACCACGCCCCCAACACACACAAACACATACCTAAGAACAGAAAGTTCTGTTACAGTTACGCCATACTGTAAAAACATTGTGCAGAATGAATTTTTTATTAGGCTTTAGCACAGAGGTCCTGTAGAACAGATAAATTGAGTCCAGATACCTACCAGCATGATGGCATTAGCCCTTTAAGGAATTGGGGAATGGAGGGGGAGGGGTGGGAAACAGAGGGTAAAGAATTTGTTTCCCAGATATGCATCAGAAATAAATGGGGTCTTTACAAATGCTCAGAAAAAAATTGCCTGTTCATGCTTCCTGCCCGTTAGCATTTCTGATTGTCTTTTATGGTATAACCACCATCCTCACCTTTAAAAGTATTAAAATACTGATCAAGGAGGAGTCAATGGCAGACTGGCTGAGATGGAAGGGAGCGGAGACATTAGATGACAATCTATGCAGATTGGACTGGATTTCTCTCCTCCATTCTTCCTTGGGACTCTGACAGATATGGAAGGAGTCCTGCATTTTCATTTCCTGATGAAAGCCCTGAGTGCTCATCATTCTTTCAGTTACTGTTTATGATAGGAATCTTCTGCACTTTAGTTCTGCTGGTGAGCAGAGCTTCAGATCTTAATCGCATTTCCTTTGCCAGCCTTTCACATACTATGCTAAACGGGAAGCTAGTGGAAACTCATCTGAACAATCACAATAGCAGGATAACAATTATAATGCTCTGTACTCATACACAACCTGAGATTAAAATGAGGTCAGTCATGACACTATGCATGTGAAGAGGTGTGACTTTTCCCCACGTTCTGTGGTCAACAGGAGCATCTGATAATGACCATATTGTCTGGCTCCCATTGGGCTTTGGCATCCTCCCTTTGAGCCTACCTGTCAATTTCTTATACTAGTCAGCATTTAGATGCACAAATAAGTGGGGCTACTCATGTGAGGAACTATTTACCAGTGTGAGTAGGCAGGGAAGGTTTCACTGCCTGATTTTTAAATATGGAGAGATATTTAAGTATATATTGTAATGTCTATCTACCTTCATTACAAAGGAGATTATTATAGAAGATATTTTTTTACTCGATTGCATGTGTAACTCCCATTCACATTAATGAGATTTTAAGTATGTGCACCAAGACCTGTAACCTATAGGACCAACTATTACAATGTTTTATTAAGCTATGTATTAAGATGAAGCACTGCCCACCTTTCTGTCCTTTCCCAGTCCTTTCTGTCAAAATAGTTTCCAAGAACTGTTAGAAATTATTGACTGTGATAAGCGAGTGGTTTGTACCTACTTCAGTAAGATCCACTGGGCCCTTTCCCAGCCACAGAAGCGTTTTCCACAGTTAATTCAAGTTTAAAAGTTGAACTTGCATCTACTTTTTGTGATAAACCACAAATACTTCTCAAAAGTTTGCCCCTGTTATTGCAGCAAGTAAACTCAGTTGATGATATCCTTAAAAATGTCTGTAATCGTCACAAACTGGTGAAATATTTTCCTCTGTGAGAAAAAGGTAGCAAAGTGATTTAAAGTCATATATTCGTTTTGATATATAAAGGTACTTTTTTGGAATGGTGCATATCATTCTATTGGTATATTTGGCCTAGGACTTTAGGGCAACCAGCATTCAGTGGCTGGCTCGAGCAGCAGCCATTTCCCGTTCATATTCAGCCTGTTCAACTGTTTAGTGTGGGAAGGGAACAGGACCATGAACCTCATCCCCTCCCTGTATGCTACTTACCTCCAGCAGCACTGATCTGCAGCAGATCTTACACTCAGGAGAGTACAAGGGCTGCCACCTTTGGGTACAATAGACCAAAGTGACAGATCACCATGAAGCAAATATTATTTTAAAGCTACTCAGAGTTCCTTCCAGCATTTTAGGAAAGGGTTGTCTATGGGGTAGGCTATGGGAAAAATTAAGCAAGTAGGTGGGAATCCAAATGTTTGAATACCTTAAAAATTCTTGTGAATCCTTAATTTTGGCATTCTTTTGGACTGATCTAAACATATAGGAGATGCCTTAAAGGAAGAGAATTTTAGAGCATAATGGGCCTTCCATCCATAGGTGTTTGGGAGGAAAGCCCTAATACCACCCAAAAGGTGTATATTTGGGGGAAAATTGTTAGATGCAAGTTATTGTCAAGTTCAGGTTGGAATTATGGTTGCAAAAAGCTTCTGTAGATTTGTAGCCAAGAGGGAGCTGTCTTTCTGCAGGAGTTTTTACATTTCTTTCAGCTAATTCAAAGATCCAAATACTAAATCTAGCACTCAGGGAGAGCTTGTGGATTTATGACAGTCCCTGAAGGACTTTGGCTCACAGCTATTCATATAGGTAATTTATAAAATTTATGATAGAAGTAATAATTCTGTGATAATATTCTTCATTTTGCTTTTTTCAGTGCACAGTGTGTGAGTGAACAAAACCAAATGAAAATTTCGTAGACAAAAACCTGGGCTCAGTTGTGCTCTTGCTTTAATCCAAAGTAGGTCCATTGACTTCCTGGGGGTTTTTCAGGATTGATAATGGTATGATGGAGAACACAATTCAGCCCACAGCTGCAATATGTGGTGTTCAGGTATATTGCATTTTATGCAGAGATCTCTCTAACAGTTTTTCATTTAAAAAAAACTTACCAGTGATGGGACTGAGACACTGCCCTTTCCTTCTTTCTACTCTCAGATATCTTACATGAATATTTGGAGCATTGACTAACCCCAGTATGTTATATTCCTCAAAGAGTGTCCAGGATCCCGTGGGGAAAGAACAGGGCTACTAGGTCTAAAAAGGAGCTGTTTAAGGAAGGGTTAGGTGCATGTCTGGATTAGGTCTCTTGCCTGCAGTGAATCATAGCTGGCCCTACCCTTTCCTTGTTGGGCACCTTCCCTCCATCTGAGACCGCTCTCCCAGCATGACCAGTTTTTCTCTGATGTCTGGTTCCTCCCTTACTGCTACAGAATCCATAGAGAGGAGGCAGGACTGGCATGGAGTAAGGTAGAACTAGCAAAGATCTGGTAACATGAGTAGTGCCAACAGCATAAACCCATTGGTTTGTTGGAGGTGTGATGATACTTTGGTGCTCCTGGTTGGCAGGAACAGCAGGGGAGGACCTCTCCAGGAGAGGGAAAAGTGGAGAAGGACTGGGCAAGAAGGTACAACTGCTGGGAGGGAGAAGGGAGCCATATCTCCCTAACTCCCACTCCTCATCTTAGAACCCAAAGGAGGAGGAGTCAGTCTTAGGATCCTATGAGTAATAGGTAAACTGAATTTGAATTTCACCTGAAACAATCCTAAATAAAACAAATGAAACATTTGTCATGGCACATTAATGACTGAGATAAACAAATGCAACTGTGTAAGATTTTCTCTACCCGGGAAAAGGGCACTGTTAACAGAGAATATTTGAATTTGAATTTGTGGCTAAGGTAGTCTTATTTAAATAGACAAGCCATGACCAGAAGGAAAATCCTAATACAGAGGAGAAGGGAGGAAGAAGACATTTAAGAAAAGATAATTTGTGTGATTGTTAAATCAGGTAATCAGACTGAAAAATCTAAAACATAGTATTAGGAATAATAGAAAATGCTGCAACATCAGGAGATGGTCAATGGGCATTTTATTTGAGGTAAGGGCTCAGGTAGGATCTCAGGATCTGTTACATTATGAAAAATACAGTTTCTATATTTTTTTAAAAAATGTTGACTTTTACAGAAGCTGACAACTCCTTTGGCATTCTAAAAATAAACAAAATGGGGGGACACCTATACACCAGAGATTTTTAATTTCTGCAAGAAACATATCAGGATGAGTGTTGTTCTGAATAATGCTATTTCATGGATCATTAAAGGCATGAGGAGATGCTGTTGCTTCACCATCACACCTTAGATTTGGCAATGATCCAGTGCAGTGCATGTGCCATAGTGCTGCTTGATTCTGCTATTGCAGTTTTTGTCCCTAGTTCAGCTTTATGTTAGATTGCATTTACTTATGAATTATGTCACATCTTAAGAGTAGTGTTTGTGGTGTATCAAACTAATTGGCCAAATTCTGCATAAGAACGGCAATACTGGTCAGACTAATGGTCCATCTAGCCAAGTATCCTGTCTTTCGACAGTTGCCAATGTTCATTCAGAGGGAATGAACAGAACAAGTAATCATCAAATGATCCATCTCCTGTCACCCATTCCCAACTTCTGGCAAACAGAGGCTAGGGACCCTTGGTTGTGCTGATGTAAATCCTGAATAACAGCACTGAAGTCAGCAGGAGTTGTTCCTAAGTAGGGAATACCAGATTAGCCCTTAGCTAAAGACCATATTCAGCCATCCTTACTAGTGTTGAGTACTGACTTTTTCTCTTAATGATAATAGCTCATCTAAATTAAATAGCCTCTTAGAATTGGTATGGCGACTTCCACCTTTTCATGTTTTTTTTGTGTGTGTGTGTGTGTGTGTGTGTGTGTGTATATATATATATATATATATATATATATATATATATATATATATATAATATGTGTAATATATATACTTCTTACTTCTGTGTGTTCCATTCTATGCATCCGATGAAGTGGGCTATAGCCTACGAAGCTTATGCTGAAATAAATTTGTTAGTCTGTAAGGTGCCACAAGTACTCCTGTTCTTTTTATGGATACAAACTAATACAGCTGCTGCTCTGAAACCTGTCTTACTCTGTGGGTCAACCCACTGATTTCAGAAAGGCTATGTCCAGCATAAGGAGCTACTCAGCGTACTTATTTACAGAGTAAGGTGCTACTAAGCATGCATAAGAATGACAATATTTGATCTTACATAGGTGCCCTAACCTATAAATACTACTGATCCCACCGTTGACTGCTATAAATGGTCTCATTAAAGTCATGATAGGGAGTACAGGCTAGATAACAAGCAATTGCTGAATCAGACCCTAAAAGCAGGTGATTTCTATTGGTTATTTAAGTGATTTGAAATTAAAAGCAGTTAAACAGCATCTCTGGAGTTAATATGATGTTGCCATGTCTTAAGAGTGGAGCTGTTAAGTTCTTCTATCAAGATTTCTTGAAATGCTGCCAAAAGACCAAGAGAGCTCTGTACTTTGCCTGTAACACAGAGCAACAGCTTTGTATCACACATTTATTGTGCACTTGCGTAGCGAAGACTGTAAATACCAGCTTTTAATTATCAAGTATATTTATAATTCATTAATATGAAGTAGATAAACAGACAGTGCTTGGTTTGGAATGCAAAAAAGATAAATGGAAAATAGTTGGCTGCATAGATAATAGGGTAGATATTGATGTAGAGCGAACGTGGGAGTTTTAGTTCCCTTCCTTTTGCTTTGCTGCAGTTATTGGTTTGAACTCTGAAATGTGACTGAGGGAGAGGTGTTTAGAGTGAAAGTAACTTACACTTCTGTAAATGTTTGTCTTCTGAAATTAAGATTTAAATTCTTTATGAATATCAGAGCAAAAAATGAGAACATAAGAGCTAATGTAAATAAGTTGTCAACATTTATTGTAATAGATGAAAGACCTGTAATATTTTATTATATTCCCTAATAAAAATAGTTCTTTAAAGAACTTTCATTTAAACCTTCAGATATTTTGAAAAAATTGTTTACAAAGAAAATGTACTAGGAGAGTCCTATTATGACACAATTCACTGCCCTTACGATAAATACATGAGCCCATATTTACAAATTTCAGTTTCTATAATTTAAGTATCTGAATCCATATTTAGGAATCTAAATAAGGCCCTGATCCTGCAATCACTTAAATACACATATAACTTTAGTCACATGAGTAGTGCCAGTGCCACTGAAGTGATTTTTAAAGCTGCCCCAGAATTTGCGGCTGTCATGGATATTGATGGCAGTTTGCAGGTGCTCAGCTCTTTAGAATATCAAGTCACATAGGTGCCTAAGTATGGATTTAAGGGTGAGATTTTCAAAAGCACCAGGGGACTTGTGCTCCTAACTATAGGTGTTTTTGAAAATCCCATCCTAACTGCCTAACTTTAGACATCTAAGTTTGAAATGTTGAGTCAGTGAATTATAGGGATTTGCTGCCTTTTTTTTCTCAAATATATACATCGTGGGCTACCTTAACTTTTGTATTAAATTCAGAGCTGTAGAATCAGCATGTGAGGGAAGCAATACGTGCAATATACCAGCTTCTTAGCTGGGTCTGGATAATAGAACATGCTGTTATCTAACCATCAGGCTGGCTTCAGTGGAGCAACTGACTGTAAGAAAATGACAAGTAGCTAATTTTAGATGATTAGAAATGCTCCTTGTGAATTCTTGTTGACCTAAAGATGAATATAAACTGAACCACAGCAATATACATGACCATGCCTTCAATTAACAGCGTCAACCAAATGTAGTGTTTAATCTGTGAGTAGATAAGGGTGGTGGGGGTATAAAGTGAAAGCTTCCAACTTGGTTATAATTAAGACTACCAGTCTGACATGAAAATTTCTAGTAAGTTTCACTGCAGAGCTATGGGAAAAGTGATAAGTCTGGAAGAGTCGCCAAATGATGTAGTTTTCACGACATCGACATACACAAGCATATAGTGGGTTACTGAAAGGTTAGGCCTGGGGAGGGAAAGTTGGAGAACAGGCCTACCCTCTAGTCACTCTATAGCAATGGCTCCTGTCCCATGGGGCTGGGCCTGGTTCCCCACTCCAGGTGTTGCAACCTGATACATAGGGTCGCAGCACCGCTCAGGTTTGGCCTGTCTGCCCCTCTGCCTCCATTTACAGAGGAGTGGATGGGACAAACCTAAGTGGCTCTTCAGTTTCATGTACCAGGTTACACCACCACCCAATCTGGGGGCCTAATGAAATGTGGCTTTACAACTGCTTCCAAAGTTTACTACTGTTCAAATTCACGATTTCTGTGACCATTGTGACCTCCATGATAAAATCATAGCCCAAGTTATAATGTAATGTTCTTTCAACAGACGTCTCATGTACAGCGTATTATATATTGCAGTACAGGATATATTTTCAATGAAAAATATATATCATTTAGAAATTCTCTGTCTTGATTCTCCAAGGAGCCAAAGAGAATTAAACACCCAATTCCTACTGAAATGCAACAGGAGTTGGGAACCTAATTCATAGAATCACAAAATATTAGGGATGGAAGGGATCTCAGGAGATCATCTAGTCCAAACCCTGCTCAAAGCAGGACCAATCCCCAACTAAATCATTCTATCCAGGGCTTTGTCAAGCCTGACCTTGGAAAACCTCTAAGGAAGGAGATTCCACCGCCTCCCTAACCCATTCCAGTGCTTCACGACACTCCTAGTGAAAACGTTTTTCCTAATATCCAACCGAAACATCCCCCACTGCAACTTGAGACCATTACTCCTTGTTCTGTCATCTGGTACCACTGAGAACAGTCTAGATCCCTCCTCTTTGGAACCCCCTTTCAGGTAGTTGAAAGCAGCTATCAAATCCCCCCTCATTCTTCTCTTCTGCAGACTAAACAATCCCAGTTCCCTCAGCCTCTCCTCGTAAGTCATATGCTCCAGCCCCCTAATCATTTTTGTTGCCCTCCTCTCAAACCTTTCCAATTTTTCCACATCTTTCTTGTAGTGTGGGGCCCAAAACTGGACACAATACTCCTCACCATTGGCCTCACCATGCTGAATATAGGAAAATGAGCATATCCCTTGATCTGCTGGCAATGCTCCTACTCATACAATGCAAAATGCCGTTAGTCTTCTTGGCAACAAGGGCACACTGTTGACTCATATCCAGCTTCTGGTCCAGTCTAACCCCTAAGTCCTTTTCTGCAGAACTGCTGCCTAGCCATTTGGTCCCTAGTCTGTAGCAGTGCATGGGATTCTTCCATCCTAACTGCAGGACTCTGCATTTGTCCTTGTTGAACTGCATCAGATTTCTTTTGGCCCAATACTATAATTTGTCTAGGTCTCTCTGTATCCTATCCCTACCCTCCAGCGTATCTACCATTCCTCCCAGTTTAGTGTCATCTGTAAACTTGCTGAATGTGCAGTCCAGGGGTGAAAGTAAATTTTTTAACTTACCGGTATGGGGAGGTCTCAGCTTCCCCCCAGAAGAGGTGGGGCCTTGGACAGAAGGGGTGGGGCTAGGAAATCAGCAGTCTCTTCCTCCCTCCCCGACAGGGGGAGGGAGGAAGAGACTACTTCCTCTAAAGGACCCGGCTTAAAGCGCTGTCACAGCAGCGCTTTAATGCTGTTGGTCTTTTGGTGCCCCCCAACCGTGGCCCTGCCAGGATCCTGCTTAATGCGCTGCCAGAGCAGGGCTTTAGCATCCCTCCCCCTTTTGCGCTCCTTGTTGGCAGCCCTGCCAGTAGGGACCTATCAGGGATGCGGGGTGGCGGGCGCAAAAAGAGCAGCAACGTTAAAGCACTGCTGTGAAAGCTTTGAGCTGGGTCCTTCAAAGTGCTGCTGCTTTTTAGGCTTTTTACTGGGTACGGCATACCGGCCTGTACCACCTTACTTTCACTTCTGGTGCAGTCCACACCATCCTCCAGATCATTAATGAAGATATTGAACAAAACTGGCCCCAGAACTGAACCTTGGGGCACTCCACTTGATACCGGCTGCCAACTAGACATGGAGCCATTGATTACTACTCATTGAGCCCAATCATCTAGCCAGCTTTCCGTCCATCTTATAGTCCATTCATCCAGCCCATATTACTTTAACTTGCTGGTAAGAATATTGTGGGAGACCATATCAAAAGCTTTGCTAAAGTCAAGGAATAACACGTCCACTGCTTTCCCCTCATCCACAGAGCCAGTTATCATGTCATAGAAGGCAATTAGGTTAGTCAGGCATGACTTGCCCTTGGTGAATCCATACTGACTGTTCCTGATCACTTTCCTCTCCTCTGAGTGTTTCAGCATTGATTCCTTGAGGACCTGGTCCATGACTTGTCCAGGGACTGAGGTGAGGCTGACTGGCCTGTAGTTCCCTGGACCTTTCTTCTTCCCTTTTTTAAAGATAGGCACTACATTAGCTTTTTTCAAGTCATCCAGAACCTTCCCCGATCACCATGAGTTTTCAGAGATAATTGCCAGTGACTCAGCAATCACATCTACCAGCTTCTTTAGACCCTCGGATGCAGCGCATCCGGCCCCGTGGACTTGTGTTCATCCAGCTTTTCTAAATAATTTGGAACCACTTTTTTTTTTTCACAGAGAGCTGGTCACATCCTCCCCATGCTGTGCTGCACAGTGCAGTAGTCTGAGAGCTTCCTTTGTCTGTGAAGACAGAGGCAAAAGAAGCATTCAGTACATTAGCTTTCTCCACATCCTCTGTCATTAGGTTGCCTCTGTCATTCAGCAAGGGGCCCACACTTTTCTTGACTTTCTTCTTGCTGCTAACATACCTGAAGAAACCCTTCTTGTTACACTTAACATCTCTTGCTAGCTGCAACTCCAAGTGTGATTTGACCTTCCTAATTTCACTCCTGCATGCGTGAGCAATATTTTTATACCCCTTCCTGGTCATTTGTCCAAGCTTCCTCTTCTTGTAAGCTTCTTTTTTTGTGTTTAAGCTCAGCAAGGATTTCACTGTTAAGCCAAGCTGGTTGCCTGCCATATTTACTATTCTTTCTACACATCGGGATGGTTTGTTCCTGCAACCTCAAGAAGGATTCTTTAAAATACAGCCAGCTCTTCTGGACTCCTTTCGTTCAGGGGACCTTGCCCATTAGTTCCCCGAGTGAGTCAAAGTCTGCTTTTCTGAAGTCCAGGGTCTGTATTCTGCTGCTCTCCTTTATTCCTTGTGTCAGGATCCTGAACTCGACCATCTCATGATCACTGCCTCCCAGGTTCCTATCCACTTTTGCTTCCCTTACTATTTCTTCCCTGTTTGTGAGCAGTAGGTCAAGAAGAGCTCTTCCCCTAGTTGGTTCCTCCAGCACATGCACCAGGAAATTTGTCCCCTACACTTTCCAGAAACTTCCTGGTTTTTTTGTGCACTGCTGTATTGCTTTCCCAGCAGATATGAAGGTGATTGAAGTCCCTCATGAGAACTAGGGCCTGTGATCTAGTAACTTCTTAATTGCTGGAAGAAAGCCTCGTCTACCTCATCCTCCTGGTTTGGTGGTCTGTAGCAGACTCCCACCACAACGTCACCCTTGTTGCTCACATTTCTAAACTTAATCCAGAGACTCTCAGGTTTTTCTGCAGTTTCATATTGGAGCTCTGAGCAGTCATACTGTTCTCTTACATACAACACAACTCCCCCACCTTTTCTGCCCAGGCTGTCCTTCTTGAACAGTTTATATCCATCTGTGACAGTGCTCCATGAAACATGAAATTGGTTGCTCACCTGTATCTGCCTTGCTGGTACATGGACGCTCCTCTTTCTTCTTCTGGAAGTCAGATGCTGCCAAACTTCTTCACCGGCCTTCTGTCCCCACTGTGCAGCCTGCTCTGATTCCTTAGAATGTTGTGCCCACAGAAGCATATCCTGATGTCTGTCCAGGAAATCTTCATTTTTTCTTATGCAACACGGGGTTGATACTTGTTTCTCCAGACCTTGAACCTTCTCCTCCAATATGGAGACCAGCTTGCACTTGGTGCAGACAAAGCCGCTCCTATCCTATGGAAGAAAGACAAACATGGCACAACCTGTGCAGGTCACAACAGCTGATCGCTCACCATCCATAGTATCTTCCTTCTAAGAGTTTCCTCAGCTGTTACGGGAACTACTCAGAGAAGCCTGCAAGATGAAAGCCTCAGTGGGCTCTCTCCAGGTGAAGTCCTAGGCAAACTCCCTCTGTTCGCCACTCAGCTGGTTCGCAGGTGACTGCCTTTTTATAACAGTCAGGTCCACTCAAGGCCCACCTGGAACAAAGTCCTCTCAATTCACACTTTTCAAGCAAACAGTTAAGCAGACAGTCAAAGTGACAAACTGTCCCTACAACAGACACTCAGATGCTCACCAACACAGTCCCGCAATGCAACACTTGGCATACCTCCTCTCGGACAGATCCCAGGCAAACTTCCTCCATTAGCCTCTCTGCTGTTCACCCATAGGCTCCTTTGAAAATCCCAACCTACAAAGCTACATTTACAATCTTTCTTACCCTTTGTCTAGGAATGAGATTTTTCCCAATGTGATTACATTAAAAATTGTTTGGTGCTTTTCAAGTATCTTTCATTTGATGATCTCAAAGCTCATTCATTATGTGAGTCTCAGGACATGCCAGTCTGGTAGGCATGGGATAGAAGAGATCATCTAATCCACCAAAGAAATCCAGTCAACTACCGAGTGGAACATAGATGTTAAGGATGCAGAAAAAGGGCAACTAAAATGATTAGGGGATTGGAACGGGTCCCATATGAGGAGAGATTAAAGAGGCTAGGACGTTTTAGCTTAGAAAAGAGGAGACTAAGGGAGGATATGATAGAGGTATATAAAATTATGAGTGGCGTGGAGGAAGTGAATAAGGAAAAATTATTTACTTGTTCCCATAATATAAGAACTAGGGGCCATCCAATGAAATTAGTGGGCAGCAGGTTTCAAACAAATAAAAGGAAGTTCTTCTTCACACAGCGCACAGTCAACCTGTGGAAATCCTTGCCTGAGGAGGTTGTGAAGGCTAGGACGATAACAGGGTTTGAAAGAGAACTGATAAATTCATGGAGGTTAAGTCCATTAATGGCTATTAGCCAGGCTGGGTAGGGAATGGTGTCCCTAGCCTCTGTTTGTCAGAGGAGGGTGATGGATGGCAGCAGAGAGATCACTTGATCTTTACCTGTTAGGTTCACTCACTCCGGGGCACCTGGCATTGGCCACTGTCAGTAGACAGGATACTGAGCTAGATGGACCTTTGGTCTCACCCAGTACGGCCTTTCTTATGTTCTTAAGGATACACCAAAGTTTGGGCAGGACTTGTGTCTTCCATTGTGGGTTTTTTCTGGGTGCTAAAGAACATATGACTGGAAGGGACTGCCTGGATCATCAGATCTAATTCTCTGCTAATGCAGATAATCTTGTCATGTGATCCCATTCATAAATTTATCAAGCTGTTATCAACCTATCAGGCAGGGGCTCCAATATTTAACTCCAGGATGATCTGTAGAACATACAGGCAATAAGATGACTTCTCCTTCCCCACAGCCATAGAAAGCAGTGCAGAGCTAGGCCATCTCCTAGAGTTCAGACACTAGGAGCCTGAGTTTCAAAAGTGCTGAGCATTCTCCCCTTAATCTGAAGTCCAGTGGGAGATGTTGGTGTTCAGGCCTTTGAAAATCCAGGCCTTGATTTTTCTCACAAAATGCAATTTCTCACAAAAGGCAGCCACGCCCTGTTAAATTGACCTAAAAGGCATCTGGTGACCCATCTAAAGTAGATGGGGTAGGCTCAGCCAGTCAGAAAAACTGAAATCCTATAAGGTGACTTCAACCGTTTGAGTTCTGCTTCAGTTCCAATCTGGAACATAAAACACACTTTAAAACTCACTTCAAAAATGTTAGGATATCTGGAAAGTTCTAAAAATAAACTGTCCAACTCAATAGGCTGTATGTTCACAAAATCCCCCAAGACACGCAAATAGACACAATGAGCGTATCTAACTCTGTCACATTTGCCATAGTTCTATGTGCCAATGAGAAAAATGTCATCTTACCCAGATTTTCTCAACAGCAGCAAGCTGTTGAGAAAATAACTGACAACAAATGAAAACCAGAAGAACAAAAAAACCAGTGTGTTTAAACTACTCTGCTCTGATGGTTATTTCATGTCCCGCCTTTACTCCCCTTTTTCTTTTTATGGGGCATTTCTGTACTTATGAATTTAAATGAACTGATAGCTATCAAAACTGAAAGCATTGATTTGTCCAAAACAGAAGTGCAAAGCATGTGGGTACATGCAGGGACGGCTCTACGTTTTTTGCCGTCCCAAGCGCGGCAGTCAGGAGGCCTTCGGTGGCACAGATGCGAGAGGTCCGCTGGTCCCGCCGATTCGGCAGCATGTCTGTGGGAAGTCCGCCAGTCCTCCTGACTTCCACCCTGACAGCGACTGACAGGCCGCCCCCTGTGGCTGGCCGCCCCCTGTGGTTTGCCGCCCCAGGCACGCGCTTGCTGCACTGGTGCCTGGAGCTGCCCCTGTGTTTTGCTTTCTACAGGATTACACTGTAAATTTAACTAGGGTTGCCAGGTGTCTGGTTTTCAACTGGGTCATTATAAGTCTGGTTGCTGAAGTTGGCAGGCTCCCTGTCTGGCTCTGCGCAGCTCCCAGAAGTGGCAACATGTCCGTTTAGCTCCGAGGCATGGGGCAGCCCGGGAAACTCCGTGCGCTGCCCCTGCTCTGTGCGCCAGCTTTGCAGCTCCCATTGGTCGGGAACCGCAGCCAATGAAAGCTGCGATGGCAGAGCTTGCGGGTGGAGGCAGTGCTTACTGCATGAAGCTGCCTCGTCACCCCTACGCTGCTCCTGGGAAGACCCCCGAGGTAACGCGCAACCTGCCCAAGCCCTGAGTCCCCTCCCACATCCTGAACCCCTCATTTCTGGCTCCACCCCAGAATCTGCAGCCCAGAGCCCGTACTCCTCCCACACTCCAATTCCCTGCCTGAGTCCAAAGCTCTCTCTCCCACTCTAAACCTCTTGGCTCCCCCCCAACCCAGAGCCCCCTTCTGCACCCCAAACCCTTCATCCCCAGCCCATACCCCAATCCCCTGTCCCAGCCTGGAGCCCCCTTCCACATCCTGGACCCCTTATTTTTGGCCCCATCCTGGAACCTACACCCCAAGCTGGAGCCTCACACCCTCCTGCACCGCACCCTCCTGCACCCCACTCCCGTGCCCCAGCCTGGTGAAAATGAGCAAGTGAGTGAGGATGAGGGAGAGCAAGTGACTGAGGAAGGGGGGATGGAATGAGAGGCGGGCGAGATCTTGGAGAAGGGGCAGGGTAGGAGTGGGACCTCAGAAAAGGGGCGGGTTGATGGTGTTCAGTTTTGTGCGTTTAGAAAGTTGGCAACCCTAAATTTAACGATTCTACACTTTAAAAAAATTCTGTACAAGTAAATGTCTTTGAGTTCTATCCCACAGAACTTCTGATTTCCTACCTTTTTCAACACCTTTTCATTTATAGGCAGTAGAGCCATACCATAGTAATAATACTTAGCTCTTCTAGGCCTCAGTCAAACAAAATATTTAAGCACATGACTTGAAGTCAGTGCAATTAAACACATGCTTAAAGTTAAGAATGTGTTTGAGTGCTTTGTTGGATCAGGACTATATAGCACTTTTCTTTTTGATGTCTCAAAGTGATTTACACAGAAAGGCAATTTATTTTACAAATGGTGAAACTGAGGCACAGAGAGGTGTAATAACTAACTAAGGTCACACAGCAGGCCAGTGGAGTATCAGAGGTTTTCTAACTCCATGATAAGTACCCTGCCAACTGTACCACACTGCAGAACCATCCCCTTAACTAAATATATACTATATGCCCCAAAGCAGTTGGTTTCTGCATTGAAAAACAGGAATGATCAATACTTTAATGAGGAAACAAATTTTATAAAATGACAAATATTTAAGTACCATTAAAACTGTATGTATACATGATTTCGTTGTGTATTCTTTTGGTGCACAGGTTACACAAATCAGTATTGCTGGCTAGGTACAGTAACTCCTCTCAATATTTAGTTATGTTCCTGAAAAATGCGACTTTAAGCGAAATGATGTTAAGCGAATCCAATTTTCCCATAAGAATTAATGTAAATGCAGGGGTTAGGTTCCAGGGAAATTTTTCTCACCACACAAAAGACAATATTTACACACATACACACACAGTGTTAAATTGTTTGTTTAAAACTTATACTGTAACATCAGTCATTATTGTGAAGCTTGGTTGAGGTGATGAAGTTAGAGAGTGAAAGAGATTGGGATATTTCCCACGTAATGTTAAATGATGAACTAGCACTTGCCTGAGCCCTCAGGCGTTAACACATTGCTGGGAATGTAACCTCACACTCTACAAGGAAGCACAAATGAAGGGAGTGGAGACAGCATAGGAGAAAGAGACTCACACCCTGTGTGTGTGTGAGAGAGAGATGTGCATTGCCCCTTTAAGTACACTGACCCCACTGTAACTGCACTGCCTTTTTAAGTAGATCAGCAAGTTGAGACAGCAGCTGCTGCCAGCATGCGCCCTCCATCCTGAGCCCTGTCCATCCCCGCCTGCTCTATGGAGATGGGGTAAGCGGGAGGCAGGCGCCCTCCCCTGCATAGCAAGCAGTAGGCTCCCAGGAGCAGCTCCAAAGCAGAGGGCAAGAGCAGCACATGGCAGTGAGGGGAGGGACATCTGAACTGTTGGCAACTGATAGCCTGCTGGGCAGCTGCCACACAGGGAACTTAGGAGAGCAGGGAGCTGGTAGGGGAGCTGCCAGTCCACCCTGGTTCCAAGCCCCCATCAGCTAGCTCCAACAGACTGCTCTTTGTGCAAGCAGTGGACAAAGCAGGAGGCTGCCAAACAATGTTATAAGGGAGCACTGCACAACGTTGAATGAGCATGTTCTCTAATTGATCAGCAATGTAACAACAAAACAATGTTAACTGGGATGACTTTAAGGGAGGAGTTACTGTATTTTGTTTGCCATCATGAAATTTAAAAAGTAGTTAGTTTTTAAGTGATGTATAATTTTTTATTGTTTGATTGTTGAGCTTACAGCAGTCTTTCCCAAAATTTGCGGGGGGACTCTGCACCTGGCATAAAGGACTCATTGAGGGATGGCTTCATGCTGGACAAACCTCTCAGTTGTTCTCAGGAGTAAAAGTAAAGAGTGTTGGTTTTCATTATTTTTAAAAATCTGTTAGTTACAGAGAAAGCCTTCAAAACATGAAATGAAAGTATCCAGTGCAGACATCTGCCTGATCTTGCAGACATACTGGAACAACAGTTCTGAGTGTTAACTGTCCCATTCATTTCAATGTGTGCTAACTCAGATGCCTATGATGAGGCTGTGACGTCATTGACATAAGCTGGGACCATATAGATCATTGTTGCAACCAAGGTCCTGTAGTGGCACCAAATCTAATGTAAAGGGAGGGGTCATTTAAGATATCTAAGACCAGGTTATGGTTTGCTGATTATGATTATGCTATCTGTATGCATGTGCCATTTTTGTTGTTGAAGTTAGGAATATCGATTCTATATTGTCTGTATCTCAAACTTATGCTATGCTTCTGGGTGACACCCCAGACAAGTTGGTGTTAGTTCTCCCTAGCCTGCTTGATGGCCCATTAAGGACCATCAGCTATACAACTGACCCATTGAGAGAAGGCAGACATACCTTGTGACTCAGCAAGGTATGCAAGGACTTGCCCATGTGACTCCAAACTCCATTTTTCTGTAATTTTCCATAGTAAGAACAAAGAAGTGTTCTTATACCTGGAAAAGACTATAAAAGGCTGATGTCTCATCTTCATCTTGTCTTCAATCCTGCTACTTACCTCTAAAGGGACTTTGTTACAAACTGAATCTCTGAACAAAGGACTGAATGATCCACCCCAGGTGTGGATGTATTCCAGAGACTTGATTTGAACCTGCAGTTTATTCTTTCATTGCTACAAGCCTGAACCAAGAACTTTGCCATTACTGTATGTAATTATTCCATTTAACCAATTCTAGCTCTATATCTTTTTCCTTTTATGAATAAACCTTTAGATTTTAGATTCTAAAGGATTGGCAACAGCATGATTTGTGGGTAAGATCGGATTTGTATATTGACCTGGGTCTGGGACTTGGTCCTTTCGGATTGGGAGAACCTTTTTCATTTACTGGGGTATTGGTTTTCATAACCAGACATCCCAATAACGAGTGGCTGCTGGTGGTGATACTGGGAAACTGAAGTGTCTAAGGGAATTGTGACTTGTGGTTAGCCAGTGAGGTAAAACCAAAGTCCTCTCTCTCTGGCTGGTTTGGTTTGGTTTGCCTTAGAGGTGGAAAAACCCCAGCCTTGGGCTGTAACTGCCCTGCTTGAAGCAATTTGTCCTGAATTGGCACTCTCAGTTAGGTCCTGCCAGAACCAGCACTATTACAGACACTTTAAATGTCAACAGTGTTAACTATTTCTCTACTAATCAATACACATAAGAAAAGAGAGAAAGTATATTAGGGAGATCTAAAATAAGGGAAGGACTTTTAACAACACATGGCAGAGCAGAAGGTGGGGCACGGTTTCATTTTCCTGCAAGGGACTCAGCTTTCAAAAGTTTGGGAAGCACTGGTGTAAGTGAAAAGCTGTATGTGGCAAGACTTTAATTCCAAGTCAGGTGTCCTACTTTATACATATTAAATGGCCTAAGACTCCCACTGCCTTCTTCCTTAAGTACCTATTTATGCTTGTGCAAAGTGAGGAGTAGAAATGTTTCCCAATCAGAATGGCAGTGTTTTTTTTCTCCCACTTTGCAAAGATGCAGATGATGGCACAAGGTGAATGGCAGGAAAGCATTGGGCCCTAATGGGGCTATTAATACCTCGGTGCACATGTTATGGTTAATGGGAGATGTGCATCAAGAGGAAAATATACCCCCTTAAACTCATGAACATCAAAGTCGCTTTAGTTATTACTGATTATGAGCTTCAATTTCTTTTATTCAAGGAAAGCATAGATAATTAATGATTTTGTGTTCTGATTAGAAAATTAACATTGCTAATACCATTACTAGATAACTGAATTTTGGTGTTATAAAAGCCTTTTGAAATGTGATTTGACAGAGCATATATCAGATTAAATTGGATTGATTATGGGAGTTTTGAAGTTGTTGATTTCTTTGAGAACAAATGCTTCTGTTAATGAAGCATTATATTATAACAATAACCATTAATAGCACTATTTTGCTCAGCCCAGAGCCTATTAACCTGAGTGGGTAATAAAGTGTATAGAAGTAGACACAACAGGAACAGCACAAGGTAGAACACTCCATGAAATCTGCTGTGCACCTCATTATGCAGACCTAATTTAGCGGGGGGCAGTGTGTCTGTGTGTACTAGTTAGCTTGCACTAATCAGACCTGTTGCTTTTGGGGCTACACACCGCTCCAAAGACATCAGGGAAGAAGCAATGCCATGGATGGCTATTCACACTGGTGGACTTTAGTGAGTAGAGCATCAAGCAAAGGGATGGTGCATTGCACATATTCTACTCCAAGAACTCCAGGAGAGATTGAACTTCCAGAGCTCCCTTGGGGTAAAGAGCATGTCCCAAAATGTACTGAGACAGCTAACCATGTGTGTGTCCCTCCACAGTCCCATTAGGACAGGCTACGTTTCTACCTGGAGCTTCATAGTAGCTCCATTCCATTCCTGGGCACCAAACAGACCCAAACCGCAACTCTAGTAGGTGGCTGTGGGCCTCCAAAGCATTTGCTAGTAACTTACTGCATATTGGGAAGTTCTGTTCACTTCTTTCCTCAGCAATCCCCAATTTTCCCCTTTCTTGAATGAAAACCACAACCCAGTTACCCAAAGCCACCAATGCCTTCAAAGGATGGTTAATTTGGGGGTTAATTCATACAACAGCTGTTAGTGTAACATCTACACAGCTGTTTACTAAGTTCTAATGCATTATCTCTGTGAAATCCCATAGGTAACAGGCAGCACTTAAACTGTGCATAGATATAACTCTGCACTATGATTGTGCATAGATATTACCGAGGGCCTGATTTGGCCTGCAGAACCTTTGTTACTAGAGGTGATGCATGAGCAAAGGTTTCCAGAGCTAGCAGTTGGAAAAGGCATCTTTTGGGAATATTGGCTAAGGGAATCGATATGAGATACAACAAATATGGAGCCTCATGATGTTATCTTTAGAATTTCTTTTGAGAATAGAACTGCACTATAAAAAGCAGGTTTTCCTAAATCAGCAGCTACCCAGCCTGATATTCTGGGAGCTCTGGAAGGGGAGTAGCTTGCAGGAAAACATACTGGTAGGGAGATACATTAAAGTGTTACCATTTTGCCATTTCTGCTCTGTTATATATAGGAGATAAGATGAATTCTCTTATTTTGATCTGTGTATTTTTTGGGGCATCTGGAAGGTTGGAATGTGAAAAATAATGTGCTTAAGGAAGTTTCTATTTATTTACTTGTCCTGAGCATCAAGGGTTTGACCCTGACTGCAGGTGGGTAAACCTGATCTCAGTAAGGATTAACAGGGCTGAATGCAACAACCTGAGTCAACCTTGGGTGCCTGTGTATCACTGATAAGACTGTGTGTTGCTCTATCCAGTGCTCATATTGAAAGTGCATTTATTTAATTTCCTAGTTCTATCATCCAATTTCCTGTTTATTTTATTACTTTCCAGTAAACATTTTCTTGGTTTTGTCAAGCTCCTTCCTAAACCACAGCCTAATTCAAATTACTTGCTAAGAGGTTGCATTTATGAACCAGGAGCATTAAAATTCTGCCTGTGCTGCAGGGCAAATGTCATTGAATTACTAGTCCAAAGAACACACCATTTTTTACAGGACAAGTGAAATACAAAATCCCCATGAAAGTATAGAGAAGGCTTCAGTTCAATACCTCCTCTTCAGAAGCAGCTGTCTCTTCAGTAATAGGCCTGAGGCCCTTTTCATGGACACTGGCTTAACATTGGTGTAACTACATTGGCTGCAGTGGCATTAGTTTGTACTTACATTAGATGGAGAGGGGGGAGAATCAGGTCCTTGTACCTCCTTTGAGCAGGTCTCGATTGTCAAGAGTCTGTCCTCCATCTTAAAAAGTTCTCTGCAAATACAAAACTGCACTTGCAGCAGAGCAGAACCTAGAGATACCAGAGCTGTCAGTTATGCGTGTACACACACAAACACATACTCATCCACAGACTTCAATCTTGTTTCCTTCTAGTATAGAAGAAAATTTGCTCTAAGGTAGGTAAGGCAAGTGAAACAGGGCAAGGAAAAATGGTATAGGGGAAAAGACAACAAATGCCAGAAGAAGGTTGAACACCCTTCTCTAGCCTACTCTCTTGGAAGTTAAGAAAGGAAAACAAAAGAGGCAGAGGAAGGGAACTTGCTGACATAAGTTGAATAAAAATATAGAAAGAGCGACTCTTCATCACTCATGCCCCACTGTGCACTTTTTTCCTTGAGTTGCCAAATCTGTGATTCAGAGACAAATCATTAGCTGTTGGTATTTGCCATTTTAAACCTCATACTGAAGGCCTTATGGTACTACCAAATTCTCAGAGCAGATACCTAGCAATTTGATTTGATTGAGGAGTTCAAAGGTTTGACACCAACACCTGTATCTGAGTATCCATTGTGATGCTTCCGTCCTATAAAAAGTGGACTCTCCAGATATATGTATTTTTAGCTTACAAAAGGGGAGTTAGCCATGAGGTGGGTAACAGTAACACTATCACAACACTATGCTACATTAAACCACTCGAAGGACGTGGATCAGAGTAGTTAGCTTTAGCTGTAACACTCTTTACCTACCTCATCTGTGATGTCATTAGGAAATTGTCTGGCTATATATGATTTTCTCAACTGCCTATTCCACCAGAAATTCAAATGCAAAAACTAGTACTCTGGAATATTGCTGATCTGTGACATTCCCAGGAAGATTTGGTATTGATAAAAATAGATTAAAATGAGGTATAGATAATGAAGTAACATTGTCTGTGATAATTTTGCTCTATATCACATAAACAATATTAGAGGAAAGCTACTTATTTTTCTCACACCAGCACTCTGAAATTTCAAAAGATCAGAATCATCTCAGAACTATATTTGACAGCTAATTTGGGATCATCTTCTAAAACATTCAGAGGGGTAGCCGTGTTAGTCTAGAATTGCAGAAGTGACAAAGAGTCCTGTGGCACCTTAAAGACTAACTAAAACTTTAGAGTATAAGCATTACAGGAAGCAATTTCTATCCACTCATGCACAACATGATAAAATCCATTTATGTTGCATCTAATTTGATCATCTTAGAATTACAATGTTTTAAAAGTGACAAAGAGTCCTGTGGCACCTTAAAGACTAACTAAAATTTTAGAGCATAAGCTTTCGTGGGTTAATACCCACTTCC
>ML677348.1:1466791-1620078 GCA_007922305.1 Dermatemys mawii
CATACATCCGACGAAGTGGGTATTAACCCACGAAAGCTTATGCTCTAAAATTTTAGTTAGTCTTTAAGGTGCCACAGGACTCTTTGTCACTTTTAAAACATTGTAATTCTAAGATGATCAAATTAGATGCAACATAAATGGATTTTATCATGTTGTGCATGAGTGGATAGAAATTGCTTCCTGTGATAGGGCAAGGCCAGATGGCTATAGGAAAGTGATAAGGAACAGATATGTTAGTCTCAGGCTAAACAAATCCCTGGTAGCATTGAAACCTTCTAGAAAGCAGTAGAAACAGCTAGCCTGATTGGGACACCTGAAGCCAATCAGGGGCTGGCTGAAACCAGTTAAAAACCTCCCAGTTAGTCAGAAGGGGGTGGATGTCAGGAGCTGTGGGAGGAAGTTGTGCTGTTGCTGAGACTGAGTGGTAGACACCATATCATACATAAGGAAGGAGGCCTGAGGTAAGGGTGAAGTGGAATTTGAAGAAGTGGGGACTGCTGTGGGGAAGTAGCCCAGGGAATTGTATTGTGTGCTATTGCTAAAAGGTCAGCCATCATAGCTGATACTATTAGGGTCCCTGGGCTGGAGACCTGAGTAGAGGGAGGGCCTGGGCTCCCTGCCCCCCTTTCTGCCTCCCCTAATTAATCACTAAGATTGGGAGACAACAGAAACTGTGCCAGGAAGGATAGCGTCTCCTCACTGACTTATGATGAAAATGGCTCAATAGGCTGTTACCTTGTCTCTAGAGAGAGAAGGGCCACATGGAGGGTCACAGTGAGCTGCTGAGGCTAGTGAAATCCGCCAGGAAATGCAGGATCCACGGAGATAAGGACAGAGCTTTGTCACACTTCTGCAAAAAGAAAGAAGCATTTAGCATTTTGTGGCATGAAGTCTGTCACGTCAAATACATTGCTCAGGTGTGATGTAGTGTTCAAAACTTACTATATAATATTGACATTAACTATCAGATATATAGTATTGCTTGGATATCAGAAAGGATGTGGAATCGGTTCCCTAGCGAAGTAATGGAAAGCCCCTTGTTTGTTTTAATCTGGAATGTCAAAACACATAATACAGTGTAGAGAAATTCATGCATTGGAAGAGAGAAGGCAACTAGATGGTCTAATAGTTAGGTTTTATTTATCTCTGATTTGTCATGTTATCCTCAAATAGGAAAATATCCACTTTTAGAGGAGAAAAGTACTTGAAAGCTAGTTGTGTGTTCTGAGGCCAGAAGAAGCCCCTGAAATTACCAATAAATGTTAAAATCTAGTGTCAGATGTGGGTCTAGTTGTTGACTGAATGATGACCAATTGTTCTGGAAAGGCAGCTCTGCAAACCCTTCTCCAGGACAGACCCAAACAGTAAGAAAAATGAGCCAGATCTTCACCTGGTGTAAATTGACATAGCTAAGGCTCTGGGCTCATGTGGTTGTAAATTGGCATGACAGGTGGAAAATCCACCAAAGGCTTCAGCGTCGCTCATTTTTCCCTGTGCAAAACCGGCATATGGCCCTTAATGGAATCTTAATTTTCAGGACCCTAGTGTAGAGTTTGAAAGGAATCCTAGCTAAAGATCTTTGCCAATAAGCCGTTAACTACTCAATCTAGTTTTCTGAAAATGTGCATTAAATTGTTGCCCTCCAGTTGTGAGATATGGGTAATGGATTAGTACAATCAGATACAACATATGCCTCGAAAGACCAATTACAATGAATCTTGGAAGTGATGTAACCACATGGGATGTTAAAAAAAAAAGGTTAAATTCTTTTCAATAGGCTAGCTTCTGGTTCTGCAGGCACTGGATAAGCAAGATCTTATATCAAAAGTCTCAGAAAAATTAGATGTATTAGTAATCTTACTCTAGTCTGTGTGCTGACAAGCAGTGCATGAATAATGAAGAGGTCTTTCCAATGTGACCCTATTACTGAGCAATAATGAACAAAAATGTGCATTATCAGTCAATAGTAGGTACTAGAATTAGGATAAAGAGAAGGCAAGTGAAACTGTTAAGTATGTATAGGTAACATTTTAATCAACTGAGATGGAAGAGAAGGAAATGGGACATCTATGGTATTCCTGTATATTTAATGTTTTACTTTGTGATAGAATGAATGGTGGGGGTTTTTTTTTCAAGAAAAATGCATCACACTTCAAGGATTTACTATGCCTATCTTTACAGTCAAACAGCAGACTATATGACCTGAAAAATATTTCCATTTAAATTGCAATTTGGATGAAGAGATAAAATGCATTAAAAGTGAACTTTCATGCTCTTGCTAAAAAGGTAATGAAAATATTATCTAGAAATAGAAATCTATTTACCTTTTAGGTATCTGTAACCAACTGCTCCCTCAGGATTAATAGTGAACAGATATTGGTCACTGTGAATAAAGTCTGTCTCTTTCCCCTTCCTCCCCCCCTCGGCACATGTAAACAGATCTGTAAATGTTAGCTCTGTGCCTCATCTAATTCTTATAATAATGATGGCTGTGTTACTGTTCCTTTACAGCTTTCCTAGCTTCCAAACAAGGTAAAACATTTTATTGAAACTCTTCATCAAACAAATAAAACAAATAAAGAAAAAACTCTTTAAGTGAAAAGCTTTTTTTATTGAAAAACATAAATCTGGCCTGATGAATACCCAGGTGCTAACACAGCTTGGAATCCTTGAGGGGTTCTCAAAGGCCAGGCAGGCTTTTTGATTAAAGCAGCTGGACTATTCAACTATTTGTTCATGGAGTTACAGGTCCTCCAAAGGAAGCCAGCAGAGACCAGTTGGAGGAGGGGTGGCCAACCTGTGGCTCCGGAGCCAGATGTGGCTCTTCAGAGGTTAATATGCAGCTCCTTGCATAGGTGCGGACTCTGGAGCTGGAGCTATAGACACCAACTTTCCAGTGTGCTGGGGCGTGCTCACTGCTCCCCTGCTCTGCCCCAGACCCTGCCCCCACTCCATCCCTTCCCACAATTCCCACTCCCATTCCCCCAAATGTGCTGTGCCTTCCCTTCTCTCCCCTATCCACCAGAGCGTCCTGCGCATGCAAAATAGTTGATCATGGCAAATGGGGGCTGAGCTGAGCTAGTGGGCAGGAATTCTGACGTATTACTGTGGCTCTTTGGCAATGCACATTGGTAAATTCTGGCTCCTTCTCAGGCTCAGGTTGACCACCCCTGAGTTGGAGGTTTCTGGTATTTCCTTTAGGATCTAATGGCCCTCAGTCTCTGGTACTGTCCAGCTGCCATGCCCATGAGCTGAAGTTGAGCCCTACTCAATTCTGGAAGCCTAATGGAAGAGGTCTTTGAATCTAGCGTTCCCAGCAAAAGACTGAGTCTGGAGGCCCAGATGCAAACTTAGCATTCATTTAATTGGGAGACAACTCTTTTGAAGCCCATGGTATTGCCATGGCTTTCACCAGGAATAATGCTGGCCCCGAGTTTTACTCTGAATCCCGTGGCATCATCATGGAGATGGTGGAGGAGGTAAGGAACTCTTGAATGCTGTTCTGTATAATTAATTTAGTTTAAATTAGTAGATTTTTTCTTGAATAAGTTGTAAACCCAGCCCTGTGTTTTGCACTCAGGCCAATGTCTCATCCATTTCAGTGAGAATTTGGCTGAGTTGAGGCCATGTCCTCAGGCCCTGTTTTGTTTTATTTTTTTCAGATGTGATAATGTTTGATTGCTTTGGGACTTTCCCCCCTATGATCCAGAGACAGACTTCATCCAGGTTACTCTCTGGAAGGAATAGGTTCTGGGGGAGGCCCATCAGGCCAGCTACAGTCACCCCTCACCCTCTAACTCTCCACTATCACTGTTGTGGAAGCAATGCCTTAGGAGAATACAGGGAAAGAACAACTGTGAGTGCAATGAATTGTAACTCTCTCTCTCTCACCCATTGTGGCTGGGTGGGACTTGCGTGTAAGGAAGCATTTACATTTCTTAATGTGATTTTATTCTAATATTTCTATCTTTCAGGATCCTGGGGTGTGGGCTAGGTGAATATATGAATCTCAGAGTGGGGAAGTGTAAGTGACTTGCATCTGTCTCTCTTCTATTTGGTTGTTAGTATTGGAATAGGATTGTTTACTTCTCTAATTTTATTTTTATCTTATTTTTCAGGATTCCCTGAAGAAACTGGTCCTTGCAGTTTTTCTGCGTCGTTAGAATCTATTTATTATGTTGTTATTGAGTTCTCTATTATTATATAAGTTTAAAGCCCAATTCTGCAGCTCTTCCTACCTTATCCCAAATAGGACCTGTTGACACCTAGAATCCTACTGAAGTTAGTGTGACTGCTCAGAAGAATAAGGGCTATGCTACGTGAGTCAAGGCTGCAGGACCAGCCCTTGCATTTCTGCTTGAATCAAAATCAATATGTCTGTTTTCCCAACAGACCTGAAACCAGCCATCTGCACACCTCAGCTGCTATTGGGCGGGAGCAGGGAGCAGGGAGATTGTCAACTGCAGCTGAAGAGGAGGAAAGGAGGGTCTTGTTATAGGCATGTGAGCTGTGTGGGATCATGGCTCCACACATTGCTGAGCATCATTCAGGAAGGGGAGGACTTAAAAAAAAAAGAAAGCTACATTTGTTTACATGGCAGGGACCTTTGTGATGGATCTTAGCTCTTGCCATGAAAGTTCCCTCTATCTTAGAGCAGCTGCAACGGAGAAGTAGGTGATCCCCCTCCCCCTACCTCTCCCACCCATGAGTGAGGATGAGATTAGAGAGCCAGAGAGGGTTGAAAACCCTCCTCAGTTGTGCTTGGATGGGAGGGAGATTTCACATTCAGAACAATCATACTAGCACTGACTGCTACTGCTACTGTACCTCTTATCTTGGACTGGCTTCTCCTCCCAAGTCTGTAAATGGTCACTGAATCTTCCACATGCAATCTTAAATAAAAGGACACAAATCATACCCCATCAAGAAGGGAAACCAGAATCTGACCACACTCCCTTATGATACTCCATCCCTCATTGTTAGATCCCTTCTAAAGAGAGGGGAGAAGAGAGGGCCAGCTCACTGAGTATACCATGATACTTCTGTAGTTTAAATCACTTTACATTGTATATACTAGTCTGAGGCACCAATGACATCATGGTCTTTGGCATGTCTCCTGGAAACACGGATTTTCTGTGCTCTGGAAAGCATGCTGAAATCGTAGGATGAATGAGGTGGCTCTGGCAGAGACTAGGGCTAGCCACCCAAGCTTGGACCCAGAGGGTCGCACTGACTCTTGAACTCAGGTGAATAGCCCGACCCACCGCCCATACTGTAATGTATTTTTTGTGTGCCAGCTAGAACAGAGCTAGCATGAGTCTGTCATATGGTCTGGGTGGCTTATCCCCAGCTGCACTACAGACGTGCCCTAAGAGGTTATTGTGAACATCTCATTTCATGTTGATTTCCTTGGTTTCTGCACACTGTCCAAAAAGACATGGCTGTGCCTTTGGACAGTGATAGTGTATTAAACCTATGTGACTGCATGACAGGGAACCAGATCTGTATGTTGTCTTGACCCTGATCCTGCAACACTTACACACAGGAGTAACTACACATGTGAATAGGTTTGTTGAATTTTGTGTGCCTAAAGTTGGATATGCACAAGTCCATGGGGTCAGATCTAATGCAGCTGAAGGTGCTGAGGGAGTTCGTTGATGTGATTGCAGACCCACTGGTCATTATCTTTGAAAACTTGTGGTGATTGGGGGAGGCCCCGGATGATTGGAAAAAGGCAAATATAGTGCCCCTCTTTAAAAAAGGGAAGAAGGAGAACCTGGGGAACTTCAGACCTCACATCAGTCCCTGGAAAAATCATGGAGCAAATCCTTAGGGAATCCATTTTGAAGCACTTGGAGGAGAGAAAGGTGATGAGGCACAGTCAACATGGATTCACCAAGGGCAAGTCATGCCTGACCAACCTGATTGCCTTTGATGATGAGATAACTGGCTCTGTGGATATGGGGAAAGCAGTAGATGTGATATATCTTGACTTTAGCAAAAGCTTCTGATATGGTCTCCAACAGTATTCTTGCCAGCAAGTTCTAAAAGTATGGATTGGATGAATGGATGAATAAGGTGGATAGAAAGCTGGTTAGATGATCTAGCTCAATGGGCAGTGATCAACGGCTCAATGTCTAGTTGGCAGCCGGCATCAAGTGGAGTGCCCCAACGGTCGGTCCTGGGGTCAATTTTGTTCAGTATCTTCATGAATGATGGAATGGATTGCACCCCCAGCAAGTTCACGGATGACACTGAACTGGAGGGGGGGAAGAGGTAGATATGCTGAAAGGGAGGGATAGGGTCCAGAATGACCTAAACAGATTGGAGGATTGGGCCAAAATAAATCTGATGAGGTTCAACAAGGATAAGTTCAGAGTCCTGCACTTAGGATGGAAGAATCCCATGTACTGATGCAAGCTTGGGACCAACTGGCTAAGCAGCAGTTCTGCAGAAAAGAATCTGAGGATTAAAGTGGACGAGAAGCTGATATGAGTCAACAATGTGCCCTTGTCACCAAGAAGGCTAATGGCATATTGGGCTGCATTAGCAGGAGCATTGCCAGCAGGTCGAGGGAAGTGATTATTCTCCTCTATTCGGCACTGGTGAGGCCACATCTGGAGTATTTCATCCAGTTAGTGGCCCTCCATTACAGAAAGGATGTGGACAAATTGGAGAGTCCAATGGAGGGCAATGAAGATGATTAGGGGGCTAGTGCACATGTCTTATGAGGAGAGGCTGAGGGAACTGGGCTTATTTAGACTACAGAAGAGAAGAGTGAGGGGGGATTTAATATCAGCATTCAACTACCTGAAGTGGGGGTTACAAAGAGGATGGAGTTAGGCTGTTCAGTGGTGGCAGACTACAGAACAAGGAGTAATGGTTTCAAATTGCAGTGGAGGAGGTCTAGGTTGGATATTAGGAAAAATTGTTTCACTAGGAGGGTGGTGAAGCACTGGAATGGACTACCTAGGGAGGTGATGGAATCTCCATCCTTGGAGGTTTTTGAGGCCTGGCTTGTAAAAGCCATGGCTGGGATGATTTAGTTGAGGTTTGCCCTGCTTTGAGCAGGGGGTTGGACTAGATGACCTCCTGAGGTCTTTTTGAACCCTAATCGTCTATGATTCACATGCGTATAGTTTTACTCCTCTGTATCTAAGTGTTTGTAGGGCTTGGTCCCGAGTTACCTTTTCACATAAGAGATGCAATACAGATAAAGTGTATTTTTTCTAAACATTTAATTAGGTCCCAATTTATCATGTCATTTAAATTTTACTTCTTTTGTATGATGTGATATTTTAACTGATGTAAAGCCAATTAATTGGTCATATTTGTATAGAAGCATTCCCCTGTCCTTAGAAATCTATAGCAATAAAATAATTAAACATTTGTGTTTAAACATGGAAGTGATAATTAAGCGATTAATTGTAAGCATCAGCTCTTCTACATTTTCATGTCAACATCTGATAAAGCTCCGAAATGCTTCTTTTAATGATACCAAAATGAACATTGGTCTGTATCTGGTGACATTTGCAAGCAATTTAGACTATCAAATATCATCAGTTCATAAATTGCCCTTTTACTACAGTTTACCGTACATATTTTTACTAATTAGAGGGAGATTCTTATGTCTGTACACTGGCACAGCAGGTCTATACTGAGGAGTTTATCTATGACAAGTCAAATAACAGGTGTTTATGCATTTGGACCAGAGCCCACCGGTACACTCCAAAGTTATGATGTCAGTGCCATACTTAATAACATTCATTAGCTGAATATAGTTAGAAATGTATATGAAAAGATTCTAGGAGAACAAGCTCCATGGACAATAACAGTGATGAACTGAAAACATCAGGTCTGTTAAATTTTAATGTTTGTGCCAAACTCTGGTCCCAGAGCTCCAGGAAGAGGCAAAGCAGACATGGAGTGGTATCACATATCTGTCTGTGTCAATTTCTGCATGGTGCAGCTTGACTTCTGATTGACCTTAGGTTGACTTTGTCATATGTACTATGGTGAGCTGTTACTCTATCTAGCTGTGAATACTTAAAACCAAACAAGAATCAGTGCTAAAACAGCTAGTAAGCCACGAGAAATATTCTGTATCTCACAAGAAGTAGAATGAATCTGATTCAGGAACAAGGCATGTTGGCGTTTGGAGTGGCAGAGAGAGAATAATCATACTAATGAATTAAGTGCATTGGGCCTTTTATAGAAGACATAATTAAAAATTTTACATCTTTTTATTATTTTGACTAAAAATGTATGGCTATAAGCTTTTAAAATACATATGTAGGATATCACTTTTCACATTTCTGTCCTAGCCCAGGTTTACTGACTGATTATAGATAGATAGATTAGTAGATAGATAATTCAAGTAAAACAGACTATCAGTGTCTCCCAGATTCCCCTAGAACTGAAGTTATAATTAAGTGTAACCCACACACCTCCTGGGAGTTGTGTTCTGTCCCATCTAGTGGCACCGAGACCACTTAGAGAAAGATTAATGAATGTGTTTTACAGCCTTAGCTAAGAGCTATGTAGGGTGAGCCGACAGTAAGTGTGAAAACTCGGGACAGGGGGTGGTGGGTAATAGGCATCTATATAAGAAAAAAAACGCAAATATCTGGACTGTCTCTATAAAATAGGAGCATCTGGTCGCCCTAGAACCATGTGGCTTTTAGCTCATATAGTAGAGGTTCATGCACTAAACTCCAGAGACCCTGGGTTTGATCTTGCCTGCCAAACACCGGGATCTGTCAGTGTTATATAAGCAGCATCCAGTCTAACATATTCCATCTCTTCATTAGGATATGGTACTGTTAACTTAGAAGTTTACAGTGGTAAAATAGCAGTCACATATAGTGAGTACTAATATAAAGTCAACTTTTACCATGGTGCAATATTCGCCATAGATATTTATTAAACTTCAAATGATCAAGCACTGGGTGATGGTAAATGTTCTTTTTAAGTGATGACTATTGTCAAAGAAATACAGGTGTGAACACCATCGACACCTGTGCTTGGCACTAGACTCACGGAGTCTGCATATGCTCTCATTATGCATGCTGTGCCAGTAGCACTGAGTAATGATATCAGAGTGTTTTTCATCCTGATTCTATGCCTAGCAAGTGGTTCCAGGAATAGTGCATCAGTATAATGTTAGTTTATACACATCTAGATATATGTTGGTTGATAAGAAAACTTGGATTATGGATTACTATCATATGTCTACCTCAGTTGGTCATATACAACTTTTGCAGAATATTAAATGACGATGAAAGAAACTGTTAATGTCAGCAGGGCCTAGGCAATATCAGGAACATTGGTGTAATAAAGGAGGCAGAATCTGAGTGTGCACCCAAGAGTTTCTTGCTTACAAAGGTGTAAAATCTTCTTATCACCAGAGAAAATTCATTACTTGGAGATAATGAGCTAGATTTGGACTTTGATGTGGAGATTATATTTTACAAAGAACAGCATAACGTTGTGTGGGTACAAAGAGTTTACTGGCATTGACCACTGGATATTCACATTGAATAAAAGTAGCAGTAATGATTAATTAATGAAGAAAACTGATAACACAAAATCAAAGGCCAGATACTACAAGAAACTTAGCTACAGAGTATAAAATAATATATTCTAATTAGAATAAAAAGAACACATGAGTTGTTAGAAATATACCAGTTGAGGTGCAAAAACTCACTAAAAATGAAATATAATCTATACATACGTGGGAGAGGGCAGATTAACTGCATCATAAATTTCAGCAATTAAACAAAACACATTTTATAGAGGGTTAGATAAAAATACTGCAGATATCATAAATTCATTTTAGCATTACAGTAACAACCCTGTAGTTAAGAATGAAATGACAAGTCCATTCTTAATCACAAACACATAAGACATAACTATTGCTAAATAATAATACTTAAAAGAACTTCAGTTATTTTCTATTCAGAACACTATACAAATGAATTAATGGTAACATGTATTAAACATAATATTAAAATTAATTTTAAATGCTTTGTGATTAGACACACCGTTGGTCTGAAGCCAGATGTCAATTTGTTTCAAAATCAGAGGAATCTTTAAGCTATTTTGGAGTTCTTCTGGTATGAAAATAGTTGGTTTTGGTCATTCCAAAAAATGTTTCAAAGAATTTTTTCCAATCATAACTAAGGAATGATTTTTATTTTAAAGACTCAGCATGCATAGTGTATATCCTTAAATGAAGAAATATATGCTTTGTCTTGTTTGAAATGATTTTTAATATAATATGCCATTTAAACTTTCTGGAAGATAATATATGATGACTCAATATTATAGTTAGAGGAAAGAAGTTGTTTTATTTCCTTTGCAGCAGCAAAGAAAAGACTTGATCAAACACAATCAGAAGAATTATGTCACAATTTGAAATAACTGGATTAGTGTTGTGCTGCCATCTCAGATCCTAAACTGCTCCATAAACTTCACATCAGATATTAAAGAAATCACGTATGAAGGGCTTGGGCTGTCCTTCTGGTGAAGAAATCCTGAATTTATTGGAGTATTGCTTAGAATCACCACTGCCCCTCTTTCCCCAGAGTAAGAAACAAAAATGGGCAGTTCGACTTAAATTGTCCTTTCTCTTTGGTTCTGATAATGCCACAAGGATTCCTACTGCTCCCATTTTATTGCTCCTGTGTCCTTTCTCTTGCCTTTCATTTTTTATCTAGCCTCTTTGATTGGTGAGATGCAGGATGGGGGTGGCAGCGGTTCCCTATTCCTTCTTCTTTTTGTGTGTGGCTGTATATTTGTCTTGTTTTTAAAATTAATAACAAAATCAAATCATAAAGATATTAGAATAGTGTACTTGCAAGTATACTCTACTTTCCTTATGGACATAAGCACTTCACACGGAGGTCTATGTTCATGGAGAAGATAGATGTTGCTTTGTTATCATGCAGAGAAGAGACAGATGAGATTGTTAGTGGGTTAAGACCCACTTCATCTGATGAAGTGGGTCTTAGCCCATGAAAGCTCATGATCCCTAAGATCTGTTAGTCTATAAGGTGCTACAAGAGTCTTTGTCACTATTGTTAGAACTGGTTGTGATTTTTTCACTGGAACAGATTTTGACTAAAAACAGTAACAAAAAACATTTCAACTACAATGCCAGTTTTTGTGGAAATTTTTTATTTTGATAGAAAGTTTCCAGTTTCTTGATGCAAAACTGGAAATCAAAAACTTTACATAAAACTTTTCAGTTTTGGTTAATTTTTTTTTGTATTGGTTTTTGAAAACTGAAGTTAGGTACAGAAAACAGTTTTCAAAAAAATTAAATGTTTTGGCTTTCTTTTTTTGTTTTTTCCACTAAAACAGTTTTGCAGGGCTGTTTTAATTTTATCATGCGTAGATATTAGTGGATTTGATTCTCCACTGCCCTGTGCCTTGTATAGTAATTTACACTGCACAAAGTGTGAGAATAAAGACATATCAGATTAGAATCATGGTGTTTTTACTCACTTTTCATTCCTACAGAACAAGTACAAGTGACTGCACAGGTGCAAAGCAATGAAGAATCAAGCCTGAGGTTTTGATGAGGGGACGATATGCATGGCTCTAACTGGAGCTCAGCCCCCACATATTTTCCTTCTAGCACAGAAAGCATTAGAGAATGTTGAGGAGAACTGTCTAGTTGAGAAAATGTGGCACAAGATGTTGGAGAGAAACTTCCAGGATTATTTTTTATTTGTATTGTGGTAGCACTTAGAGGCCTTAGTCCCTATTGTGCAAAGGACTGTAGCCCTTGTCCAAGGAGACCCCGCGAGTTAGACAGCAGTGTGTGAGGGGGAGGGCTTTGTTAGTTAAATCCCAGCAAGAGTTTTCAGAAACAGTTCTGGGAGGCTCAGAATCTTAAAATGAGGCAGGGCCGCTTTCAGGAAGAGGTGGCTTTTTAAAAGGCAGGATATATTATGCTAGAGAAAGAAGAACTGCCCTGGTTATGTGGGGGAGGGGGTGTGGGTTAAGACATGTGAAGAGGAATATGGCATAATCTGTATTAGTCTGTTCTTGTTATGTATGTATTTGTGAGTATAGGTTACACATGTACCCTCTATAAACAACAACAATAAAATAGAACCCCAAAGAAATGTGTGGAGAGGCTTTATTTTTAACTTTGATACCCTGTGCATTTTCTGTTTGGACACTTAGCTCCTAGCACTGCCACAGACGTAATGTGGATTTGTGACTTCTTTGGGACCTCAGTCTATAAACCCATGCAAGATATTCATTCATATACTCAGTTTTCTAAATTGGACAGATTTATTCTGGGTATGATACTTCACTGAATAAGTAACAGAAGTATATTTTCAGTGTAAGTTACTGATATAATTTAGAAGTATTGTTTTAGAAGACCATGTAAGCAGGAAGAAGATGAATGAGAATTGTTTATATCAATCATTAGAGGATGACTTACTGTATTTTATTAAACATGTATGCTAAAAAGCATGTCACATTCTGCTTTTCCAGCTCACTCATGCCTGCAGCCAAAAAGCCAGATAAGGAAAGTTTTTGTGTCACTAGGAGACATGTCACTAAATGTGGCAGTCATGGGTACAATATGTTATTCCTATATTTATGCATTATTTGTATTGCTGTAGCACCTAGGACCCCATCATGCTAGCTGTTGTACAAACAAAAAGATAGTACCTGTCCCAAAGAGTTTACAATCTAAGTGTATGTCTTCACTACCCGCTGGATTGGCAGGCAGTGATCGATCTATCGGGGATCAATTTATTGCGTCTACTGTAGAAGCGATAAATCAATCCCTGAGCATGCTCCCTGTCAACTCCGGAACTCCATCTCTACAAGAGGTGGAAGTGGAGTCGACGGGGGAGAGGCATCGGTTGACTCGCCGCCATGTGGACGGCCCGGTAAATCGCCCTAAGCTACACTGACTTCAGCTACACTATTTGCGCAGCTGAAGTTGCGTATCTTAGGTCAACCCCTCACCCCCAGCATAGTCCAGGCCTAAGTATGAGAAAAGAGACAACAGGTGAATACAGACAGACAGACTGGAGAGCACAAGGAAACAATGAAACGATACTGGTCAGCATGATAGGCAGCAGTTAAGCATATTGGTGAGGTATATATAGGACCAGATGTAAAGAATTACTAGCCAAATGTGATTTATTATTGCAGTAGTCATAAATATTGTATAAGAAAAGATGCAAATATACATTTTGGGTAATATCTTCAAGCTTGGGTGCCTGAAGGCAGGCATTTAAATCACCCACAGTGCCCACTGAAATTAATGGGAGCCATGGCTTCTCAGCATCTCTCAAAATTAGACTTCTATTTAAATGCCTGATTTTATACACACAGGTTTGAAAATATTAATCTTTTTTCCTGTTTATACGTAGGGTATGTTATCTCAACTCTTTGCAGCCAGAAGTTTCTTGCAAGGTATATTTATTCTCACATTAATATTAGTTTTAGAGTTCTTGTATGTTATCTCAGAAAAAATTAGAAAGGCCTTCTGAGATTGAGCAGTGAGAATGAAGCAGCAGACAAGGAGAAAGCTACACATGCTGATAGGTATGGATTCAACTTACACCACCTTTGCCAGAAGCACTAATATAAAGACACTACCTTTATCTTTAGGTAAAGAGATGCCTAAACAAATGGAACAGGATGTGATGTCAGCTCTGCTTCCCTTTCAGGGTAAATTCCTGCCCCCCTGCAAAGTGTGCTGCAGAGGAAAGAGTGTATGGAGGGTCTCTTCTCTCATGTAGCAACGACAGGGTTCCAGACAGAATGCATAACAGAACACTTGGTTGGGAACTGGCTAGTACCCAGCCTGGTGCTCTATGTACTGACTTTTCTGCTGTGAAACCATAGAATTTTGCCAAAAGACTACTAAATTATTTGGATTTACACTGGTGTAATTCCATTGCCCTAGGTGCAATTATTCTGAGTTTACACTGATATAACTGAGAGCAGAATCTGTCTCAATGTGTATAATGAGACCTTTTTGCAATACTGGATTTTGTAAATGTTATTCTGTGTTGGCCCCAATTCTCAAAGTATAATTATATGTAAGTTACTAAGAGGCTCAAATTATTCATTTTGTATCCTTAATCCCACCTATCCAGAACAGATGGATTGTATGGTGACTGACAGGCAGAGCTATGAATCAGAGCTCAAGTACAGATGCCTTTGGCTTCTGATTGCACTAATGTTCCCTTCTCCTCATTTCCCCAGTGTGTCTTATGCCTCTCTTTCTAACAAGAGTCTTTCATGATTTTATTAAATATTAATTAGATTGTAAGGAACTCAATGTACAGGAAAAATTCCTGTAACTTTCTGCTTAGCAAAATGCATCAGAAAATGAATGTAAATGACGGCACAAATTTCATACAGTCAAACCTGTTTCTACCAGGCCTGTGAATAGCACATTCGCCTCGGTGTCATGAAACCTCTCAGCAGTGGTTATCTTTACCCCAGGAACCCAGATAGCCTCATACAAACTAGAGCCATAAAAAAGTACAGAACTTTTTCCTCTTCTTTTTGCATTGTTGTAATATCACCAGCGGGCTGGGGATTTTTTTTTTTTTGAGTGTGGGCAAGGGTGGAAGGGGGATCATCTGCAGGTGAACTGAATCTGGAAGCTTGGGTTTTGGTAGTGGGCAGGAGTAGCCTTTTTATTTTTGAACTATCTCAGTTTTTCCACCAAGTCTTCTGCAGTAGCCTCTGTTCCAGACCACCTTGAAACCAACCAGTACTCTGAGTACCATGTGACTATTCAGATGTCTACATCCAAGAGAGTCAGTGAAGTTGTGCTTCACAAACTGTTCTGCACCCCTGTACATAAGCAAGCAAGTGCACTTCAGTAGAGGGGAACCGGGATCAAAACACAGGATCTGAGCTTGGTCTCTTGATTTGTTTTGCAACATTACATTATTGTGACAGATCATCATATACTAATGGCAATTCACAGTGTCCTATGTGGGCAGAAAATGTAAGTGTTTGTGGATTTGAGGTGTGATGGGAGAACAGATTTTTAATAGCAGCCTGAAAACTATCTTTTTTGAAATACTAATAATTTAGATATTTATGTGAAAGCAGCTTTAAAAATGTGTACCCAGTCTATAATCAGTTTTCAGACCAGACTTATTTAGAAAATTGTCCCTGAACAAAAAAATTCTTTCTGTGTTTTAAACTGTGTTAATATCCTCTCTTTCTGCAAAATCTTAAATGAAATTTGGAAATAGTTTGGTTGAAGTATATCATGCATATTGTTCAATCCAATGCATGGGTTATGCCTTCTGTTGTGAATACAGCATGAATTTATTAATTACTGATATTTTTCAGGGCTAGTATAGATGTGAAAATCTTTGTCAGAATGATGCCCACACAGGCTTCTGCCATAAAAAAACCAAACCAAATAGGTACAATTACAGTGCCAAAGAATTTCCTTTTAAACAACTAGAAATGATCCAAGTATGTGAATTGGACTGAATAATTTTAAATAGTAGATATTTGAAATGAACATCAGTCTATCTACTTTATTCCATACCAAACATGAGGATATTTTCTCTTGCAAACAACTTATTTCATTTCATTGTAACACATGTATAGCACAAGAAGATATTTACATCCTGTTACTAGCAAGCTGAACATGATGTGGAATCAAGGAGCACTCTCTCAACAGGAATAACATTGAATGGCATTATTTTCTCTGTCACATTAATGAGCAGATGAATTGATTGGATGCTATTTTTTTCTCTCTCAGTTGTCACTGGATATATCCCCGCATCAAACACCAGTCAAATTTGTCTGATTACCATGTTGTTTATCTGATGTGGATAACACAGTAACAAAGTAAACAACAGAAAAAAAATTCCACATATGTGTGCAGAGATGAATTTTTTTATTAAATTTAATTGTGTGTTGAGATCCATTCTCGAGAAATAATTTTCATGTCTGATTAACAGAGCCCTCGTACTACGTTTTGGAATCCTGATTCAAGCTGTATGGTTGACATGTTGCAGTTTTGCCTGAGGGAAGGAAGTCTGGTGTAGTCAGTAGTTCAATCACATGACATTTACATTTCACTACATGAGCATGCCTTGTCTGTTCTCTCTCTAGTCTTTCCACACTCAGCCGCTGTTAATCTTCTTGGGAGAGACACACACATATTAAAGGAAGTGTACACTTTCAATCTCTAAGATGAGGCTGGAGTGTAAAGGTTTTCTCAAGTTACAGTAATGTAGGTGGCTAAAATTAATCTTAAAAATAAAACTGCTGACTCAACCTAGAGGATCAAAAGAAGTGAAAATTCAGCAATGCTAGCTTCTCCTCATCTTCCAGCTGGTTGAAAGTATTAACCTTCTCCCCCTAATCCCCAGAGACTTGTGTAATGTAAAGTATAGGAAATATAAGTGTCTAAGCAAAAGACAAATGCTACAGTTGGAGACTATTTAAAGAGCAGGTGTTCAGGATATCTTACTATAACTGACAGATGACATACAAGCTCAGAATGCTAATTTACTTTATATCCGAAATCCAAGAAGACTATTCAGGCAATAAATCAAACTTAGAGATGCTTTATGTAGATTTCCTCCTCTTGGAAGGAGATGACAAGGATATCCAGATAAACTGCATTTTCATATTTGCACGTATTTTGATTACTTGGGATGAATGGTCCATAGAAATGGAAAATAGTACTATTTCACTTTGGTTAGATTCTTAAATGACTCAAACTGTACCATAAATCTCTATGGATAGAAATTCCAAGCTTGGATATTAAGAGTATAGCAGTAGGAATATACTAGCAACCACCTCACCGTGATGGTGATTATGAAATGGTAAGGGAGATGAGAAAGGCTACAAAAACAGAAAACCCATAATCATGAGGAATTTAAACTATTCCCATTTTGCCTGGAAATATGTCATCTCAGGATGGGATGCAGAGATAAAATTTCTAGATACCATTAATGGCTGGTTCTTGGAGCAGCTAGTCCTGAAACTCAGAAGGAGAGAGGCAATTGTTGATTTAGTCCTAAGTGTAGCACAGGATCTGGTCCACAAGGTGTATATAACTCAACCACTCAGTAACAGTGACCATAACGTAATTAAATTTAATACCTTTGTGTGAAGGTAGAGGGGGAAAATACCAAAGAAACCCACCATAGTAGTATTTAACTTCATATCTAGTTGGCAGCCGGTATCAAGTGGAGTGCCCCAGGGTCGGTCCTGGAGCTGGTTTTGTTCAATATCTTGATTAATGGTTTGGAGGATGGCCTGGACTGCACCCTCAGCAAGTTTGCAGGTGACACTAAACTGGGAGGAGTGGTAGATATGCTGGAGGGTAGGGACAGGATACAGAGGGACCTAGACAAATTAGAGGATTGGGCCAAAAGAAATTTGATGAGATTCAACAAGAACAAGTGCAGAGTCCTGCACTTAGAATGGAAGAATCCCATGCACTGCTACAGACTAGGGACCGAATGGCGAGGCAGTTCTGCAGAAAAGGACCTAGGGGTTAGAGTGGACGAGACGCTGGACTTGAGTCAACAACATGCCCTTGTTGCCAAGAAGACTAATGGCATTTTGGGCTGTATAAGTAGGGGCATTGCCAGCAGATTGAGGGATGTGATCGTTCCCCTCTATTTGACATTGATGAGGCCTCATCTGGAGTACTGTGTCCAGTTTTGGGGCCTACACTACAAGAAAGATGTGGAAAAATTGGAAAGAGTCTAGAGGAGGGCAACAAAAATGATTAGGGAGCTGGAGCACATGACTTACGAGGAGAGGCTGAGGGAACTGGGATTGTTTAGTCTACAAAAGAGAAGAATGAGGGAGGATTTGATAGCTGCTTTCAACGACCTGAAAGGGGGTTCCAAAGAAGATGGATCTAGAGTGGTCTCAGTGCTAGCTGATGACAGAACAAGGAGTAATGGTCTCAAGTTGCAGTGAGGGAGGTTTAGGTTGGATATTAAGAAGAACGTTTTCAGGGGCGGGGGGTGAAGCACTGGAATGGGTTACCTAGGGAGGTGGTGGAACCTCCTTCCTTAGAGGTTTTTAAGGTCAAGCTTGACAAATCCTCCCAAGAAAACTAGAAAGGAGCATAAATGCTGGCAAGTCAATTGTAAAAATATAATTAGGCAGGTGAAAAAAGAATTTCAATAGCAACTAGCAAAAGACAAAAACTAACAGCAATTTTTTTAAGTACATCAGAAACAGGAAGCCTGCCAAACAGTCAGTGGGCACTGGACGATGGAGGTGCTAAAGGAGCACTCAAGGAAAACAATGCCATTGTGGATTCTTTCCATCAATCTCCACTGCAGAGGATGTGCGGGAGATCCCCACATCTGCACCATTCGTTTGATTTGATGAATCTGAGGAACTGTTCCAGATTCAGACGTCATAGATAAGGTTTTGGACCAAACTGATACATTAAACAGTAATAAGTCACCAGGACCAGAGTCTTGAAGGAGCTCAGATATGAAATTGCAGAAACTACGAATTGTGGTATGTAACCTGCTGCTGAAATCAGCCTCTATACCAGAAGACTGGTGGATACCTAATGTAAGGCTGATTTTTAACAAAGGCTTCAGAGGCAATCCTGCCAATTACAGGCTGATAAGCCTAACTTGAGTGCCAGGCAGATTTGTTGAAACTATAGTGAAGAATGGAATTATCAGACACCCAGATGAACACCATTTGTTGGGGTAGAGTCAACACCGCTTTTGTAAAGGGAAATCATTCCTCACCAATTTATTAGAATTCTTTCAGGGAGTCAAAAACATGTGGACAAGGGTGATCCAGTGGATATAGTGTCAAAAAAGTTAACCGTGTTAGGAGCCAGTAGAAAGGGTCATATATTAGGACAGAAAATATCATAATGCCATTATATATACCCATGCTATTTTCTGCATCTTGGATACTGCATGCAGTTCTGATCACCTCATCTCAAAAGAGATATATTAGAACTGGAAAGAAATGCAGAGCAGAGCAACAAAAAGTATTAGGAGAATGGAAAAATTTCCATCTGAGGAGAGATTAGAAAGACTGGGACTGTTCAGGTTAGGAAAGAGATGACTAAGGGGGGAATATTAGAGTGGTCTTTAAAATCATGAATGATGTGGAGAAAGAAGTGTTATTTACCCCTTTGCATCATACAGGAATGAGGGGTAACCCATTAAAATTAATAGGCAGAAGGAGTAAAACAAGCGTAAGGAAGTATTTCTTCACACAACACACAGTCAACCTGTGGAACTCAATGCTAGGGGATATTGTGAAGACCAAAAGTATAACTGAGCTAAAAAAACCCAATTGGATGATGAATAAGTCCATCAATGACTATTAGCCAAGATGGTCAGGGACACAACTCCATGCTCTGCATGTCCCTAAACCTCTGAGTGCCAGAAGCTGGAAGTGGACGACCAGGGATGGATCACTCGATAATTACCCTGTTCTGTTCATTCCCTCTGAAGCATCTGGTAATGACTACTGTCGGAAGACAGGTTACTGGGCTAGCTGGGCATTGGTCTGATCCAGTATGACCATTATTATGCTCCTATGTGTGCTGATATGCATTCAGATCCTTTGAACATTATACAAAGTAAAAGATTATTCAACATTATCCATTTTCCATTTCTGGACCTTAGTAGGTAGGTTAGAAATGGAAAAAATTTATAAGTAAGAGATGCTGTCTTTGATGATAATTTAAAATCAACATCTTCCCATATAAAAATTAGGAATTAGGCATATGGTGACCATTATGAGACAGTACAGTGATGTGGGAAGGATGATGTAATATAATGAGATATTCCTATAGATAGTTAAGAGCACAAAGGCAAACATACCCTTAATAGTTTATAAAACTCAATGTGGATCCTATAATCTTCCAGAATCTTTCCACCACTTACAAGATAATATTTCTCTATAGATCTGTGATTTTGTCATTTCCCAAAAATGATACCTTGCTAGTCATTGGAAATTGTTTTGTGAGCCTGACAATTCAGAATTAATTGTAACAGCCAGAAAGTCACTCTTTTTTTATTTTTAATTGTCAAACAAGTGTCTTTTTTTAGTGAGACGTTCACAAATGTTATCTCATGGAAGTAGACTCCATATGAGCAACACATTGCAGTTCACTTTACAATTATAAAATCTTTTAGAACACAGATGGCTGTATTTGAAGTATGTCTAACTTTTGATAAAACATTACATAATACTTTTTAAAATGTGTACATAGTCATCTGAGTGCCAAAATCTGACCCTCATGGATATGCTTTTGGGTTCAAATTATTATTTGCCATTCAGAGATCTCAGGGGATCAGTATTATGACTAAAATTCCAGAATGGAAATTACTGGGTCTAGTTGTAGATATTGTAGTCATTAAAGGTGTATTATGAAAATGTAAATACAAGGAGAAAATACATAGAAAAATACACTGTGCACTAAGGTACTCGGGGAGAAATTGCCTGAATCATTAAATGTCTCATTTCATTCATTGCATAGAATCATTAAAATGTTTTCCTCATGGAAAAGGTAACAAGATGCAGCTGCTATTTTAGTCTACAAATGAAAACAACCGCACCATATACCTTCCTAAAATTTAGCATAATTATAACATAATAAATATCCCATTAATGCACAATATTTGTATTGAATCAGAGAGGTAGCCATGTTAGTCTGGAATTGCAGAAGTGGCAAAAAGTCCTGTGGCACCTTAAAGACTAATTAAAGTATTAGAGCATAAGCTTTCGTAGGCTAATACCCACTTCGTCATCGATCCGACGAAGTGAGTATTAGCCCCATGAAAGCTTATGCTCTAATACTATAGTTAGTTTTTAAGGTGCCACAGGACTCTTTGTCACTTCTGCAATATTTGTATTGATTTTTGCAGCCTAATACAAAGAGAGAACATCTCAAAAATATATTGTATGCATATCTTCAGAGATGATAAAAACATTTAGTGCTCCACTATAAAAGTGTTTATGATGCCTAAACATGTATATTGAATACTTTTCCATGGAAGGAAAAGAAAAAAAAATAGAGCAAATGATAGCAATAGTTAAATATAACAAAGAAAGGAAAGAACAGTAGGCAAACAGGATATCAGAAATTGTGAGTTCCTGCCAATCACTTCAAGAGCTAGAGAGTTCCAAAGTGATCCAAATGGTACAACCTAAGAGAACCCCTATAGACACAGAAAGCAGACTTAAAATAAATCTTCATTTCTCAATTTATAATTATTTTAATAAAAGGACAAATTTATCAGGATTCCCTAAAATTAGTTATTTTGCATAATTAGAGCTGAGCAAATAATTTGTAGTTAAAAAAAAAACCCAAGTCCATGAATATGAACTCTTTTTTGAGAACTGTCCTTAACTTATATACTCTGTTCACTTAAGTGACTAGAAACATAGGGGCCACTCATTAGATGGATTAAATTGGCATAGTTATCTAGGGCCATTTTTAACTCAGGTGTAATTAATAATAATGTTTGAATGCTTAGTCCTTAATTTTCATTAGGAAAATTCTCTCTGGCATGCCTTTAACCCTCTTGATTCAAGCTGCATATATATTCTCCTAAATTACATGATTTTTATGCAGATTTCCTCTTTAAAATTATGCCTTAAAACTAATTTCATTTGATCAGCCTTCTAGCACTGACACTGTATTTGGCACTTATGACTGCTAATCTGATTCCTGGACATTGTTTGTGTTCTATGTCTCATTTAGATTTAAAAGTCTTCAAAGGGAGGTTACTCTATCTCTTATGTTTCTAAATGAGCATGCACTTGCATCAATGATGTTATATAAAGATATAATAATAATGACCTATGCAATAAACGTACCAGTCTCTCTTTAGTCCAGTGAGGACTGGTAGAGATAATTATGTTCCCAAGATGAAAGGAGTGGAAGAACTTTCTTTAGAGCACACTTACTAACAGAGTAAATAAAAGGGCAGCAAGTTCTACTAACCTTACTCATCCAAATGGTTCCTTTGATTGCAATGGATCTATTTGCTTGAGTAAGGCAGCACAGTTTGGCTCAACTGCTGTTCCATTCTTGGCAAAGAGTAGTTCCTTTTTCACAGGATGGTCATATGTTCACTCCCCTCCATCCCTTCTCCCTGCTGTCCCCTGACAAGGATGCTCCACAACTTCACAGATCTCTGTTCAGGTTCCTTGGGGATGGATAGCAAGGTATGGACAATTTATATTTTTCTCTCATTGTTTGAGTGGGTGGGAAATTGAAAAGGAATCTGGGTACTCAAGGGAACAGCTACCTGACTGAGGAGGATACTTGATCCAGGGGCACCTTGCTTGGAGGGCTTTCCTCTACCTCTGCTTGTTCTGAAACACCAGGCAGGCCATAGCAGAGAATAAAGGAGTCACAGCTAAAGATGGGAGGGAGGCACTTATTGACAAGTGAGTGACCCCTCCAGCCCCATCAGAAACAGAAGAGACATCAGTGCTCCAGTCTGACACAGATCTGCAAGGCCATTGAGGCAATTGGGGTGGCTGCAAGCAGTGGCTGGGATATCCACTTCCAGTTGTGTCTGAGGGACATTAGAAAGTTGCCGAGGGCTCAGTCTCAGTTGGTGTATCTAGTTGTACTATTGGGGAGAAAGTGGTCTAGATGAAAAGTGTCTTTTACTGAGGCAGCATTGATGTGGGAAGCAATAGTCTAGCTCAGCGGTCCTCGATCTTTTCCGACTGCGGCCCCCTTCTGCGGAGCGGCGTCCGCTCGCGACCCCCCCTCCCCAGGTATGTCTGCCGAAATGCCGCCGAACAGAAAGCTTTCGCTTTCTGCGGCGGCATTTCGGCGGTACCAAAATAGACCGCTGCCGAATTCGGTGGGATCGGCGGTGGCGCCAGGGTCTTGTGCAACCTCGGGTGTGGTCTCGCGCACCCCTAGGGGTGCGCACACCCCACTTTGACGACCACTGGTCTAGTCAGTGACTGGGGGTATAATGAAGGGCTCCTGGAGGGAGGATTTCCCTTCTGGCGGGACTGCATGCTTGAAAACTCATCCCCATGAGGTATCAGCCTGGAAACAGGAAGCCTTGGTCTTGGCTATGCCCAGTCTAGGACATTAGACTCTTGCTTGCTCTTATCCACTGCTTTGCCTCATTCATTTGCACACAAGGACAGGGAGACTCTTACTACTCGATATCTTTTCCTTTGGCCAATGCTTTTATCTGCCTCTAACCAGCCAAGTATATTATAAATTTCTTTAGGGTTGGTACAACCTTTGCAACTTAATCTGTAGGTGCCCTGCAGGCCAAGATTCAGGCTCTTGGTAGATGGCAGGCTGATTACAGGCTGCCCCAGCAGAATTAAGCAGAAGTCAAGATGCATTGTTCATGGCTGACAGTTGTTTTATTTTTTTACTTGGTTTCCAGCTTTGGGATCCCACTCCTGTCGTTGTGTGGATCTGTGATCCCAACTTTGCATTTTTAAAGCGGGTGGCAGGTCAGCCCCAGGGATCTCAGCTGAGATGTGATGTATCCAGATCTTCTTCATCCAAATTGTCATGGCATCAGGAGATTTCTATGAAACCAGCTCATGTGTATAATACTTTCACTGCAGTGAAGGTTCAGACAAATTGTAGGAATTGATTTATTGGCAGGGGCGGAGATTTTTTTGCATGGACCAAAGTTAATGGAAGAGTCAAGTATAACTGGGGTTTTGCTATGGAGTCAGACAGCCCTTTTTAAGCTCCATAATGGTCATGGTCTGATTCCTTACCTCATGACATTTGGCCCAGGCAAGATAAATCAGTGAAAGATGGTATGAAATGTGAGGACACCACATTTTTACTATCTCTGGGTTGGATAGTAAAGCTCAGGAAAATAATGCACCTGTACAGTTCTGTGGCCTGAATTTACAGTGGTGGACTGCAAGGAACTGGTGGCTGTGGGAAAACAGTTACTCAGTTTGAACTCATGAGTGGAGTTTTTATCCGATTTAAAATAAAGCTGCAACCAGAGGCCTTTAATCATGCATCAGCGTGGTTACTAAATGGCACTGGGGGCAGGATGGCACTTGGCAACTATATATATAATGTTTCTTTATGTGAGAGTTTTTTGGGCAGAGGGCTTTGTTTGAAATGTCTCCTCAGTTCATTGTGGCCTTTTCTTTTGTAAATAGTCTGTAAGGAGGGTTTGTTTTTAAGTCATGAGCTATTTTGCTCATTATCCCAAACAAGTTTGGGGCATTAACTAAATTAGCATTTTACTTTACAATAAGGAATAATTTGATTATGCAGCAACTCTTAAATGTAGCAGCATGCCATGTTTTCCAATCTTTTGCAATATTTCTTAGCTACTATCAATAAAAATTGAATTAACAATGCATGTAAAACAGGCATGTACAATAAGTTAACTTTTTATCTCCTTGATTTTCCTTTCACGTCTCATGTTATAGAAATAATGTTCTTATGTCACACACATTTCCCTCCAATGCCCCAAGGAAACTGCCACCCCATTTCCCTTCTTTATTTTCAATCTTTTTGTGTCATGTCATTTCCCATATTTCACAAGTTATTTGAAGCTTAACCTTAATCAAATTTGCCTCTGTGCCAGTGAGGATTTTTAGATACATCTTAGATCTCTGAATCCCATTAGGATATTTGTGGCATAATTACAATTGACTTATCTTTCTTTGTTTATGTCATTTTATGTCTAAAGATTTGATCCTGATCTCAGATTCACACATGCCTAGCACCAAAATATCTATGTATTTGGGAGGATAAAACAGCTTCCATTCAAAACTATTATTCTTCTCTCCTTCCAAAAGTGTGTTAGGTTAGAAAATTCTGGGCTGTGTCTGTACTGAAATGGGGAGAGATAAAGAGATGGTTTTACCATAAGTAGATTTTAGCCCTGTGCACCAGTAATTTCCATATGCCTGTGTGACGATAGCATATAAGAAGCACTTTACTTGCTAGAATAAACATGGACTTTCAGCCCTCCAGATACATGCCATGAAAACCGCCAAACTACCTGGTTTTACATATTTCTTAGTTAACTCAGAGATCCAGATATAAAATCCATCACTCAGGGAAGTCATGTGGGTTTGGGGACCCTTCCTGCAGGACTTTGTTTTCATGAATCAATTAATCAATCACCATCCATAACAGGCAGGATTTTTCATCCATGACAAATCTAATATGGTTAACCTTCTTTGTGTAAGTTTTCCAAGTGATTTTAGTGTTTACTCACAATGTTCTTCTTTTTAATACCAGTGTTTCAGGACATGCTACATGTATGTTAACACAGCCTACTAGAAACTGTTTATAACCAATGTGAAAGGAAATTATATCATTTTGTTGCACATGGCTTGTTTCTCGATGAGATGAAAGGCACGTCATACTCTTTATTTTCATGCCTGAGACATTCCATTGCTGAAACGGCAGCTTGTGATATATTTTTCACTTCGCTGAAAGGAATGCCACAGAGTGCTACAGCTCTAACTGAAAAAATGTTGCAGTGCATATTGATCAGATATGTAGTGATTATATTGTTGAGTGATTCATGCTTGCAATGATCAGGAATAGAATATAGAGAAATTGGGGCATATATTATATTTCCTAATCTTGCATATGTTAGCAAAACTCTTTAGTCTCTGCACTTTCAGCAGATGATTGTGCAAGAAATGATGATAATCTCTGTCACTATGCTTTTCCATCACATCAGCAGTGAAGGCTGGTGACATTTGGGCAAAACTGACACGCAAAGGTATACTTAGATACTATTAATCCACAAATGCTTATGGAACCCCATCTGAATAGGATAGAGAGAACAAGGCATAAGGTGGAAAAGACATGAGTAAAAACAGATTCACATTTATATAGATAGTTGAAATCTGAAAATATATTGTCTTGAAGCACAGAGATGCAAACCCAGCCTGTAGCTGAAGTGGTTCTTATTTTATCCATGCTGATTTGCTCATTTTTAATTTATACATGGTATTAATGTCACCCAAGGGTTTCCCTTTATTATTGAATATACTTCAACTTTATAATAAGCTAATTTTGACATTTGGGCACCGTTAAGACTAAATAAGACTAGCATTTCGTGCTTAATTCTCGTGCCTATTGCTTTTTGGTGGTTTAATTTTTAATACATATAAAATAAGTCTCAGGAAGTATTTATTTTCAGGCACTCTCTTTGTATGACTTTGTACTGATTTTGTGTTTTCTGAATGAAATGAAAAAATTCATACAATGGTACATTTGAATCACCTGCAGGAATAGTTTGAAAATATACAGTAATGGCAAAAATTGCATGTTTTATGGTGTGATGTCATGTAGCAGTGGCATATTAGACTGTAATTTGCTGAAATCTGATCACTATCAATGTTCAATAAACAATATAGTACAATTCTAAGACATAATTAAAAGGATAGTTATGAAAGGGCATACCAGGCACTTCCAGGCCCCTTGCTGGAGACCCTGTGGTCCTAGCACACCCCGCCCCAGGGAGGAGCAGCAACAGAGAGGCTGCTTGAAGAGGCTTCCTAGAAGAGGCCCATTGGAGTTCCCCAGGCTCCGATAAAAGGAGCTGCAGAAACTGAGCATGTCAGTTCCTGGCTGGGGCCAGAGGAGCAAGGAAGGGTGCTGTGCTCTACCCTGGCCAATGGGGTACGCTAGGCTGATTTACTGTCCCTGGGAACGAGAGAACCTGAGAACTGTAATGGTAAGTTTATAGGTGAGAGGAAAGGAACTATGTGGGAAAAGGCCCAGGGGACAACATCAGTAAACTGGAGGCAGCGGTATGTGACTGCTGTGTATAGGGTTTCTGGGTTGGAACCTAGAGTAGTGGACAGGCACAGGTCTCCCCACCAGCCAGTGCTGGGAAGACCCAAGCCCCAGAAAAGCGACGTGGCTAATTTAAAAAGCTGAAGAAAAGGAGCTAGATTTAGAGGACCCAAAGGCAGGGCTGAAGGCCCTAGTGAGGGTAGATAGCTTTGCTGAACTCTTTGCTATCCCCAGATGGGGATCATTCTGTTTTGATTTGTTACTTAGTGCCAGGACCAGAAAAGATTGAAGCACCACATCCTGCTGACAGGAGGCACGCACGAGACGTGACTTTCCCCCATCACAATAATGCACATAAAACATTCTGAACTTAACATAGTGATATAGGCAAACATAGAATATAATTCCTTGATATAAGCTTTAGATGTAGATTACTGATTTAATGCTTCAGTGGGATAGATAATATATAGCTATTTTTAAAAGACTCATCTTTTTACGATGTACTGGAGCAGCATCTTGAGTACTGAGAAAGTGTAGGTGTGGGAGTTAATTTTCTAATGAACTGTTTGTTTAAGTGGTTATTAGAGGTTTGCATAAGACTCATATCACATTTGCATATTTTCAGTTATTATAATGTACAAATAAATTATGATATCTACTGATTTTTAGAAATGAATATTGATCACTGAATTATGACATAATGGGAAATGATTAATACAGGATGTAACGTAGACTAGAATAGAACAGGAATTACTATTATTGTTTGCATTCCAGTAATATCTGAAATGTACTAGGCCGAGGCACTTCCCAAACACAGAGGAGTGCACAGTCCCTGCTTTAAAGAACACACAGTATGTAAAAGGCTGGGGAAGGGGATACGGTGCAAAAGCAAAGAGGTCAGGTTGATGATAGGTACATGTCTTATTAAGGACAAGTGTGTTCCTTTTTCATTCAAAATTAAACCCTATATTCATCTTCCTTTGCTCTCCCTCCATAGTTCACCTTGCTCCATTGCCAATAGTTTGAAAATATACAAATATAGCAAAATGATCATGTATAATGGCATGATCTCATGTAGCAGTGGTGTGCTAATTCCCAGCTTCAGTTCAGGTATATTTATTCCATTCCCTCCCTGTAGATGAGCAGTACAGTAACTGAGATAAGTAACTGAAATGATGACTAGTTTATTGTATGTGGGGTGGAAAAGTAGGTCTTCAGGAGAGATTTCAGTGTGAAGGTAGAGGCTTTGCAGACTAACTCATGAAGGGCAATACATATGTAAGAGCAACATGGAGGAAATTATGGAGACATTTCTGTGAGAAGCAGACAAATGAGGCAGCGAGTTTGGCATCCATGAAGGAGTGAAGAGGCCACAACATATTAGGAGATGAAGGTCAGTGTGGAGGTTAGAGCCTTGGAAGAGATGACAGTAAGCTTTACTTTGAGGCAATGGAGGGATTCAAAGAGGGATTGTCATTGTGAGAAACAGCAAGGAAGAGGCTCCTAGTGGCTTTCTGTTCCTTAGACTGGAGGAAAGAAGTGTGCTTCCTGAGGAGGCCAATGAGGCAGCAGGGAGAGGAGGGGGAATTGCATCCAGAAAGATGGCTGATGGTGAGTATATGAATGAAACTCTCTTCTGTTGGACAGAGAAAAGGTTGGATCTTAGAAATGTTGTGTGGGAAGAAGCAAAAAGAGTCAGACGTGGCTTGGGTGTATTGTCATATAGCATTAGGACTCCCAGCATCCCTCACAGTTATGTCAAGGGAACTAAAAGGTGTACTTGGCCTTTAAGTTATGTAGGACATGCACTAAAAGAAATGGAAATATTTCTTAGGCATGACCCATTTTCATAATGTATTTGTGCAGCTGCATAAGGTTGTTTTTAACCATATCGGTGCTTGTTAGGTTAAATGTGATTGGTTCTGTTACTTGAAAAACAAGTTATAAAATTGGAACTGAAAACACAAGAAAGGAATAAGTAGGTAGATGTGTTTGGAGGAACTGAATTTGCATAGTTATGACAAGAGGAATGGAAAATTACTTGCAAATGAACTTTAAATTGCCTATGGAATGTGTGAGGTACATAATTCATCGTTCGGGTACATAGGAAATATTAACCACAAATATAACATGTGATTGGATAATGTAAATATGTAACCAATGGCAAAATATAATGGCCAAGTGAAAATTTGTAAATGAGCAGGTTATAAAAACCCAGCTGAGAGAGAGAGAAGGCTGCAACAGAAGTAAAGCTGTAACCTGTTTCTCCAAATTGAGAAAAGTACCCTTTCTGTATGATGTAGATTAATCTTTAATATATAATAATTGGTTAATAAATTGACTGAGGTTGATTATTTGACATCTTATTGATCTATATCTAAATTGAACTTGAACAGGTCTTGGGGCTGAGGGAAAGGGGTAAAAATGATCCACAAGGTTACAGGCCTGAGTGAAAAGGAGAATTTGAGGTACTCCACAGAGACAGAAAATGTAGGGTTATTCTGAAGGAAAGATCATGAGCTCAGTTTTGGCCAAGCTGAGTTTAAGTTGACAATGGAGAAATCAGCCTGAGATGTTGGGTGGACAGGCTGACGTTTGGGATTGGAGAGTTGGGGGAGAGCATGATACATTATGCCTCTCTCTTTGAAGTGCCTGCAAGTCTCATGAAGAGGACTGAGAGTTTTGGGAAGGAGCTAAATATTGCAAAATAGGTAGAGGAGATGTGGAAATGGGAAATCAATGAATGCGAACGCATAGTACAGTTTGGAATAGCTGAAGAAATGTAACTTTTGAACTACTATAAGTGTGGGCCAGATTCTCAGTTTGTGAAAATTAGCACATTTCCATTGTCATCAGTTTTCTCCAGTGGAGGATCTGGCTTTCAGTATATAAATATCATAATAGCAATGTAAGTCTAAAACATCTTTAAAAAATGAATAAATAACCTTCATGTATCCTGTCCCAACACAGGCCTGAACCTTGCAAATGCTAAGCACCTTCAATTCCCATTGACTTTAGTAGGCATCTTGAATGATTGATCTCTATACTTATAATCATGTTGCTTAGTCTAGCAAGGAAGCACCCTAAGATCTGATCTGCCCCATTCACTGAGACATGGCCCGGCTCTCTTGCCCTAGTAATATGTAGCAGCTTCATAATGATACACAAGAGGAGATTTTAAACAAATTAAGGCAAAAGTACTTGTGTTTTCATGGACACTAGTGATGAAAGGAAGCAAAGGCACTTTTGTGTAGCATTTCCTAGTAGATTGGGGTTATGATCTCCTGTAGCAAGCATTGTTCTGAATATAGATTTACATGTGTTTGAAGACACATGCACACACTGTTCAAAGTAAGAAAAAATGTGAGACAGGCAAACTTAAAATTCAGTTCTAAAATATTCGCTCAGGACTGGATTGTTTCTGGGATTGGTTACAGACTAGGGAGTCTTTCCCCTCTAGACGTGTTCAAATGCAGACAAAAGCAATCACAACTGGAAGGTATTACAGTCTGTCTGTTTGACTATTCATGTGAAATGTGTTTGTGGTCTCAGTCTGGATCCTAGTGGAAAGCTGTTTGCAACAGAAATCCATGACCATACCTGCATTCTTGCTGGCAATTTCAGAGGAGAAGTGTTACGGAGAATGAGCTGGATATTTACTCTCAAAGTCAACCCTTTTAGGTCAGCATCCAGGCCTATCAGCAGAGTTCTGCCATCTGTCCTTGTACTTGCTCTCTGGGTAAATGAGTTCCGTCTCCAGATCTGACAATCATTTAATTTTACCAAACAATCAATTGATTCCCAGCCCAGTAGTCCCTTTCTGGTCTCAGGGGCAGGGTTTTTTTCTAGCTGGGCTCTGCCTACCTTTCTGGGATTCAAACAAACTGAACGTTTCATTAGCTTTACAAATACATTTTTTTTTAGAAAAGTTTGTTTGATTAAAAAAAGGATTTTAATCAAATGTTTAAAATAAATTCAAAGTAGCATGTTCACATATCCATCCAGCCCCCAGCCTCCTTGTGAGTCCCTGAATGATATCCATCTCAGTGGTAGATTTTATAATGTAGAAATCTCTGTAGAGGGACTTGCTTACAATCTGGCATGTTTCATGGACTCTAAACTGATGTTTTAAAGATAGGATTGTTTGAAAAACATAAACACTTTTATTAAACAATTTTATTTGTTTATAAAGTTTTAGTGCTATTGAAATATATCAAATTAACAACTCTAAAGACTGAAATTTCTCACACAGTACTGAATAACCCCTATGTCATAAAAGGTTTTAATCATGAACAGGGTTGCGGGTTTGTCAAGGAGGGAAAATGACATGGATAGTGTGATTTTTTCCATTTGTCCAGACCTTTCTTACCCTCCACCCCCTTTGTCAGTGGTTAAGGAGTCTGCTGTGAATAGGAGCAATTGAGATTCTCAGACATTGAGAACATGCAGATTTAGTGAACTTCTTTAGACTCTGAGCTTTCATTTCTTGAAAGACTTGTTTATCTTATTCTGTTGTGAAGATAGCCTTCACTGTGTAAATGATCCTACTACTGTCTGGTTGAGTCCACATCCAGACAGCTTGTGACAGTAACACCCACAGAGGTGTGAGCTTTCTGTCTTCATCTTAATGAAGTCTAAATCTCCCAGAGGCCTAAACATATGATCATTTAAATGCTATATTTAGCAAGCTGTTCAGAGCTTGAGCCATTGAAACTTAATTATAGAACGTTTTGAGTTCTTCTTGTACATGCTAAAGCAGGGGTGGGCAAACTTTTTGGCCCAAGGGCCACATCGGGTTTACAAAATTATATGGAGGGCCGGGTAGGGAAGGCCCCACCCCCAATCCAGCCCCCTCCCACTTCCCGCCCCCCGACTGATCCCTCAGAACCACCAATCCTTCCAACCTCCCACTCCTTGTCCCCTGATCGACCCCTCTGAAGACCCCCCACTCTCACTGCCCCTGCAGGACCGCACCCCCATCTAAGCCCCCCTGATCCTTGTCCCCTGACTACCCCCTCCATAGATCCCCTACCCCTAATAACCCCCACCCCCTAAGCCCCCTGCTCCTTTCCCCTGCCTGCCCCCCTCCAGAGACCCCTTACCCCCTAATCACGCCCCAGGACCCTACTCCCCTATCCAACCCCCCAGTCCCTGCCCCCTAGCCACACCCGCGCCCCCTGACAGGCCCTCTGGGACTCCCATGTGCCATCCAACCCCCCATTCACTGCCCCCCGAGACTCTCTGCCCCCTTATCCAACCCCTCGCCCCAGGCCCGGCGCCGGCACAGCCCGCTTACCCCGATACTGCTAAGAATAGCATGTCTGGCCCGCAGCCACACACCCTGCAGTGATCCGCTGGAGCGGTCGCGCAGCCCCGCCCCGAGAACTAAGGCAGCGGGGGAGGGAGACAGCGGGGGAGGGGCCAGAGCAGCCTCCCCAGCCGGCCAAGTGGTTGCGCAGCCGCGCCCCGCAGAGCTGCTGCGTGCGACCCACAGAGGCCACGGGGGAGGGAGAGAGTTAGGGAGGAGCCAGAGCAGCCTCCCCAGCCGGACCTCGGGGGCCAGTTGGAAGGAGTCCGCGGGCCGGATGTGGCCCTCCGGCCGTAGTTTGCCCTCCCCTGTGCTAAAGTAAACTATTCTGACTTTAAAAGTGTGAGTGTGTTTATAATACTCCTTTTAAATTACTGTATACTCTGAATGGTTCTTAAATGAGCTATTGATGGTGATGAGGGTATATTTATAGATTTATGGCAGTTGAGTAATGAAATACATCTTTATTTGCATAGTTTACAAAGACAGCTGACTGAGCAGGTAGTTTGTCTTTTAAATGGTATGTCAGTTGCCATGAAGCCATTCACTGGGCGCCCTCTGTGATCAATAGAGATTTTTCTTATATATGCACATTGTGTATACATTTATAATTAGTTAGTGGACAGAAGAAACATTGTGGGCACAGTAAGGAGCCAGCATCAGGTGTAGGTGGCCCTAAACTGAGGCTCATTTTATTCACCTGCAATGAACAAGTCTATCATCGTTCAACATCTGATGACAGATTAAACTCTCAGCCAGGAATACATTACTAAAACGGATAGGATTGTTCAGTTGGACTTGTGCTGGCGCAGCTCGGGCCAGATGGAAGCAGACTAGATGATGCAGTAACTTAAACACCCATGGACCAGGGTATGGGTGGTCAGGCCTAGTGGTCAGAGCAGTAGTAGTACTATATGCTGGTTGGAGCCAGAGTCAAGAACCAGAGCCAAGTGTCTGAGCCAGAGTCAGGAACCGAGCAGGACTGGACTGCACAGGAGTAAGGCTGGGACAAGAATGATTGCAGCTTTGAGAATCAGCGTTGAACAGCCAGTGACCTGCCACTGGTGCTGAGTTTAAGTGCAGACCTGTGGGTTCCTTGCAGCCAGTTGGCTTGGGTGGCCAATCAGGTGGTTCAGTCGGAGCCCAGCTGGGCTCATTCACTGCCTTGAGGGCTGAGCAGGCTAGTCCCAGGCTGAGCTTGAGGGAATTCAGGCCCATGTTCCTGACAACTCGCATCTTCCTTCAGATCCAAGAGAAATCAGCACTCAGTAAGAGACTTATTTAAATGTGCCCATGTTTCGTTAGCCAATCATGGCACAAAAGCCAATATACAAATTCTGGTGCTATGTAGAATTTCTGCAGAAGACACCTCCTATTGGAATCCCCTGCATTCATAGTTGTGGGGGACTTTGACTACCTGGATGATTCTCTTTAACACACAGCTCAAGCTTATGGTGGCTTCCATGAGGTCTTTCAACCAAATCACACAGCCAGAAATACTCTGGACCCCAAGTCTTGGACATGGACATTAGAAGTGTGGTAAATATAATACCATCATGGTCTAATCATCGCCTGTTTTACGTGCTCTCATCTGCCTGCAATGTGGTAAGCCGGCCATGATGGTCCACTTTTGGAGATTTATGAATTTTCGATACACAGATTTTTAGGGTCAGAGGGGACCATTATGATCACCTAGCCTGACTTCCTGAATTACCCAGGACATAGAACTTCAGCCAGTGAGTAATTCCTGTATCCAGCACAAATAACTTCTGATTGAAGTGGATGAACTAGGTAAAATGTCTGAGCCCCATGGGTCTCCAAGCACCTCAGCAGGTGCATGGCACCTACCTATCAGACCAGTGTAGTTATGGCTTGGTAATTACAATCATCTGTTGTCCTTAGCCATTATTGTGCTGGTTCCAAGCCACCTACACAATAGCCACCTATCTGGGCTGATGAGGTTTAGTGATAATCAGACAGATGAAGCGGGAGGAGGTTAGTTGCTGCTGGAGGAGACTGGCTCTGAATCTGATTGACAGCAGAAGATGAGTTTGTACAGTCATATACTCCAGTGGTGAGGGATGCTAAGCAACCTTGTACTCTGCCACTGAAGTCTTAACCAGTGGAAGTCACCTGGATGTAGAATTATCTAACCAGTCCAGACTGCCTTACATGTAGTTTGATCCTGTGACCTCTCAGTGCGAAGAGACACTTAAACTGGAAAGTATTATAAAGAGGATGTGTTGTACTGACAGAATAAAATTGTACCATGCAACATCCCTATCAATTACACCCCAATGTGGGAAAGCAATGTAATTGCACGCCAAAAGCATGTTATGATTAGAGCTGAGCAAAAAATGGAATTTCTGTCTTGTGGGAAATGCCAATATTTCAAAATCTGTTTTCATTCCAAATTGGGTCAAAAAGCTGGAATGTTGACACTTTTCACAGAACAAATAGTCCCAAAAAATTTTGATTTAGAAATGATGAAACATTTTTTTACAATCAAAGCAAAATATTTAAATATTCCTGAATCAGAATGTTTATTTCAGTTTGTAAAATGGACCCAAAATACTTCATTTTGAGTTGCTTGAGTATTAAACTGTACTTCTTTATTGTGGGGTATTGACACATGGAAGTGGCAGTTCAGGTTGCTTGATGCCCCATTTTCCCCTTTGTGTCAGGCTCCCTGATACGAGGACTACATCTCCCATGATTGTACCCGCAGCTATGTGACTCTCATAATGCACCTTGCCATTAGTCAGAGAACAGATTCTGTGGGATCATAGGAAACAAAGTCCAGTCAGGGATCCTGCCCATAGTAGAGAATGGAGGGCCCAAAATACAACTCATGAGACAATGCACCAAAACAGAAAATCAAGTTTAATATTGAATGGACCTGAAATTGTTCTGGGTCAGTTCAACAAACTGAAATATTTTGATTCAGGTCAAACCCACTGGAAACAATATTTTTCCCCTGACAGAAGATCAAACATTTTTGGCAAAATCAAAATTTTCCCAAACAAAATTTCTGTTTTGTGAAAGCTACATTTTCTGATGGAAAATTCCTGACCATCTCTAGCTGTGATTCAGTAAGCAAAGATAAACATCTACTACAATTTTTGGCAGACTGTTAATCTATTATGTCATACCTGTCTTGTAGCTATAGTACAATGCATTCCTACATACGTTTATCTGCTGCCACGTTCATAGAGGCTTCAGTCTAGTAAACCACTTAACATTTAAAATTAGGCATGTTTTGAATATTCCCATTGCAATAAATGGAATCATTACTTCGTTAAAACGATGCATGTGCTTTGTTGAATCAGGATGATAATGGGGTTACTTTTCTGATTATAGTCCATGCTACAATATCTGTAAGTGACTTGAAGTTTTTATGTTATTCTGGTGCAATTTATATTGAAAAGGAAATTGTTAATCCCCAATTAATATTTGTTCAGGTATTGCATTTTTTTTCAGTCTTTGTTTTTGGCATTTGGAAGTTTATGAGAATGCTAGGCCCAAAGAGCAGAAAATAATGTCAGTAGGTAATGTTCTGTTCAGTTGCATAAGTATCAGATTTTTTTAAAAAAACAAGTTAAATTTCATTTATTCTTACTATTTTTCTCATATTAAATGAAAATCCTTTAATAAATTTCTTCTGAACCAAAAGTTTTAGCATATTTCCATATGGGCACATGTAACTAGATTTGTACCTCTTTATGTGGGTGCTATTTTTGCTGGTACATAATCACATGCTTTTTTACTAGGTAGATATTTAAAAATATATGTGGGGTAGACATCATCAAAGAGGAGAATGATTTCATAAATGAAGGGGGAAAAATATCCCCTGATAGATAATCTCTTTACATTCTAACTTGGACAGCTACTCCCACTGCAGCCTGTTACTTTTCTTAAATAAAGAGGGTCAGAGAAATCATTAAAAATAATACACAGTGTAACTAGAAACATCCATCAGCATTTTAAAACAAAAAATGTCCAAAATAGCAAAAACCCTTTAATGGATACATTTTGTACAGAATACCAGTGATTTAGCACTGAAGCTAAAATCCCACTGTGCTTACACATAGCACGGCCCATTAACCATTAAAACACTAATTACAAACATCCCACACACAAATCTGTCAAGACAGACAGAAAAAGAAAAATGTCAGCCCTTTGCAACACTCACTGGATTTGATTCTGCTTTCGTTCACACTGTAGTCAATAGAGTTTCTTCACTAGAAATTGGTGTATCATAAGTGAATTCAGAAACAGGTTCATTATCTTTCACGCTCACTTTTGGTCCCAGTTTTCCACCTATGCCTGGACTTGTGAGCCAGGTATGTGCTTAGCCCACTTACTTCCCAGCTTGGTCACATAAAATTAAGTGATATTCTAGTCCTTAATAAATACAGATACTTTCTAGCCCTGACCATGTTATATTTACTACTGCTATCGGCTAAACCAGCTGGCAGATTTTTTTTTTTCTTAGAACACAGAATGAGAAGTCTGAAAAGTTTTCACTTTATATAGAATACACATGACAGTACTACAAAATAAATAATTAAATAAATCCAGGAACTTGTCAGCATTTTAGATATGGTGAGGCGATCTGTTGAGGAGATCTGTATCAGACTCTTTAAAATCTTAATCTCAGTAATTTCTTGATTCTCTGATAACTCAACATTTTGGAAAAGATCAGAATTTGTTTGCTCTTAAGTTGTTTTTTACACAAATTATTTATTACATTTCCAGTGTTACAGAGCCATTGCAAAAACAGCTTTTACAGTTTTGTGGCAGGTATCTCTGTGAATATGAATGCTGGTACATGCTTGCTTCAGCCAATCAGATGAGGGTAAATCTAAAAGAAACACATTATGCCCTTCCTATTACAAATATCTGGACAGGTCCAAAGCACCTCCTTTTCATTCTGAATTATCTGATACCTTAATTTGTCCTATCTAGAGTACAAACCTTGCTTACCCTGCACAAATTTAGAAGCTGCTCTGCACAGGTGAATATCTGAACCCACAAGGGACATCAATTGATGACTCCAGCCCTTGAAAGGGTAGAGCTTAGATTACAATGATATAAAGTGGACGAGGCCTTTCATTGTACTTTCTATACTTGCAAAACAGAAGTTATTTTAGATGTAGCAGAAATCTCTGTGATACTCCTGGAATATTAATTTAAATAAAAAAATTAAAAACAGAAAATATAGGTCTAAATCAGCAGCCACTCCATGTAGAGAATTCCTATTAATTTCAGTATGAGGAGTGGTTACAAAAGTAGGCCCAAGTCTCTAAATAACCAGGATATTTGTTAATGGCATTAACTACTAGGCATGTGCAATAACTGATATCCATAGTGTATTTTACCATTCACCTTGATGGGTCTTAAAATTGTCATAACGTTTTCAAGACGAATGTCAGTACAAAGCTGTGGAGATGACATTACAATATCAAAATATGAAATGAACAGATATCAGAGCAAGTCTCTGGAGATAGCTTTATGATGTTTAAAAGAGATGAAACAATATCACAAGCATTAATTTAAAAAACAAAAAAGTACTTGAGCAAAATCGGGTCTTGGAAATAATGCTAAGGTTTAGACATTAATTTGGGAGTCTTGGTATGAAATCACAAGATAAGGCTTCAGTATGGCATTTAAACCGTATTCTGGTGTATCTAAACAGAAACTGCATATAATACAGAATATAAGAACTGTCTTATTCTAAACATCCGTTGATGTGTATAGTTATTACAAGATTGTTTTCTGATGTTGAAACCTCAAGACCTCAGTACAGATTCTGCCCTTGAATGCACACAAGGAGTTTCCATGGACTTCGTGGGAAGCTATCTGCATGCGGCCGAGGATGGTATAGAATGATTTATTCAGTCTGATTTGTATTGTACTGGCACGTGGTCATGGAACTATCCTGTAATAAATCCTCACTAAGTGTTTCCATTCCAACTAATCCCCAGTTTTATCCCCAACTGGGGATAAAATAGGTCATAAAATTGATTCATTGGGCCAAATTCACTTGTGAATAAGTAGGTACAACTACATTTGACTTCAGTAGAATCGCACCTGTTTTATCCTAGGTCTGAATTCAGTGCAATTAAACTATTAGTGTAATATTTGTGTACCTTCGGGGCTAGAGTTCCAAAAGTATGATGTGTGTACATTCATATTCAGCTGCTGAAAATGTGTTCTTTGCTTTACTTCTAACAGTTCTGTGTTTGTAACTGTTCTTTATTATTGTGTACACTGTTGGACCTTCTGGTGCGATGATAAGAATGATGAGCTCATACAAGTCATCCCATATTTTAAAGCTTTGGCATTTATTTTAATCTATCTCTATATTGCTATGTTCCTTGACAGACTTTTTAAATTCCCTTTCAGTGGTTGCTCAACTCTGGTCCAAATTCAGCCCAAACAGAAACTAGTGTACTGTTAATGATGCCTGTGGAATTGTATCAGCTTCTCCCAGGGTTGAATTTGGCCCAGTATGGAAAGCCCAGCAAATCCACTGATACCTGCTTTATATCCACAGTTATCCACATCCACAGATGCGAATACCTCAGATTATTTTTGCAGATTGGATGCGAATGCAAATTTTGCATCTGCACATGGCTCTACCAATATGTCCTATGATATTTTTTTCCAGTGTAGTTTAAATGAGACAAATAACTTAAGCATCTGCATTGTTTAAACTAAATGCAATTCCAGCCTGGCAATACCAAACACTGCCTGAGAGGTCAAGATGTGTTCCTTTGGTTGTTTAAATGTTGGGAGACATCTGGCTCAGACTTAATAAATGTCAGACCAGTCGTCTGTGTACTGGAACTAAAGAAAACACAAAATAAAGGGACTAATGGTCTGGAATTTTGTGTAGCTCTTTCCTCATTTCAGTTTCTGAAATGGTTAATCAAACACAAAACCAAAGACAGCTTGGAAGGAGGTTGACCTTGACTGTGGTATTAGAAACCTGATGTAGGAATGTTTGGAACATGCTGTATCTCTTGTCTTTGTCAGTCATATAAGAGCATAATTGTGAAAACATCACAAAAATAAACCAGGGAAGAATGTGTGGAAAAAGTAAGTTTTTTTAAAAAAGGAAAATCCATTTAAAAGGGAAACCCATCAGTGTTTCCCATTTGTGGCAACTCTTGTATTTCTAATTAACCAGGGAAAAATACTTGATGCTGTAGCTATATTAGCATCCATGTTCCTTTTTGCTCGTAAATAAAACTAATCCATTATGCCAAGGGTAGGTAGTTTGATTCTCTACCACTATAGAGGAAAAAAAACCACTTTATTCCATACGTTGTTGCCAAATTGATTGGGTTTAGGGAAACATTTTCACAATTTCATTCAAACACCCCACAGTTGGTTAAGACGTCTTTTCAGAATATATACAGTATTATATCAATATACTAGATATTTTCAAATGTTGAAGACTATTAAGTAATTTTTATCTATAATCTATGTCATTGAAGTACAGGATGCAAATCACTGTAGCAACTAGGTGCTAATGATATTGGTCTATGCTAAAAATGTTAAGTAAAACCTCACAGTGAAACATAACGTGATTTTTGAAATCAAAATTGGCTTGCAGCCACCAGTAACTAATGCTTTAATGGGCACAGGAATATGTGTAGTGAAGTCTGTGTGTATATATACACAGTGAAAGAGAGTGCCTAATCTTGTAGTTTATGCAGGCAACATTTCTGTTGACATTAGTGAGAATTTTGCCTGAGTAAAGATTGGAAGGTAGGGGCTCAGAATAAACACGTGCTTGTTTAATAGCTAAATAGATATGATTTTTTAAAAAACTGTAGCTATGGTGGTCATTCTGTGTGCTGATAAACAACACTAATCCATTACGCTAAGGACAGTCAGTTTGATTCTGCAGAGCACTGCAGAGAAAAAGCAACACATACAGCAGCGTGGCTTCACTTGTACGTTTTGCCTGATTCATTTGATTTGAATGCACATTATCACAATCACCTTTCATCCAACAGCTCTTCAGTTTTATTCATGATATGTTGTGCTTTTTAATAACAAGGAGAACATCTCAGAATTATGAATTAATATATGTAAATTAAGACCATCAAACATCTTAAAATACATGAACATTAACAGGATTTGAAATTGGAGGTAGCTTGAGGCTACTGTTATAACTAACGGGCCATTTAAAAATTATTAGCATCAGGCCCAGTGGACCAGTAGTAAAGTACGGCTGCATTTGCTGTACAAAATCTAAGATAGCGGCCTCTAGACCCTGAGTTTTACTCCAGTGATCACAGCTGGGAGCTGTGCTGAACTAATTCTGCTTTTTTTCCTGCACATGCCAGCATAAAAATGACTAGCCTTACATAATGCCTGAGGCAAAATGTACAATATTTTGTTATTTGTAAAGCAGGCTTTACAGCAAAATAATTTTAAGCAGTTCTGAATGTATCAGAAACAATGTGTTTGTACATTATTTACACCCGGGCTGTTAAATGTTTTATTTATTAAATCAAAGCACTTTTTGCAGACAAAGATTGATATAGAAAGAGAAATATGTATAGCACATATAGTTCATTTTTATGATTGCTCCATTGAAGAGAGGAAAGATTTTGATGTTATGAAAGAGCAGAAGTTTAATTTGAGTGAATAACATGCTACTCTACTTGAGCAGTGAAAAGAATATTACATGAGATGAAGATCATTAAAAGCATTCCAAAAAACTATAGTAGAGAGCAGTATTTCATAATAACAAGAAACTTCATTGCAATCTGCCTCAGTTACCCCCAGCCCTCACAATACACCCTTATGTGGACCATTCATGGAAGGTAGCAGAGGTGCTAGCCGACCAATTACAGCTCTTCTCTTATCTTTGCCCTCTCTTAAAAAAAAATACCACCAACAAAGTTCTCAGCACTCTGTTGGTCCCAAATATAAACACTCCCTTTCCAAGATGCCTTTCAATATAAGGCCCCAATCCCATAAAAAGCTACTCGTGTAAAGTTCCCTAAGCAGGCAGTTCCTTTAATGTCAGTGATCTTACTCACAAGAGTAAAGTTTTATAAAAATGAATATGTGTGCGGGATCTAGGGCTAAAATCTTGACAAAAAGCAAACAGGATGTGCTAGGAAATCCAGGGGCAGGAATTAACATAATGTGCTTTTGCAGTCATAAGACAGGAAGAAAAGAGATAGCAGATAGGAAGAAGTGGAGCAGCAAATGTACAGCTGTGTAGGCAAATATTAGGTATGTAAATTTTTCAAAGCAACTCCTCAAGCAAGTCAGTGCCACTTAACTCATTTTGAATAACTTCTATTTTTTGTTGTTTCATTTTACAAGTTACTGTTTTCATGAACTCATAACTGGTGAGCGTTGCAGAAGAAGCGATGCAAGCAGCACATTGTCCCAAGGGCCAGCGAGAAGCTGTACCATCTGCCTAGCCATGTGGTAGCAGAGAATGATGAAGGGATAGTTTCTGGGGCAACAGTTTATTGTTTATATGAAGGGCTGTGTTGATGGCTTTGTGCTATCATGTTGCATTTTCAGTTTTTCTGCAATGGTTGACATTTTGCAGTCACAGTTCTATGTCAAGGTGGTTTTCCACCTTACTGTGTTTCAAATAGGAAATTTCCAATGGTGTGAATGAGCATAGCTCCTAGAGAGGTACATTCTAAATCAGTGGTGGGCAACATGCCGTCCATCAGGATAAGCTGATTGCAGGCTATGAGACATTTTGTGGACATTCACCGTCCACAAGCCTGGCCCCCGCAGCTCCCATTGGCTGCGTTTCACAGTTCCTGGCCAATGGGAACTGTGGGAAGCCCACAATTGTTCTAAATCATTTCAGACTATCAGAGTGGTGTGTTTCCCTGCCAGTCTGGTTGGTTGGGAAATCTGATATTTCAGGACAAGAAATTATGTTCTCTGCCTTACTCATTCGGACCATGTGTATTTATTATTTCTATTGTGATGACCCTGGAGCTCCAGTCATGCACCAGGACCCCCTTGTGCTAGGTGCTGTACAAACACAGAGCAAAAAGCTTGTCCCTTCCCCAGAATGCTTACAGTCTAATTATTTCTCACAAATCAATGTTTTGTGCATGGCTGGGTATGTCTATGATTATGACAACAAAATAGCATGTTCTCCGCTTGTGGCACAAACAATTTGATTACACTGCTCTACAGCCAAAATGCTTCTGAAATAAATGTAATCAAACTTTACTAATTCTGGGTCACTGAGAACGAAAATGATGCTTAAAATTGTTGAGTGGCTCTAGTTTTCAAGATATGCTATTGGGTCAGTATATACGACCCTTGACATGGGAATGGCGGAGGATAAGTGAGTTATAAAGGGAAGGGATCTCAATTTAAACCAGAAATGACTAAAATACATCTTTGACTGGATCTGTGAATAAATCTATGACTGGGTTTGGACAGTACTTGCTTTTTAGGCAAAACAATGAATGATGCAATCTGAAGCTGGTATTGTGTCATACATGATATGAATTGCATCATGTTATTCCTAGAAGTCATGGATGATGCAATCATAACGAAGCTTACATCACTCTGCTGAACAAATTGCCCTATATCAGCTCTAGAAATCATACAGTGTCGTGCTCTCTTATTTGTCAGTGTTTGATTTTGCAAAGGGACACATTTCTGTTTAGCCAAAGTGAGCAGAGATGCCTCGTACTTGTGTGAACAGTGCAGATAACTTCTGCTATGTTTGTGGTGAAGTGACTTTTGCATCACAAAAGCGCAGTATAACCACTATGGTTAAGAAAGCCTATCACCTGTTCTGTGACCGTCAAAAGGATCTTGTCCCATTCTTCTTCATGGAAGGTGATCTTGTAGCCTGCAACAACATCAGTGGTGTGATGGCAGCCCTCAACATCGTTCACGATCCAGATGAGTGGAGACTCTTCATTGATTCATCGAAGACGAGTCTTAAAGCTGTTTTGCTGCATAATGGCAATGTTTTGCCATCAATTCCAGTTGGTCATGCAGTCCATATGAAGGAAACCTATGACAACATGAAACAACTTTTGAAGTGCATAAACTATGACCAACATCAGTGGCAGCTTTGTGGCGATTTGAAGGTTGTTGCTCTCTTGCTTGGTCTGCAGACTGGATACACAAAGTACTGCTGTTTTCTCTGCGAATGGGATAGTCGTGCAAGAGATTCCCACTACATCAAGAAAGATTGGCCACTCCGACAGTCATTGGAGCCTGGGAGGAAAAGTGTTCAGCATCCACCACTTGTTGAATCAAGGAAGATTTTGTTACCACCCTTACACATCAAGCTGGGTCTGATGAAGAACTTTGTCAAGGCCATTGACAAAACACAAGCAGCTTTCAGGTACCTCCGTGGAAAATTTCCAAGGTTAAGTGAAGCTAAGATAAAGGAAGGTGTCTTTGTTGGTCCTCAAATTCGTGAACTTCTTCGAGATGATGCATTTGACCATGCACTGCGTGGCAAGGAAAAGACGGCATGGAAAGCCTTCCAGTCAGTGGCAATACATTTTCTCGGAAACAACAAGGCAGACAACTACAGGTTGTTGGTGGAAAACCTCCTCAAGGCATACAAAAGCCTTGGTTGCAACATGTCACTAAAGATACATTTTTTGCACTCTCATCTAGATTTTTTTCCACCGAACTGCGGAGCAGTGAGCGACGAGCACGGCAAGCGATTTCACCAGGACATTGCAACAATGGAGAAACGCTATCAGGGCAAATGGAGCCCATCAATGCTTGCAGACTGTTGCTGGACAGTGACAAGAGATGCTTCATTTAATGAATACAAGAGACAAGCCAAGAAGCACCGAGTAGACACTGACTAGGACTAAACTATGTACATAATAGTTTTTTGCCTTTTGTTTCATAATACATTTTATTTCATAATACATTTTATTTATATAACCCTTTTGCTGATTTTTAAAGTGTTACATAAACAGGACAGGTGAAATATTATCATGTAAAGCAACCATAAACACATGAAAAGACCTAGGTTTACAATTTATGATTAAAACTCTACTATCTACACAATATACATAGACATAAAATGTAAAAACTTAAATATCTTAGAAACAGTAGCCAATCAGTTGTTTTAATTGTCATATTTGAATTCAGCACATCAAAATACATAATAAATATCACATTTTATCTCTGAAGCAGACGACTTCTAAAAAATTGTAAACCAGTGTTAGTTTTAAGAGAGAGCTAGACAAATATAAGTGCAATTTTCTGACAGGGTTATTTGTATTGTTAGGAGGCAGGGCTCAACAGCCTAAGGGATCACTTCCAGTTTGTCATATGTTCCTAAAAGCTCCTGTTTCAGAGGGATCAGCTAGTTACCTGCCAGGATCAGGAAGGGGTTTCACATACATACCTCCTATGTATTCTGGGTGGGCTTTTCTTAATTTTCTTTTGAAGCATCAGGGGTAGGCATGGCTGGAGATGAGACAGTGGCCCAGGGAGCGTCAGGGCCCTCAGATGACACTGGGCCTGCTCTCTCTCAGGTGTTTGGCTGGCTGGTTCTTGCTCCCATACTCAGTGTCTTACTGATCGCTATGTGTGGGGCATGAAGAAATTTTCTTCCAGGTCACATTGGCAGTGCCTTTGGAGATTTTGCCTTCCTCAGCAACATCTGGGTGCGGGTCACTTGTCAGGATTATCTGAGTATATCTCAAGCCTTTCCCTGCCATTGCAGGGGTCTTGGGCATTGGTGCATATTGGCCCTCTGTTGCAGGATACCTGGTGTCCCGTAGGAACGAGGCGCACACAGCTGTTGAATAGAAGTAGTGAGTTTATTGAAGGCAGAGTGACACACCCACAACGGGGGCTCCTTTCGTTGCTGCCACTGAGATGGGGACCCAACATATTGGAGCAATGCTTGGGAAGAAGCCCACTGTGCGTGGGCACACAGGCAGAGAAATAACAGGAACATTTACATTTCATGCATACCTCATGAATAACTAATACCTTATTTCTGTCTTGTTAGTATTACACAATGCAAACAGGTGTCCTATTACAAGGTGAGCAAACCGTGAGAGCCAATTACTCCAGCATGGGAAATATGCGATAACAGGGCAGGAACTGATATCCATGGCCGAAAGTACCCTTTCCTTCCCAGGAGTGTGTGTGTGGGAAATAAGCTCCCTTCCCTTCCCAGGAGTGTGGGGTGGGAATAAGCACCCTTTCCTTCCCAGGAGTTGGGGGGGATGAGCACCCCCCCCCGATTGGGGGGGGTGAGCACCCCTTCCTTTCCTGGAGTCGAAGATAAGAGCGCCCTTAGCACTTTACCGTAACAATGTCTTGCGCATCCTTACACCCTCCTATTCTCTGCCTGTGGCACATAATAGCCTATTTTCCTGTTGGTTGTAATATTTCGGTCTAATTTTTGTTGTTGGATTCAGTGTGTGGGTGCTGTGGCCTGTGATATACAGGAGGTCAGACTAGATGATCTGGTGGTCCCTTCTGACCTAAAACTCTATGACTCTAACTTTCCCATCCTCACTTGCCAGACTTTCAACAGCACCTACATTTCAATGGTGTCCTTTGCTTTTGTGTTGTGATGCATTCAAGTAATGGTTACATCTTAGTCAAAGTTTCAAACTTGATTTATTTTTAAAGAATCAAAAATAAAAATACACCTGAGCTAACGCCTGTCCAGTTTTGCAATGGAAATTTGTGTTTGAAATAAACCTGTTAGGTATCCAGTACCAGTTTGACTCATGGTAGCTTGAGCTAGGTGGAAATGAAGGAAAAGATTATTTAAAGATTATCCTTAATCCTCATTTCAAAAGGAGATGAATCCTGAAAAGGCGTGCTCCACATAGGTTCTTTGACTCTGAAACCTGCACCCCAAGTCAGTGAATTAGAGCCTGAAGTCATTAACCTTGTGGGCACCCTGCACAAATTCTTTTCCCTCAGTCTTTTGAAAAGAAAGCGGATTGAGGGTTACTGGCAGTGGAAGAGGATGGTCACTATTCTGTTTTGGGCGTAAGCTGTCTTCATGTCGGTGGGGTAGTTCATTATGTTATGTACTCTGAGTTGTATTTCTATTTGTAATATTTAATTACTGTGTGGAACCTGGAGCTATGGAGAGATGTTTTGTATAGAAAAAGAAAAAAACAAATGATTATTTTCCCCAGTTTTGAACATATGGTTTGATGACAAAAAGGGAAACCAGTCAGAGGTTCAGCTCCAGTATGGCATGCCGATCATTTCATTTTAGTATCTCGAGTCTATCTTATGCTTGGTTCCCATTGGCACAATTGTGGGAGGCTCTGCTACCTTAAAAAAGAATAGAGAACCAATCTAAAGGTGGTGGGGGGAGAGGAATGATAGCACAGACCTTAAGCCCTCATCTTTTGGTCCTCCACAAAGTGCAATTCCCTGATGTTGTTTTGACATGATGTGTCCATAGTAAGTGGAGTCTACATGTCTGAAGAATCCCTTAGCTATGATCATTGTATTATCTTGGGAAAATAGACAAGCTGCAAAATGTGGGAAAAAATGTCAGTGAAGCTAGATCATTGGAACAACTGAATCTACAGAATGGAACAATAATTCAACATAGTGGAAAGAAAGAAAATCTCTGATGTCTAAACTAAAACTCAGGGGAAAAAAATAGTATTCTAGTGAACTAAGGCCTGGAAAAACTGGACAGACCCAGACATTTAGATATGCTTTTCTTCCATGAAATAAAGACTTAACAAACATCTACACTCAAAGAAGGACTTGAATTCTAAATAAAATTATTTAAAAAAACTGGAGGATTCCTGCCAAAGGGGCAATAACTATTCATATAAATACTTATATTGATACTTGGAATAAATATATAGTTCATCTTCAAGACTCTTTATGAACACTAACCCCTCTGTGAGGTAGTTAAGCATTATAATCTCTGATTTACAAATGGGAAACAGAGAAGCTAAGTGACTTGTCCAGAGCTAGAGGAAATTGATGTGAGACCTAGGATAAGAATTTAGGAATTTAGAATTTAGGAACTTAGACAATTTGTCTCTCCAAGAATACTATTTTCAACTTTACTCTGGTCATGGCTAACATAAGGAATAGGGAAGGAATTATAAAAGCAAAGAAAACAATGAGGTCACACACATGTGATGATGGAATTGCACAAATATAACTGAGAGCATAGTTTGGCTTTATTACTGGTGGTGATGTACAAAAAGGAAAGAATCAGTCTTTATGCTAAGATCCCAGGTTTGCAGTGCCAGCTGTAAAAATAAACAACCCGCTCTCCCATTTTTTTTTTTTGCTATTATTAGTGTCACTTTTCAGAATACAGTCACATTTTATAAATTAAAAAACAGATTGAACTAAAACACAACATATATTTACACTCCAGCTAGCACATCATATTTTTTAAAAATAACTCTGATCAGTGATAACTGCAACCTTTCAATAAGTTTTACTGGGTAGGCGCTCTAAACAGTTTTATGTATGACTTTTTTGGTGTTTTCTCAAATGAGTCCTCTAAGTCATGCAATAAATACGACTGAACTAGCACAACCTAATTAGAAAACATTGGGCCAAACTGAGTGGCCCTTATTCAGCCCTTCCTCAGGAAAAATTTCCTGGCTAAAATGCTCCGGTCAAGTCAAGGGGAGTTTTTCCACTGAAGTAAGTTGAGCCAAGATTTCACCCTCTGATTTCGATGGGACCCTTTCCTCGGTAACAAAATCTGCAGTATTTGGTTACTTGCAAGTTATTTATCCACGGCACTGAATATAGTAGGTAAAAAAAGTATCGTCACTACTGGCATTGGTCAAATTTCATAATTTTCTAGAGAAAAAAGTCTTGATGTTTCTCTCACCTATGAACTACTTTTCTGCCAAGAAGCACCATGCATGCACCCATCCTTATGTTGGCAGTTGTGTAAAGTTATAGGTTACCCAGTGAGGTTAAAAATGAGAGTCTGGAACAGTGATGTTCCAATGCGCCGATGATTTTTTTTACATATATTATTAAAGCTGAAAACTTTAATAATATAAAGGCCATTCCTTTCACCATTGTAGCCCCCATTTTGTGTCATTCATCTTTATTTTTTATTTTTTTATTTTTTTATTTTTTTATTCATTCTTTTATTTGTAATAAAACACTGATAACTGGGTCGATAATTGGGGCAAATACCATCTTTTTATTCTTTGGTACATCACCTAGTGCAATGGAGTCCTTGGCTATGACTTAGGCTTTTAAGTGCTACTACAAGGCACATAATTAATAATATACTAAAGAAAATCATTTATACATAGGAACATTTTCCACTTCATGTGTTTTGATTCCTGAAATTCCCTGTTGCTTTTAGAATACTCTTGATTTTGGGGCTTCTTCCCAACAGCCCTATGTCCTTTTATTGCCAGCAGTTGCTTTGGTCTCCCAATTAAAACAGAACAGGGTGAAGTAGTCAGAAGAAAGAGTTCTGCTTTTATATCATTGGATAATGTAGTATTTTTCTCTTCAGGTCAAGAATACTTCCCCACCACTGTTTTCCTCTCTCCTCACTAACCTAATTCTTTCACAGCTACAATGTCATCATATAGTTTTGTGACATCATAATTAATTGCTGTGGAGGAGAAATTAGTTTCCAAACTCTTGCAGTCATTTAATTAGACAAATTTTTTGCAAGTCAGCAATCATGGGAAAGGAAATGCAGAAAAAGTACTTGACATTTAAATGTCAGTTTAATCAAATTATACAGTTTTCTAAAATGTGATCAAGTGTAACTGGCTGTAAATTTAAAGTGTTTAAATTATTTGATAATGCCCAATATATAATACTTAGTCCAGCCATGAGTGCAGGGGACTGGACTAGATGACCTCTCAAGATCCCTTTCAGTTCTATGATTCTATATAAGATTGGAGTGTTTTAATGTGGTTTTCTAACCTACGTTGTCTGGAGGATGGTAGTTGACTACTGGCCTTTCAACAGGGATGCACTGCTCTGTTACTCCTTAACAAGAGCAGATTTCTTTTATCATTTTTGTTTTTCAAAACAAAAACAAAGAAACTTCTGTTTTTACCATTGAAAAATAGATAACTTTTCCCAAATTGTGTTCTGCCTGCCTACACTGAATGAGATTAAGAACTAGATGTTACTGTAAAATCAAAAGTTTTTCATTGACATTAGATTGGTTTCTAAATACCTGTGAATCTTATGCAATTTACATAGAACTAGATCATGTTCCTGTCTTGATATTGTGACTTGGAAATTCACAGATTATATTAAATTGTCTGGAACGGTAAATACCAGTGAGTTCAGAGAAATATTAAAAAGGGACCAAGAGAAATTAAAAACATGATTAGAAAATAACAATGTGATTCAGCTTGAAAAAATGCAAGCTCCACATGTTTGCTGGGATGGAGAAAGCTGGAGGGCAGTAATGCTAGGAAAAATGTAGAGGTGATAGTAGACAGCTAATTAAACATGAATTTGCAGGGACAAGTAGCAGCCAAAACAAAAGTGCAGTTTTAGAGTTCCTGTACATAGGAATCATGGGACAAGGTGAAATTAGTCTCTTGGAATATTTGTTTTCAGATCTGGTCTCAGAGAGACACTTACAAATTGCAGTGAGTTTAGATAAGATCCACAAAAATATTTAGGGGGCTGCAAGATATTGAGTGAAGATACAAGATGAAAGTGCTCATCCAGCAAAACCCTTAAACTAGGGCTGTCAATTAATCACAGTTAACTCACGTGATTAACTCAAAAAAATTAATTGTGATTAAAAAAATTAATCATGATTAATCACAGTTTAAATCACACTGTTAAACAACAGAATACCAATTGAAATGTGTAAAATAATTTAGCTGATTTTTCTACATTTTCATAGACATAATGTATTTTGTGTTGTAGCTGAAATCATTGTAATTATTTTTGATTACAAATATTTGCCCTGTAAAAATGATAAACAAAAGAAATACAATTTTTCAGTTCACCTAATACAAGTACTGTAATGCAATCTCTTTGCCATGAAAGTGCAGCTTACAAATGTAGATTTTATTTTGTTACATAACCACACTCAAAAACAGAACAATGTAAAACTTCAAAGCCTACAAGTCCACTCAGTCCTACATCTTGTTAGGCCAATTACTAAAGCAAACAAGTTTGTTTACATGTACGTGCTGCACTCTTCTTATTTAAAGTGTCACCAGAAAGTGAGAACAGGCATTTGCATGGCACTTTTGTAGCCAGCATTTCAAGCCAGCTATTTACATGCCAGATATGCTAAACATTTGTATGCCCCTTCATGCTTTGCCCACCACTCCAGAAGACATGCCTCCATACTGATGATGCTCGTTAATTAAATTTGTGACTGAACTCCTTGGGGGAGAATTGTATGTCCCCTGCTGCATTTTACCTGCATTCTGCCATATATTTCTTGTTATAACGGTCTCGGATGATGAACCAGCACATGTTTTTCGTTTTCAGAACACTTCACTGCAGATTTGATAAAATGCAAAGAAGGTACCGATGTGAGATTTCTAAAGATAGCTACAGCACTCGACTCAAGTTTTAAGAATCTGAAGTGCTTTCCAAAATCTGAGGTGTGGATCATGTTTTCAGTAGTCTTAAAAGAGCAACACTCTGATGCGGAAACTACAGAACCTGAACCACCAAAAAAGAAAATCAACCTTTTGCTAGTAGAATCTGACTCAGATGATGAAAATGAACATGCATCGGTCCACACTGCTTTGGATTGTTATCGAGTGTAACCTGTCCTTGGCATGGATGCATGTCCTCTGGAATAGTGGTTGAAGTATGAAGGGACATATGAATCTTTGTACATCTGGCACATAAATATCTTGCGACACCACCTACAACAGTGCCATGAGAAGCCTGTTCTCACTTTCAGGTGACATTGTAAACAAGAAGCAGGCAGCATTATCTTCTGAAAATGTAAACAAACTTGTTTGTTTGAGCAACTGGATGAACAAGATGTAGGACTGAGTAGACTTATAGGCTCTGAAGTTTTACATTGTTTTGTTTTTGAGTGCGGTTATGTAGCAAAATAAAATCTACATTTGTAATCTGCACTTTCATGGCAAAGAGATTGCACTACAATACTTGTATTAGGTGAATTGAAAATTTTTTTTTCTTTTGTTCATCATTTTTACAGTGCAAATATTTGTAATCAAAAATAATAATATAAAGTGAGCACTGCACACTTTGTATTCTTTTGTAATTGAAATAATTATATTTGAAAATGTAGAAAACATACAAAAATATTAAAATAAATGATATTCTATTATTAACAATTAATTTTTAATAGCTTGACAGCCCTACCTTAAACACAAGCTTAACTTCAAGTACACGAATGCTCCCATTGAAATCCATCTCGGAATGATTCAGGTCCCAACAACCTACAAGTATTTGAAGGTAAACACAAAGGAGCAAGGAATGTTATACAGTGGTATCTGTAAGGGTAATCAAGTGAATATAACTGAATAAGAATTTAGGCTGAATGTTAGAGGAATCTTTCCAAAAGCAAGACCTATTAGGCAGTGGAATAGTGATTGAAGGAGGAAAGTGGTAAAAATTCCAGCTCTAGAAGATACTAACACTAGATTGGATGAAACAATAATGCAAAGCAGAGAACAATCCTGCAATTGAATGATATAAGTCTGTAAACCTGTGTGCAAACTCACCAGCCTGGGAAGGCAAAAATAAAAGTCCAGCTACTAGTCAGTATGGTCCTCCTGCTTTCAAAACTTCCACTAAATTCAGTAGGTTCCAGTCAATGGTAGTTTTGCATGGCAGAAGAACTGCAGGATTCACATAATAGTGACTCTCCAAATAGAGCGAAATTGCTGGGGATTTTTTTTTTAATTATAAGCAGTTTTTTCTTTGACTAAGAAAAACCTGTGATTAAGCGTTTAAAATGCTATTTTATGAGACTCAACTGCAGAGTTCATAAGAAACCCTCCTACTTTAAATAGCACTGATGTTTTGAAAGCAGAAGAAAAGTGAAAAGAGCCTATTTTCTCCCTTTTCAAGATAAAAGAAGACAGGAAAGCTGACTTTGTAGAAAATTGAACCATTAAAGAATTACTTCTTAAAACAAAATACAAACTTCTCTGTTCTGTTTCATTAAAAACCGGGACGTGGAGGCAGAAGAAAATGCTGCAGAGAAATGCTTTTAATTTTTCTTGTTGTAGTTCCCTGATGTTTGAATATAAATTGAAGGAAATGACACGTCTCATAATGAAATAGATCAGTTCTGAGAACAATGTCCAAATTCTCATGACACATAATACAAATAAACCATCAAACTAATTGCGTCTCAAGATTTGTCCTGTGTTCATGGTGAACCTTGTTTATGCAGTTTTGATGCTTTTACTCAGCATGAGAGTTGAGAGGGTACTCATCATTTTGTAAGAGTTCAGAGCACCACAAGTCCTAAGTTAGCGCTATACTTTTGGGATAAAATATTGGCTGTATAGAAGTCAACAGGAGTTTTGCCATTGACTTCAATGGGAGCAGTATTTCACCTCTGGTCTGCAGTAAAATTTGTGTATGGTCTTTTATGCCTGTTTAGGTTCCATGCTGCAAGTATTCACCACAAAATTCTGAAGCACCTCAAACATGAAATTGCAAAACTGCTAACTGTGGTACATAACCTCTCATTTTAATCGTCTCTGAACCAGAGGACTGGAGGGGTAGATAGTGTAACACCAATTATTTTTTAAAAACTTCAGAGTGATTCTGGCAATTTCAGGCCAGAAAGTCTAACTTCAGTACTAGGCAAATTGATGGAAATTATAGTAAAGAACAGAATTATCAGACACACAGATAAACACGGTATGTTGGGGAAGAGAATTGGACCATTAAAGAATTACTTCTTAAAACAAAACTTCTTTTGTAAAGGGAAATCATGCCTCACCAATCTTCTAGAATTCTCTGAAGGTGTCAACAAGCATGTGGACAAGGGTGATCCAGATGACATAGTGTGCTTGGACTTTCAGAAATCCTTTTGACAAGGTCCCTCACCAAAGGCTGTTAAGCAAAGTGAGCAGTTACGGGAAGAGAAGGAAAGTCCTTTCACGGGTCAGTGACTGCTTAAAATATTGGAAATGAAGGGTAGGACTGAATGGTCTGTTTTCACAGTGGATATAGGCTTAATAATAGGGTCCCCAGGGATCTGTATGGGACATCTGTACTGTTCAGCATCCTTAAATGATCTGGAAAAAGGGGTGAACAGTAAGGTGGCAAAATCTGCAGATGATAAAAAATTACTCAAGATAGTTAAGTCCAAAGCTAACTGTGAAAACTTACAAAGGGATCTCACAAAACTGGTGACTGGGTGACAAAATGGCAGATGAAATTCAGTGTTGATAAATGCAAAGTAATGCACATTGGAAAACAAAATCCCAACTATACATACAAAATGATGATGGGATATAAATTAACTTTTACCACTCAAGAAAAAGATCTTGGAGTCATTGAGGATAGTACTCTAAAAACATCCACTCAATATGCAATGGCTGTCAAAAAGCTAACAGTGTTAGGAACCATTAGGAAAAGGATAGATAATAAAACATAAAATATCATAATGCCATTATATAAATCCATGGTATACCCACACCTTGAATAGTACATGCAGTTCTGGTTGCTCCATCTCCAAAAAAGATATCTTTGAATTGGAAAAGGTGCAGAGAAGGGTAACAAAAATGATTAAGAGTATGGAAAAGCTTCCATACAAAGAAAGAATAAAAGCACTAGGGATGTTCAGATTAGAAAATAGATGACTAAGAGGGTATATGATAGAGGTCTATAAAATCAGGTATGGTGTGAGAAGGCAAATAGGGAAATGTTATGTGAAGAGGTAAACACAAGAACCAGAGGTCACCTAATGAAATTAATAGGCAGCAGGTTTAAAACAAACAAAAGGAAGCATTTCTTCACATAGAGCATAACCTGTGGAGCTTGTTGCCATGGGATGTTGTGAAGGCCAAAAGTATAAGTAGGTTCAGAAAAGACTCAGAAGTTCATTGGTTAGGTCCATGAATGGCTGTTAACCAAGATGGTCATAGACACAACCCTAGGTTCTGGGTGTCTCTAAACCTCCAACTTCCCGAAGCTGGGCCTGGACAACAGTGGATGGATCACTCAATAATTGCCCTGTACTGTTCATTCCCTCTGATGCATATGGCCACTGTCAGAAAACAGGTACTAGGCTAGCTGGAGCATTGGTCTAAACCATTATGGCCATTCTTATGTTATAAAAAGATGCAAGTGGACCCTGAGCCCTGGAGGAGTCCCATTTTCTTCTCTGGGGCTCTGTGTGAACACAGGAGTCCACCTCTGTTGTAAAATCATAGAATATCAGGGTTGGAAGGGACCTCAGGGGGTCATCTAGTCCAACCCCCTGCTCAAAACAGGACTAATCCCAACTAAATCATCACAGCAACTTTCATTACAAACTCCACTGAGGGACGAGGCCCCATGATCTAGCATTTTGGTCAGTTTTCAAAAATTAGAATAGCCTCTATGCCATGTAAGATATGTTTTTAGTTATGCAGGATATGGCAGATATATGTTGCATGTTTGACTCTCTGTAGGAGATCCCTTAAAAGAACAAACTTTCACAGCATGAACGAAAGGTGTAAACGCAGAACTGCAATGCAAGGGCCCAAAGATAATGGGTTATTTATTGCAGTCAGAACTATAAAATGCCAAAGAAAAAATAAAATATTTGTTCAGTGTTCAACAAATGTGAATTTCATGACCAGAGTGATTCTACCAAGTAGAGGAGCTGAAGCACATCTGAGAGAGAAAGTCGTTCTATCAAGTGATTTTAAAAATACTCGGTAGAAAGTGTTTCCTCATGTAAAAGTATCTCCTTATTTGCAGTTGTACATACAAAATGTTTCTGTTAGAAAGTGATTTAAGGCTGATGCAATTTTCTTCACAGAAGTTTAGGAAAATCCAACTTGCTTTGAATTCTTCAGCTGGAAATGTGAGTTGTCAGTACTTGTGATGGCCATTTGTCTCTTGTTGCCTCACCATAAAAAAAAACTGCTATGCACAGCTGTAGGAGGGGAGAGACATCTGTCTAAGAGGAGCTTAACAGAAGGCCACTTCCAAAGCTCATTGAAGTCAATGGAAAAGTTCCCATTGATTTCAGAATTTTCACCAGTTTGTTCTGTAGTAAGGGAGTGGATTTTGCTCTCTTACAAAGGATGAGCAAGGCTTCAGATGTCTGATCACATTAGTGTCTGCACAAGTGGGAGGGCCCCTCCTATCCAGTTCCCCTAGATGTCACCCAGCATAGACTCTTTTAAATAAATTGTCTGTATAATTTAGACAAAATACTAGATTACAATGTTCAAATTGATTGTACAGTTTTTTCTGTTAAAATCTAATTTGCAGCTAATTCAATTTCCATTTCTACTCAATATATAATTAATGCATTGTAAGTTTTAACTACTTCATGAATTGTCTGAACAGAAATAATCTTTCAGATATAACTCACAAGAATTAGCTGTGGACACTTAATAATTAAAATATATAACACGTTCGTTGCTTACTTTGCAATATGTTCCCACATCTGCACTTATGTAAATAAAACCGCACTTTCCAAATTACCATATGATCTGGCACACTAAACTGAGGGTTTCGTTGTTTCTAAGCGAGTATGTTTAAATGAGCTGGAAAGCCATTCATGGAGTGAAGTTATAGTTGCATGAGGCGTACTGCTCTGGGTTAAATGTAAAAAATATTCATTTGAATTTTTGAGGCCTAACGTTTTGGTGAAAAGAACTGTTGTCAATCCATATCCTGAACTTTAAGTAGTACTTCCTGAGGATGCATTCTTGTAACTCTTAAGCATATGTTTAACTTAATGTGCCTGGGTACTGCTGTTGACCTGACAGGGACAATTGACGTGCCTTGTTAAATAAATGTTACAAAAAAGAACTAGATAAATTCATGGAGGACAGGTCCATCAGTGGCTATTAGCCAGGATGGACAGGGATGGTGTCCCTAGCCTCCGTTTGCCAGAAGCTGGGAATGGGGGACAGGGAATGGATCACTTGATGATTACCTGTTCTGTTCATTCCCTCTGGGGCACCTGGCACTGGCCACTGTTGGAAGACAGGATATTGGGGTAGATGGATCTTTGGTCTGACCCAGTATGGCCATTCTTATGTTCTAATGTGTAAGAGGGTGTCGGGTCAGGGCTTTCATCACAGAATTATAAGACAGAGTCCAGAAAATATTACTTCATCATCATTATTATTGTTAATAACAATAATTTAATAATAATAATAAATGTTATTAATCAATTATATTACAGTAGCACATACAGTTCCCAACTGAGATAGGTGGCTCAGTTTGTTAAACACTGTACAGACACATAGGAAAAGACTGAACCTACCCTGAACTATTTATAATCTAAATAGACAAGGCAGACAGAGAGTGGGAGATGAAACAGATGTGAAATGACTTGCTTCAGGTCACAAAGTAGGTCAGTGGCAGAGGTGGAAATAGAATCTAGCTCTGATTTCCAATCCAATGCCTTATCCATTGAATGAAGTTGCATTATAGAAGGTGTAAAAGGTAAGACCTTGGTAGGTCAAATATTTGTTATTTAATTTATTTTTTTGGCAAAGGCATTTTAAGTCAGCTCCTGTCTGCCCACAGTTATTGTTACCATTATCGTTTTACTGTATTATTATTATGTATGTATTTAGTTGAGGTGGCACCCAAAAAGAGCCAGGAGGTTTCCATGTTCCGAGGAAGATGCATGTCCTATCCTGGAGCATATATAATATAAAAGACAAGGACAAAGAGTGGAGAGAAGGAATTCAGCATAACAGCAAAATGTTCAGTATTATAGGCATACATATTAACAAACACAATCAATAAACATGTAAATAAGTTAAAAACATTAATTTCCCTTCTTCTGACCCTATTTAACCCATTTCACCTTTCTTCTTGAGTCGTTTCAGACCAGGGTACTCTCATCCTCAACGCACTTCATAAGACATTAGACTAGTCCTGATGGTGATGTAAGAGTTTCATCTGCCCATTTTCTCTGTGACACCATTTTTCTCTATGATGTTTCTATCCACTTTATATCTATTTAATTGATGAAGGTCCCTCATTATGGCAGTCTTACAGTGGCTATTTGTTAAATATTAGATTGCAGTAATATATTTTAGGACTAGTTATCCTAAACCAGCCCACAGGCCAAACACATTTTTGAAGTAATGTGTCAAATTTTTATGTGGTGTAACCTGAAGGCAAATGGAGTTTAAATCAGGGATAAAATTAGCCCACTTAGCATATATTCTGTAGCTTCATTGTTCATATATCTGATATCAGAAGCAGAAATCATGTCCTGGAAGGATCCTTTCAATCAGGGTGGAGGGATATGAAGAAAACAGAGAGGTTAGAAAAGAGAAAAGGTATGTAGGGATATTCTATGAAAAATAAACACAAATGTGTTCAGAAATGTTAATAGGGAACTCTGTCATATCAAGACAAAACAATTATAAAAATATTGTTTCAAAGAATGTCCTTTTTCAAGTTAACATTCCCATGTGTGAACCATCCCATGAGTGGTTACTGAAAACAGTTTCATCTGATACAGATTTCTTCCAATCTCAAGGGATCAGCCGTTTAGCCAGGTCAATATATAACTCAGATCTTATCCATTAACATGCTGATGTCAATCCTTTAGTAACTAAAATCTAAAGATTTATTTAAAAAAAAGAAGAAAAAAGAAAAAGAGCATTATAAACGGTTAAAAGAACGAGGAGTACTTGTGGCACTTTAGAGACTAACAAATGTATTTGCCCAAATAAATGTGTTCGTCTCTAAGGTGCCACAAGTACTCGTTGTTCTTTTTGCAGATACAGACTAATGCGGCTACTACTCTGAAACCTATCATAAATGGTTAAGGAATCATATACACACAAGTAATTTCAAAATCCATATATCAGGTTTGTAGCAGTGATGGAATAAATTGCAGAAATCTCTCTAGAATCACTCAAATAGATTGAGGGTCATTGGTTCTTGTTCAAAGCTTCCTAGTTAGAAATCCAGTCGAGAGAAATGAAGCAGGAAATGAAGACAAAATGGAGATATCTCAGGGATCCTTTTATATCCTGTGCCATGTGCATGGGATTTTATTGTCCCAGACAAAACTCACAGTCCATGTTTGTGAAAAGTTACTGGCCCAAGTGAAGTACAGAGTCACATGAGCATATCACATGTCTTTACATAGTTTGCTGACTCTCAGGAGGTGGTCTAGGCCCCTCATTGTCTGAGGCATCCTCATGAAGAGCTATCTGGGTGGGATGAGTTTCTTCTATGGCCCACTATGAGATTGGAGATTCCTTAATGGGCCATGAACACACAGAGATGTCTCCCAGGGGCAGACGCATTTGAGATACAGATACATAGCCACAATTCATAACTTTAGATACAAAGATGATATGTGGATTTAACCAGGATAATCATATTTGATAGATTGTAACTTTTCCATGAGGCCTTTCTTGATATGCTTTATATAACAGTGGTAGGACCGATGATACAAATGGTAATTTTCAATCATAAAGCATCAGAGCCTTGGCAAGTCAAATGGCCTGAGAACCCATCTTTCCCATTGCTGTGCTAATAAAGCTCAATGAGATGCTGAAAGAGTGGAGTTGTGACTCAAAAGGGGAGTGGATCTCATATACCATTCTAAGGGCTTTGCGTAGCCTGGATTGAAAAACTGTGTAAAAATAAGACTTGATTCTCATCATTATTATTAATTATTATATTTTATGTATGTGTATATATATATTTATTATTTGTATTGCATTAGCACCTAAAAACCCCAACTAAGATGGGGTGCGGGGGAGGGGCATTATACTTACATATTTGTCTAGGATTGCAATTCTCCTTTCTGTTTACATGGTTTTTCACTTGGTGAAACTCCATTTTTTACACTCCATTTCTTTCAGTGGAGCTACTTCACATGTACATTAGGAGAATCAGGCCCATCGATGGAAGAATCCAGAACAAATAATATACAGCACTGAAGAAAAAATATTTTCAGTGCTGTGGAAATTATTACACTCTCTCTCTCTTTTCTGGTGGTTTCTGAAACATAGAAGAGAATGAAGGCAGCAAGAAAGCTACTACCTAATTCCTGCATACTATCATGAGTATTTGCTCTATCGTGTTCATGTAAGAAACAAAGGTTTATTTATATAGCATAGAAAAATACCTGAGTATACACTACTGAAAAATGGACTTGATGGTCTAATTGATTGTTCCCTTCTGTAACTTCTCTGATTCTGGGATATATACACAATGTTAATGATTATGTACTACAATACCCACCTGGAGAAGTGAAAAAAACAGATTGACAGAGCCAGAAGAGTACCCAGAAGCCACCTATTACAGGCAGGCCCAGCAAAGAATATAACAGAACACCATTAGCCATCACCTTCAGCCCCCAACTTAAACCTCTCCAATGCATCATCGAAGACCTACAACCTATCCTGAAAGATGATCCCTCACTCTCACAGAGCTTGGGAGACAAACCAGCCCTTGCTTACAGACAGCCCCCCAGCCTGAAACAAATACTCACCGGCAACCACATACCACACTTATCTTTGTTGAATTTCATTTTGTTAAATTAAAACTAGTTCTTTAATTTGTCATGATTATTTTGAATTTAAACTCTGGTCTCCAAAGTACTTACATCCCCTCCCAGCTTGGTGTCATTTGCAAATATGAGCATGCTATCCACTCGATTATTGAAGTCATTAATGAAAATACTGAATAGTATCCAACCCACCACTGACCCCATGGGATCCCACTAGATACACTCTCCCAGTTTGACAGAGAACCATTGATAACTATTCTTTGATTATGGTCTTTCAACCAGTTGTGCACCCACCTTACAGTAATTTCATCTAGTCCTCATTGGCTTTTGAGAATATTATATGAGACTCTGTCAAGAGCCTTACAAAAATCAAGATATGTCACATCTACTGCTTCTTCCAATCCATTAGGCCAGTAATCCTCTTAAAGAAGAAAATTATGTTGATTTATTATGATTTGTTCTTAACAAATCCATGCTGGCTATTTCTTATAACCAACCTTATTATCCTCTAGGTGCTTACAAAATGATTGTTTAATAATTTATTCCAGTATCTTTCCAAGAATCAAAGTTAGGCTGACTGATCTACAATTCCCCAGGCCTCTTTGTTCCCCTTTTTAAAATAACGTTTTCCCTTTTCCAGTTCTCTGGGATCTCACACATCATCCATAAGTTCTCAAAGATAATCGCTTAAAGTTTCAAGATTGCTTCAGCTAGTTCCTTATGCAACCTAGGAAGAAGTTCACCAGGCCCTGCCAATTTAACTTATTTAAATATTCTTTAATCTGTTCCTTCCCTGTTTTGGCTTGTGTTCCTGCCCCCTTGTTAATATTTAATTGTACTGAGTATCTGGTCTGCATCGTCCTTTTCAGTGAAGACCGAAGCAAAATAGGCATTAAACATCTTCTCCTCAGCCACTGGAATCTGCTCCTCACCTCCTGGTAGCCAGTATAGCATATCTGTTCTTGACCACACAGGTTGGGGATTTGGGTGGGGTCAGAACACTATCTACTGCCTGAGGTGGCCAGCAGTCACTCTGTTCCTTGAAGAGCAGCTGGTTCTCCTTCCTTCTGTGGTACTGCTGTAGTCAGCTAGCATCTTCCATCCAGCAGGGGGGACTACAGATGCAGGCAGAGAAAGAATTGCATGGTGGCAGAGCAACACACTGTTTTTCTCCCTTTACAGATCTCCCTTGTTGAGTACCTGCCGATTAAGGAAAGGAAAAAACAACACCACACGTTAACTCCCTGCTTTCCTTCACTGGCAAACTCAGCTAGCTAACTCCCTTAGAGACCCAGTTGCCTTCATCTCACCAGCCACATCTCTTCATGTGCATGGATCATTAATGGCCCGATCCAAAGTCTGTTGATGTCAATGAGAGTCTTTCAGTTGACTTCAATGGGCTTTGCTTTGGGCCCCGACAGGGCCTATCAGCAAATAAGAATATGCATTGGACATCATTTGTCATCTTGTTCAGAGGTTGGCAGAGCATAAAGAGAGATGATTTTGGGCAAGAGTCTGATGCCCTTATTTGTGCTGAGTTCGTACCTTTTTCTAGAAATGAACTAACAAGTCAATGGGAGCATTCATGGAGTAAATTGCTATTCAGCATAGATAAGGATGAAGCTCTAATGTAGAGAATGGCTCAATTTATAGAGAAGAAGAATAAAAAGTCCTAAATTGTTTCAATTCACAGTGTTCAAGTTGCATTTTTTATTACAATGAACTTCTGCTTACAGTGAAATTGATATGATGGGGGAGGGGAGAGCCTGCTGCAAAGCACAACCTCCTTTTCCATTTAAAATAAAAGAAATGTTCAGAGTTGCCTAAAGAATTGGTATAAATCAGTGAAAAATATTGGTAGAATGACACGCAGTTCATAATAACAAGCATATCATTTGCAACATAAGATACTGCAGATTGACTTTTTCTGTGAATGCAAAATGTTAATTTCTTATTTAATTCATACGTGCTGTTTTAATTAGCACAAAAAGCCAGAGAGAAATTATCATTTATAATCAAGTGCGTCCAAAAGGTTTGGTGCTGTTTTGTTTCAAAAACAAATCCATCTAAAAATTGAGGTTGCTTATATACATTTAAATAGATAAGACCAAATAAATAAGAATTTTCATATATAAATGTTGGATGCGGTGTGTGTGTGTGTTTAAAGGTTTTGTTACTAGCTGAAGTGTGTTTTGTTCTGTTGCAGTTTGTTCCCAGTACTCCAGAGGAGTTTTTGCCATTTTTGGACTGTATGATAAGAGATCAGTACATACCTTGACCTCATTCTGCAGCGCCTTGCACATCTCCCTCATCACGCCAAGTTTCCCCACAGAGGGCGAGAGCCAGTTTGTGCTGCAGCTGCGACCATCTTTACGGGGAGCTCTCCTGAGTTTGCTGGATCATTATGAATGGAACCGCTTTGTCTTCCTTTATGACACGGACAGGGGTAAGTAGCAAACCTTTCTTATCACTTTGGTTTATTTGACTGTTGTGACAACTGTGCATCTTTATATTGTGTTAAGAATTTTGAAAATAAAATAAAGTCCATTGGAGTGAAATAATTTGAGTGGCTCTGCAGCTAAAGGAAGAATTCCTCCATCTTTAAGCGTTGAGCACTAAATGTGTTTATTATGTAATATACTGTACTGAGCCATAGTTTAAATTTGAAGGCAAAAATGTTTTAAGTGATATTAATGTCCTGTTTACACAGACTGATAAAAAGAATTCAAAATTAAAGCTTCTATTCTGTCTCCAATTCCACTCGTCTGGCAACAGGTTTTGAACTCAGTGACCACAACATAAATCTACAGTCATAACAGTTAAGTCATTGGAGTTCCTCTGGATTCACACTGGTAGAACCTGAGATCAGAGTCTGGTTATTGTGTATCACCAGAGGGGAGGACCAGGTAGTGAAGGGTTCATCCAGGGTGACTGTAGCCCACTGTGCTGGGACAGAGGAGGAATTTTGTTGTAACAGGGGCCCCTACACTGAGGGGGCACATGCCTGGGAGAGTGCGGAGCAGCATATCATGTGCTCTTCTTTTCCATGTACCTTGTAAAATCCATCACAGCCCATCCACAATGTAACCTCTCCTTATAACTGTACATGGCTTTGAAAGATGGTGCCATTTGTAGCAGAATTGCCTATTGATAAACAAATAGTGAATATCACAGGGCAAGTTAGACTCTTCCGGAATGATAGGTAATTGTAAGTATGCCTATTGTACACTGGTACCTCAAGCCTTATTGCCAGCTTGGGGAAGCAAAGATTCCATCCTCCACAATCCTGGCATTCATCCTGCTAGCAGAGCCCTTTTTCCCTGCTCTTTGTGAGTGGGGCCAGGATTTGGTCCATAGTGAGTAGGCTTCTATATGAAAGGCTGAACTTTTCTCTTTGTGTTATGGGTTTGTCTACATGGGGAAATTGACCAGCATAGCTACAGATAAATAATTATTCCACTACAGGAATGCCTGTCAGTTTACCTAAGTAGACAAGCCCTATGTTTTAGTGAATTCTGAGCTTAGTTCTGTATTGCCTGAAACACCTGTAGTTGGGCCAAAATTAATAATACATACCAAGAAGTGGGTTCAAGCTTTTCCATCATTTATTATTTGGTCTGAATAGATCTGGTGTAACCCACACACCTCTTGGGTGTGGTGTTCTGTCCCATGTAATGGCACTAAAACCACTTAGAGAGGGATAAAATGAGACTGCTCTACGGCCTTAGCTAACAGGCTTTTAGCTCATGTGGTAGAGACCCATGCACTAAGCTCCAGAAGACTCAGGTTTCACCCCACACCCTGGGGTCTGTTGGCGTTACACTGGCATAAATCTTTTTGCCCTTTTGTGTATCTCAAGAATGAAGTTTTGAGAACTATTGTAGTAAGTGTGCAGTCATTTAAAATTGTGAGTCTTGCTAAATTAAAATTTCTTTGGGGATCAAGGAGCTTTCTGCAACAATGTTCCATTCAATAAACCAATGACATTATCGAGGCAAAAGTCCACAATCTGCCTTCACCCATTTCATCTTTACTTCACATGCTTAATTAAATAGACACCATTCTCAAGCATGCAATGTCATACCAAGGTCAGTTTGAGAACATCATTTAGAACAATATGCTTAGCAAATTATTCTTAAGGCACTGAGCTCAGCAACTTTGAAATCACCAGTATATCTTCGTTATGGAGATGACATATTTGTCTGCTGGCAGGGAGGAGATATGGCTCTGGAGAATCTTTGAACAGCAGATTTGTTTTTTGTTGTTGCTACTGTTTAGTGTAGGAAAAAAGAAAGTTAATCTTTTCATTTATAGATGTTTTGGTCAGCTGTTGAGAAAGATAGGATATTCCCCATAAGAAAATTCAGAAAACCATATTGCTTCCAAATTATTTATACCATCATTTCGTAACAGAAGACAGGCTTTATTGAGATAGTGATGCAAAGCCAAGATATGACAAAGAATGAGTAAACCTAAAGAGACAGAGATGAATTCTGCTCTCAGTTTCCATGATGTAAATCTGGAGAAACACCACAGAAGTAAATGGAGTTATGAGGCTTATAATGGTATAACAGAGAGCATGATTTGGCTCTATCTCTGTAAGCATATAGAATTAAATGTAGGTGTGTGGTGGTGTAATTTGGATGAGGCTAGAGCTCTGAAAGGCTGTATGGCAGTGGGACTCAGGCTGGATCCCCTAAATTTGGATTTGCAGATGTTGTTTTTATTATAGTGGTGCAAAATGTATACAGTACAGAAAAGAGACCTTGTTTGTCTCTGTCCATAGCCCAGCATCCCGTTTCCCCCTTTGTCCTGCGACTGGGTGTTTGAAAATCAGTCTAATAATGGGAAAGTGACTTCACTTTGACTATGGAGCAACAGCTTCTGGTTAATAATACAGATGGGTGTTAGTAAATCATCCAATATGGTGTCTCTCAAAATTTTATTTAAGAAAATTCATTCACATTAGCTTGGATAAAAGCACTGTCAAATGGAGTTGAAGGACAATAAACACAAGATTGTGCCCTCAGGCAATCTGTTGAGTTAGGGTGAGTTGGCTGGTCATGGACTGTAAGGAGTGGTCCAAGGTCTGGCCTTATTTACCATCTTTACTGAAAATCTGAATGAGTTTGGAGACATCATGTTAATGAAAATCAGGATACCACAGAAAATGGGGAAATGTTGCAGCCGACAGTTAAGCCAGATATAAACAGCATAGAGACATCTAGAGACACTAGAAATACTGAGATGTCAATAACAACCAGGAAACATGTGCATTGATATAGCTAGAGAAAAATAATCTGAAACCATTACTCATTCATAGGAGCATAGAGTATATGGAGTATAGAAATGCTTTAAAAAATCTAGTGAGCTTGTAATGCATTACTTCAGACAAAAATGATATTGTGCCTCGGGACTGAGTATTTAGTAGTACAACACTTCCGAATGTAAGACAAGTGGGACCACACCTAAAATACTGGTAGGTATCTGGATCATTATTTAGTTAGTTAGTTAGTTAGTTACTTATTTATTTAATATTTCTTTCTTTGTTTGTTTGTTTATTTGATTGGCAAAAATTTCTACTTTCTCAATGGAATTCAGAGGAGAATGAGAAAAATTACTGGGAAGATGGAGGTATTGATATATATGGAAAGAATAGGTACATGGCAGTTTCCTGAGTGGTCCATTCCCAGGTCCATTTAGTCCAGAAACGTGTCTCTGAAAAAGGCTAGGACTAGATGCTTCAGAAGAAGATAAAAGAAACCCCACAGGAGGCATCTGCCCCACCCCCCATGTAGGTCTCATCCTAATTGCTGATAATTAGCAGTTGCCTTAATTCCTGAAATTAGAGGTTTTATCTCCCTTCCAATACGCTTCCTATAAGCATTAATTATTAAAACTCTGGGTATTCATGTTATTTTTGTGAACATCCAATCCCTCTTTGACTCTTGCTAAATTCTTGGCCTCAATGATACCCTGTGGCAATGAGTTCCACAGTTCAATTACATGTGAAAAGAGAGATTTCCTTTAATCAGTTTTGAATTTGCCACCTTTCAATTTTATTGAATGTCTCCTTGTCCTCATGTTACGAGACAGGAATAAGGGAAGTTTCCTAAGTATCTTCTCTATATACAGCATATTTCCAATTATCCAGTTAGCATGCAGACCATGGATATTGTTCAGCTAGTCGGCAGTTTGAGTAATCAAGAGTAGCAGCAGTTCAGGGAGCCCTCTGCAGCTCTGTTCTCATGTTCCCCATTCACTCACTTCCATAACAGCAGGGCTGCCCAAGGCTCCATGCTGCCATGTCTGCCCTCACAAATATTGCAGGGACAAGGTTTGGGGGTGGGAGAGAAAGAGGCTGCAGTCCTGGCAGGCCAGAGCAGAGCCTGCAGAGTGTCTATCCTGCATCTGACACCTGCAGGGACTGGATGTCACCAGCTCTGCAGCAGCTCTGCCATCAAAGCCCCACTCATTCTCTCACATGACATCAGGGCTGCAGAGCCCTATATGCCTATTGTACACTGATATGCCATTGCTAACCTTATCTATGGTCTGAACTGTGATTTTAAATGGCAGCTGCAGGTTACCTCAGACTCTTCTAAGTGGTTATATTGATATTAGGCTAAGATTGCCTCCTGTAGGAATTAATGCCAGTAGGAGGAGCACATCTTCAGAGGAGAGGGAGAGGGAAGACAGAGTTGTGAAGAAGTGGGACACACCTTGGGGGAGTAGAAAATGCTCTGAAAGACAGCCTGAAGGGGGAAGATTGAGGGAGAGCATGTGAGTTCAAAAGAAGTGGCACGTTGCAGATGTACAAACAGATGTATCGCCTGGGGTCTTTCAGTCCACTGCCACACACATCATGTACCACAATGTCCAGAAATACACCCACACCGTTTGCATAAATAACTTGCTTTCAATAATATCCTCTCGGACATATTGAACGGAATACCCTCCCCATCTGCTCAAATCCCATGTCTGAAATAAATGACACCAAATTGTTTTGCTCATGTATTTCTTCCAGACTGAAATATTTCTGTTAAGTCATCAATCTAAGATGCATTTGGTAGATCTAACTGGTAGAATTTCAATCTGATACATTGTCCCTGGCAGATCCCTAAACCTCGCCAAGCTTTCCTGAGGGATTAGAAGCTAAAATCTATGAAGTGCACTTCAGAATTTATGGATCCAACTCCATCACTTTGTTTGCATTAAGGATCTGCCAGGGACAACATGTCAGATTCATCAGAGACTATTAGCCAAATTTTGCTCTCAATTACACTGACTTCAAGGGGACTGCACCCATGTAACTAATGAGAATAATCGTTGGTTCAAGATGCTGATATTTTCCATTACTCTAGGTCAGATAAATGGCATTTCTATTTCAAATTGTTAATTCTAATAACTTCAAAACATTTAGTTTTATTGAATCTGGCACTTACGTGTAAGTGAGTTGCTACCTCCATATCTACCACATCTGTTTAAAAAAAGAAATGTGTCGACTGTCGCTGTTTACTGTAGTTCAAAAAAGTAACTAAAAATAGAGTAAGAAAATCATTTACTTGATAAACAGAAGAACCGACTATACCTTTCTTGTATCCCTCACCCAATCTATCTAATGTTATTTCTGCATCCTATATGCTACATAGTATATGCATTGAGAGAAATATTTTACTATTCTTTCATCCTAAATAAGGAGCTGGGATATCTCGATCAATGTGAGAAAGATATGTGTTTTCAATGTACAAAGTAAACTTCTCTACAAAGCAGGAAATACTACAGGAAAATTGGTGCTGTGATTTATTGACTGGGTACCAGCTGCAGCTTGTTTAATAATCTTTGGCCCAGATTCTGCTCTTTTTTTACACTGGAGTACATCTGAACCAATTCCATTGTATATACCAGTGTAAATCTGAAATAACACAGTTGGCTTCAATGAAGTGACTCTAGAGTTAGACCAGTGTAATTATGAGCTTCTCTTCTATGTTAGGAGCTATTCTAAGCTATCACTAAGCTTAGGTCAGGCAGTTGATGGATACAACATCCAGCACTGCAGACGTCCAAAGAGAACTTGAAAAGAGTCAAACAAGGAAGCCAGCCACACATCCAAATGTGTCTGCTTTAGAAATGTAATACAGTGGACATCTGAGTCCTGCAGCTGCTGTACGTAGTCTTTTATGTGGCCACAGGTGTTGGCTTCAATACTGAAGCACAGAGTGGTAGAAGACAAAGGCGAGCACAGTAGAGACTGCCAAGAACTAGAGGTAGTGCCAAGTTAATACTGAATGTAAAATAAATACTTGTGACTATATGTTTCTAAATGCATTTTTATTTAGAAAAAAATCACTTGTCTCTTGAGAAGCATTATCTGTATATGGATAAATGTTCAAAGTTATTATAAGGTACAATGCATGCAATTTTTTTAATCAACAAGAGTGCGTAGAAAAGCACAAGGATTTAAACGCAAAACTTCCTAGTTTTGTGTACTCCACCTTGATGTATTTTGTGCACACTGTGTTAGCCAAATTCACCCTGGTGTAATTCAAATGACTTGTTTAGAGTTACAGCAGGAATTAATGTGGATCATCTCAATTTGCTCAAACCGAGAAATAGAGGTATATTTAAGTAATATCCCTTAGTAATTATGGTTGATTCATACTTCCATATGTATCTATGCAAATATTTTGTTGGCTCTGTTCCACTTTTAAAAAAAAGATTTCCATGCTTAGATAAGTTTCAAGTGACTGAGCAGTGACACAGTGCTGCAGGTGCTACTTTTGCCTCTGTATAGGGAATTTCCTGCATTAGTACTTACAGTTAATGGCACCAACAGCTGCTTCTGTTCTACAACTACAATGAACGTTTGAGAGTTCTATTATTTTGCAACTGAAAGGACAGTTACCAAGGGACCTTTTGGTTATAAATAAAAAGCTGAAAATCCCTCTTTTGTGGTGCTACCTTTGTGGCCTTTAATATTAATGCACACCTGGACACTGCAGGAAGTCCCTTTGTGGCAAAGGACCTACATTTTCTTCCAATGCCACTTGGATTTTGAATGGCAAGCAGAGCATTATTTGTGAGATTGTAGATCTAAGTGTGCTGAGTGGCAATGTGGCACCAAGGAGGGGTGATGTGAAGGTAACTGTCATGTAGTGTTAGCTGTAGCGTATAGCTTCCTCTACTGGGGGTAGTTCAAGGTCCAGCTCTGGCCCTGTTCCTAGTATACCTGAGAACCAAAGCATTTTGAAGTTTGTGGTCCAGAGGGACAATAGGATCTAGATGAGCTAAGCAGTTATGTATGGGGGAGACTTTGGTAGGAGAACAATTAATAGCAGCATGATATATTCACGAGCAGTACAGCAGTTTCCTAGGAGCATAGAAGTGTGTATAGGAGGCACAGTTTGGGTAAAGGGGCAGAGAAGTTCTTGTTACACTCCCCACTTCTGCATATCTGTTGGAAGACATCTCTGAACCAGGCACTAGACAACTAGATTCCATTTCTCTAACCCTCACTCACATCAAGCAGTACTTAATCACACAACCTCTCACATAACTAGGTTAAAAAAAGTAGATAAGTTCATAGCGATTGATCCATCATCAATGGGTATTAGTTAACAGGGCCGGCTCCAGGCACCAGCCGAAGAAGCTGGGGCGGCACATTTTAAGGGGCGACATTCCGGCCATTCCTGGGTGACACATTCCGGCCGACCTTTTATGTTTTGTGTTTTTTGCTTCGGCGGCATTCTGGCTGCCCTTTTCGGGAGGTGTGTGTGTGACAGTTGCACTCTTCGTGATTGGGACGGCAAAAAAGCTAGAGCCGGCCCTGTTAGTGAAGAGAGTCAGAGATGCAACCCTATGCTCTGGGTGTTCCTAGCCTCAGACTTCCAGAAGCTGTGAATGGACAACAGGGGTTGGATCATTCTATGATTGCCTGTTCTGTTCATTCCCTCTGAAGCACCTGGCGTCGGCCAAAGTCAGAAAACAGGATACTGAGCTAGTTGGACCATTGGTCTGACTCAGTATAGCTGTTCTTATGTTCTTCTGACATCAATCTAACAATAAATTAAATTCTAAATATCAAGATGAGAGAAGATTCATTTGATGGGGAGAGAGAGACTATTGCTCTGAGAAGTAATTAAATGAAATTCAGTGAAAAATAGTGGAATAGTCTCCCAAGAAAGGAGATTAAAGTACTGTTGTTGCTTCAGACTTAAAACTGAAATGGACAAAAACAAAAGGTGCACTGCATTGGCAGAGAGATGAATGGAATGAAATAACAGGTCCTATTCCATATCTTATTTCTGTGAAGTCAACCTTCCTTCTGTTGATGCTGCTTTGCGTTTTCTCTTTCCATTGTTTCTGTTGTCAGAGATGTTGGCTTACGGGTTTTGTAAGTTCACTAGGAATTTGCTCAAACTGTTCAGAACTAGCTACTTTAAAGTAGATTTAACGGAAAAGGCCACTAAGGAAAATAGCTGTAGAGATGAGTCAGTTTCGTACCACGATAAAAAACTAAAATGGGAGATTAAAAAGAAAAGAAAGATGTAAAAAATTACAAAACAGCAAAGGGTAGTAATTTAAAAAAAGATGGAGATAAAGAAGAAAAATGTACAGAAAGAGAAATAGAAAAAAGGAAAAGAAATATTGTCGGAAAGGAAATGAATGAAAATGAGTTTTTACAGAAGGAAAAGGATGCAAAGTTGAGGAGAAAGTTAAATAAAACAGATACAAAGTTAAAATAGAAGCCACTAAACCAGATAATAATAAAGAAAAATTTGAGTGTTTGGGAATAACAAGGGATTTTCATGTTAATTGGTTTGTAAGAGCTCTTAACAGCTAAGAAATGTGACAGCTTGTTTATGAAATAATTTGATTTGGGTTAATGAAATCAAATGATGGGGGGCAATATACTAATGTCAGATTGTTTAAAAATCATGAGTAAGATAATATTTGTTTATTAAATGTAATAATCTATGAAAAGCAAAATATTCCTTCATTTTAATGGGATGTGCCTAAGAAATCAGATCTGCAGGTGAAAGAAGTTATTGTAACTTGTCTTATTTGTGTTTAAAACAAAAGCTTGCCGTTTCCTAATATAAGTACTCATTCACAATTGCTAACTTTGTGGTGATTTCATCTTTTCTGAAGGATTATGTTAAAAACTTAATCTTCAGCTCAGAATAATTGCTGGAGCAGAATGTTATGTGTCCTGGGCAGGTAGTTACTTGCAATTCAAGCTTCTCATGTCTCATAGTACCTAGTCTCCAACAATTTGGGCTAATTGACAAATTTACCAACAGAAATACAAATACTCAAGATGGCAGCCAATGTTAGAAACTGTGGGTAATAGTGGTAACACCTACCCATTTACATAGAGACATGTAGTTAAAATCTGGATGTCACATAGAGTCCACTCCTGCATTTGCTGAACTGCAGACATCCTTCCTACTTTGGAACCTCCCTCCACCTGTGAATGATATATCTGTGCACTACTTTGCTTTCTATTCTTTAAAGTGGTGTAATAGCATCAAAAGGGTGTGTTGGTTTGTGCTAATGTATACGGGAGAGCTACTCTCTTTTTCCAGCTTTCTCGGAATTGCCCTGATTTTGCATAGCAAATGTAGCAGACTTTGTCTCTCTGTGACTTCAAGTCCTGTGTTCTTTTTCCCACCTTACCTTTAAAAATGTGGGAACGTGGGAGAACAGTTACTTTTCTATAAGCTATTCCCTTGAAGTTTAAGACCTAGTGATATTTTACAAGGAGCTAGAAACACTGATTTTTGTGACAATTGTGTTCTTTAACCACTGGAGAAAGGGAAAAATAATCTCCCTGGTGACCTGTTATTCTGGAAGATATATAGTGGGCTATTGTGATTTACCAGAAAAAAATACTGCTGTTGGAAGGCTGCAGTGTAATATTTCAGAGAAGTGTACAGAGTTACATAAGTTACAGAGTTCCTAGTCAGCCTTTCATTACGTTTATCAAAGTGTTTATGTGACAGCTGCCATCTTGAGCAACATCAGAGGTAAATATGAGAATCTCCACAGTTTGAGCTAAAGAGTCAGGCTCCCAAGCTGCAAAGGACCCATATCACTCATGATCTGGGTACAAAGGAGGCCATATAACACACATTGACCAGTAGGTTACACAGAGAGTCTGGTCACAGGTAGTTCATCCTGATCTGCTGAGGTCCACAGCAGTTCTGATCAATACGGATTCCAACAAAATGGCCTCTTACTATGGTCCACATGCCAGGGGTTGAACCGAGGCCCTCCAGAGCTAACATCAGTCCCTATAGCTTCAGTCTAAAAGCCAGACTGTTAAGATGAGACCACTGAGGTTATGCTTGAGTCCCCATTTCATGAGAGTGGAGAAAGGGTAAGAAATGTTGAGCAAATCAAGTTAATTCCTATCCAGTATATTTTCATAGTAATGATATGCCAGACTATATGTGCCAGTAGAACACTTTGTGTAATCTTCATTGCATTGATACTCCACTAATGAGAAAGGTCTGTGCAATACCTGTTATCAGTGTAATACTGCAATAGTTCCCTATAAGAATTGTACCAGATTATGCAAATACAAGGAGTAAAATCCTCCACTGGCATAAACCAAGTCAGTTCTATTGATTCAGTGGAGAAATGTTGATTTATACCAGTTTGAGGATGCCAAGTCAAATCATGCTGCACACCTCAGGTCATGCTCTGGTTAAATCCAAGCTGATTTTGACAAACAAAAGAAATGAAATTAAAAGAAATACATCCAATGGTGATAATGGCTGCAGGTGTTGCTTGGAAGACCAAATATATTTTCTATTAGATGAGGTACCAACTAATTATTTTCCTTAAAAGGAGGACATTTTTTCTGTTCAGTATTTCTCCAAAAAATTAAATTGATACAGAGTATATATTTTTTATATCTGTCTTCTAGTGCCATAACTGACTTCTCATCTACCCTCTGTGCCTGTCTTGACCAAGAAACTTGTGGTTTCATTTCCGATTTCTTTATCCAAATATGTCAAAGATGAAAATGCTAAAAGATATCCCCTAGTTCAACCACAAGTGACTGGGCTTGAAAGAAGAGTCACGATGAAATCCATAGCCTGAGTTATGCAGACATTCAGAAGAGCTTATCATAATGGCCTATCTAGCCTTAAAATCTGTTAATATATGAAATATCCTCAAACACAACTCCATATGAATCCACCTCCTCAACTCAGAACTGTCATTTGCCCCCACTGAACATGAACTCTTGCTTCCTCTAGATCTCCTGTACTTTTAGGTTCCCATTACCACCTCTGCATTGCTGACTAGGTACACCACTGTAACAACTCCTCTTTCCTGAAATATTCACCTTCTCCTTCCTTGACCATTGTAACTCTGTTAGATCCTCACAAGTCCCAGCTGTGTGGACTCTAGTATGTGCAGAATGCTGCTGCCCACTTATTCCACACATTCAGAGTCCTCATTTAACTCCAGGGTCTCACCATTCAACTCAGGACCCCGTTCCATGTGGCTCTCCCTGTTTTTAAATCTTCCAGTGGGGCTGAGCTCTGTGTAATCCCCTCTCTGATCATTTAGCATTGGCCTTTTCTGACCACTACACAATGAGGATGCAAGAGTTTTTTCCTAGCATCTCCTGTTACCTAGAAAAGCCTTTTTCTGTCTCTCTGTTTCACGAGCATTCCATCTCTTTCCAGATCCAAGGGTTGTATTCCATTGAACAGCCTGTCATTCACTCCTTGTCCCACACTTTCCTTTTCCTCCAGCAAGTTCCAGTAAACTTGATTTATTTTTCAGTATTGTTTTGAGAACCCTGGAGCATCCTGTTTGCTTCTATTTTTATTTCTACCCTTTGCAGCTGTCACAGATTAAGGTTTGTAGCTTGTAAGAACTTTCAGAAATGTGGAATGTAACTATTAAAATTTTTCTAAGTCTGTAGTTTCCCAAAAGTGTGTGCAGTGGAAGGTGTGATTTGTTCTGTTACCAGCATGACAAAAAAATCAATATTTGTTCTAATATAATAATAGTTTAGATTATGAGTGAAATTAGAAATATGTCTGTGAGAGAAATAACTGCTTTACTGAATTCTTTTGTTTAAGGTGATATGGAAAGATAAAATTATATCATGATTTTCTCCTTGATGTCTGTTAAAAAGTATAGTTGCTTCCTGTGTGCATGATAACATCTGCCATTCAAAAGAAAAACTGGTACAGTGCTATAGGTTCTTTTCACAAACTCACCGTCAAACACCATACAAGAGAAGTAGTAGGAAATGAATAGAAGTATAGAAGTGCAGTATTTTGTCTGCTCTGAGAGTTACAAAAGGATTGAATTCCATTAGTTAAAATGCTGAATTACAGAATCTCCCCTCCCACAAGATATACACTTCCAGGATGACCATTGCACAGCTGTTAAACTGGGTGTTATCCAATCAGACACAAGCAGAGCTTTTTTCCTTTCGCTTGGATAATTCTGAATTCCTTTCACAGGAAGTAGAATGGAAGCAGAGAAGTTTTTTTAAGAAATGCGTTATCCTAGAAATGAATCAACAAAAAGCAGTACATCTGCACATCCACAACACCAGAAACCAGTGTACTTTATTTACACAACTCTTACATATTTGGCAATTGGCATGCCTAACTAAATGATAAGATTGCTGTCAAATATTATTGGTATACTCAACTTCAAAATATATTCAATATCATGAGTCAGATCCTCCACTGACAATACTTTGTTGATTTCAAAGGATGCATGCCAGTTTACACCAGACGAGAATGCAGCCCCAAGTATCAATCTGAAAATCTAGGTACAATAATTCAATGATTATTTTAAAATGGTATAAATGTAAGTACTGTTGGCAAATGTGAGTGTTAGGGCAGTAAAAAAAATAACGTTGGTGGAACTGAATTCAGTCAGAATTGCAAAATGGTTTAACTGTGCAAAGACGGCTCCTCAGCAGATGTGAATCAGTATAGCTCTGTCAGTGGAACTATGCACCAGGTGAGGATCAGGCTGAGCTTCTGTAAAAAATAGCTTTAGAACCTCATTTTAACTTTCCTGCACCGTGGGCTAGTTCCTGCGATTTATGCTTGTTACAGCAAACACCCTTTTTTTAAAAAAAATGGAGTAATATTTAAACCAAAATCCTCCCATGGTGATAAATCCACATATATTAGTAGGAGTTCTCATGTTCAGAGGTGAGTGTAATATCAGCTTTGAGTTCACCTTAACTGATTTGTCTAACTTAAGGCTTTAGATCCTTAACCTTATTCATCATTGCTTGATTTTTATAGGGTATAGGAATAATTACACAGGTAACATCCTCTTAGCTAAGAGTTGGATACACTGGTACCTGAGTCACTTCAATACATTCCTATTCTAAGAGTAAAAATTTTGCACCGCAGATAGTGTTAGGAAATGTTGACCACTGTTCTTTAGTGATATTGCCATTCCAGATTTCTCCCTATTTATAGGAAGGAAAACAGAAGCTCTCATTTGCACAGTTAAAATCTCTTGTTTTTTAACCTATTTTACCCATCAACTATCTTGTGTCCAGGCTTTAATATCATGATGATGATAATGCCTGTTTCTTAGGCAATACTTTTCACCAGCAGATCTCTCAGGAAGTCCATGGCAGAGCATGGAAATGAACCTAGGTCTCCCACAACCTAGGACAGTCCCCTAACTACAGGACTATCCTTCATCTTCTCTGATCTTTTGTAATTTACACTTGCTCAAAATCTTCTTATTTAGTAGCCAACACCATTAAATGAAGCCTGTGTGTCACCCCAGTCATTCCTCAAAGTCAACTTGGAAAATAGGCAGTTTCCTCATAAGCTCCATCTGAAACAACCCTCTTCAACAGTGTAAGTTCCGAGAAAGTGGAGAATAGCAGTGATGGATGATTAGAGCAGCTGAAAGTCAACATAAAAGATAATTATTTTTCTGCAAGTGTAAAAAAATTTTAGTTTGCATGTCTGCTATGTCAATACAAAATATTATTGCCAATGCCAAACTCATAAACACCTGTGAAAAGAAGCATGGAGAGGATTATCCCTCCCTTTCTTACACATAATTTGTGAAATACACATGGTATATGGGACTGTCTCCAATTTTTTTTCTCTTTCTCTCTGAATATTCCTAGCTGTTAAATCAGTTCTCTTCTCTCTGCCTGACCTGTGAAAAAAGACACCTGTTATGTATATAGAGGCCAAACATCAACATATGACCTGCTTCAGTTACCAAGTGTCAGCCTGCTCGTATACATTTTTTTAACCAATTAGCAGTCTGAGTACTATTCTTTGGTCTTGTCACTCGGATGTGAAACACATTTTTTCCTATTCCTTATCCCTAGTTACCAGTCTTCAAAGAGCCATTTGCTGATTTCTGTTCACCTTTGCAGCTGTAATGACATTCTGCCCGTAAGACTCCCTTGCCAGTTTTTAAACATTCCGCCAAGTACAGAAAGTTAATAAAGAGGTATAAAACATCTCTATTATAACCCAAATACCCCTGTGTTCAGTTCTTCCATTATTATGCCATTTTTCTGCTGTCCGGGATGTGAAAAAGAATACATAAACTGCTATCCACTGAAAAGTGTGTTAAGGCAAACAGCACAGTTCATATAGGCTACCATTTTGCCTTCATTGCTTCTGCTCATTTAACAACTGGATCTTCCAGTCTGTGTTGTGCTGCTTAACTGCTGCAAAGTGAATGAATAACATTCAGGGCTAGTGGAGAATTCTCATTGTGCAAGTGTAAGGTTGGCAGAGGCTGCAGAGCAAATTCCTATTCTCCCTTCCCCTTCCCCCCCTGCATCTCCAGCGTAGGGGATCGGAGCTTCACTACACCTATCCTCCACCAATCTAAAGTCCCTCAGGAACCTTACAGCAGTGGTATAAAGTAGAGCAGGCTACCAGCTCTACCTTACTCTAACTTCTGCTGGGGCCGAGTAGCATAATATCAGGGAGCTGCAGCTGACCTCCTGTGTGCATTCACTTCCTCCCTAGACCCCATGGAAAACTGAGCCCTTGATGTCTCGAGTGGAAAATGGAAAGACATACATGTTCTGTAACTTCTACTGGTTAGCTACTGAAAGATTTGAGGAGAGATTGTAACAAATGGGTTGAACTGACTAAAACCAATCATTGCTACTATTTGAAATATAAATACTGTAACTCCCCAATTACAATGCTTCATTCCCCTATATTTGTTAGATTTGTATACTTCATGCCTTCTCTGTTTGCTATATAATTGATTCATTTACCTGTAATTAAAAGCATATTTTTTTTGGTCCGTGGTATCCATTTTACTGAAGTTACATTTCTAAGCAAAACCAGATCACTCAGAAAATGGCAGAATTTCAAAAATAGACTGTGGAAGACACCTTCAGGCAGGTGCCTCCCTCAATCTGTGTTGTTCCTTTAAGAAATGCCAACAAGGATTTATTTTAGGTTCACAAAGGAACATACAGTCTTCTTTCTTTGTGTTTCAGAAGTGATTCATCCCGTATAATGTCCTCCTCACTCACAAGAGTCCATTTGGGTCTACTTCAGCTCTGTCCAAAAGAAAGGACAAGGGGATAGGGCTTGCTTCAGTCAACCATGGTGATTTTTCTTTGGCCTGCCTCAAGCCCCAACCTCTGCCCCTCCTCCCCCTAGCTACTCAGCATACTTTGGTTTATGTGTCTTGAGTCATAGGAAATAGGACCAGAAGGGACCTTCAGTTCCCTGCCTGTGCAGGCAACCCCACCACATAATCCCCAAATTCTTTCCTCAGGGATCTCAGGGACACCTTCCCTCTCCCTCTTGGTTACCCTGGGCCCTCTGGTTCTAGGATTCCGCAAATGTCCCTCGAAGCGGGGTCTCGGTTACCCCAACGACTTCTGTCTCACAGTCTCGAGCCTCTTCAGATGTCAATTGGGGAATTAGTCTAACTAATTTACTTTGCTTAGCATTTATACCATTTTTTTCTCAAAGGAATTACATGTCCCAGAAATATGCCTTGTGGGCATTTATTAGTGTTATTCTAATTAATATTTTGGAAGGAGGAGCTGCAGAACATACCCAAACCAAAGCCCATTCAACATGTACCCTCTCATCAATCATTCACTTAGGTTCTTAGCGTGATGTTGTCTAGGAAGAGTCATTTTGACCCATGTCAGCTTGCACCAAGCCCATTCATCGCATGTTTTTATGTCTTCTTTATTGTGTGAGCTGGTTCTCTGCTGATATATATCTCTGTTGAAACATACGTGCCCATCGAGCTGTTATTAACCATTGAAATGCCATTTCAGCACCTCCAGTAGTTTTCCACATCATTTATCTAATGCTAAGGAAATCCTGCTCTGAGAATCCTCTAGCAAGTTCAAGCATACCAAGCCATACCAAACTCATGTTTACCACATTTATTCATGTCCGTCATAGCAGTTCATAATTTGGCACCGGCCCAACAGATGGTATGATAGATTACCTCCAATGGCATGTGTTCCATCTACAACAGCTAGTAGCAAATATCTCTGACTGGTGATTGGGCACTAGATGGGAAGGGCTCTGAGTTACTACAGAGAATTCTTTCCCAGGTGTCTGGCTACTGGGTTTTGCCGCCACATACTCAGGGTCTAACTGATCACCATATTTGGGATTGGGAAGTAATTTTTCCCCAGGTCAGACTGGCAGAGACCTTATGGGGTTTTCACCTTCCTCTGCCTTGTAGAGCATGGGTCACTTACTGGACTGGGTGTGTGAGGTTCTAAGGCTTGCAGTGTGCAGGAGGTCGGACTAGATGATCCCAGAAGTCTCCTTGGCCTTAAAATCTATGAGTCCTGTCAGGTTTGTCAGTAATAGATCTCCCTCTCACCCCATGATGTTTAATTTCAGTTTCCCTTTTAGAGAAAGTGTGGTGAGCAGCTAGTAGTATTTTAACTAACCAGGGTCATAGTGGATTCTCCATCACAGACAATTTTTAAATCCAGATTGAATTTTTTTATAAGATATGTTATAGGAATTATTTTGGGGAAGTTCTAGGGCCTGTTTTATACAGGAGGTCAGACTAGATCATCACAATGGTCCCTTCTGGGCTTAGAATCTATGACTCTATAAACAGGGAGGGGGCATATTTGCCAACCCCCTTGTATTCCACTGACACTGGATGTTGCTGCCATCATTCCTCATCACTTATAGTTTGAGCAGCAAGCAGCATGCCTTTGGTGATCATTAAGTAATTGGTGGATTTAAAACCAGGGGCAACTTGAATTTGCTTGATGGGCTCAGGGAGGTGAGCACACAAGGAGCCAGCTGCTTAGGAAGGGAAGGTTCTTCTGACTGTGGCAGATGGTGGAAGAGGTTTTCCTTCCCAGAGTGTCGGAGAGGATATATCTGGAAATGGGGCACAGATATGCAGTTGTTCCTTTGGGTGCATGATTCTTACCACGACGAAAAAGCAGAGGGGAAGAGGTGATCTGGGGGCATTGTGTCCTCATTAGTTAGGATGAACATCTCTGTATCTCCAGGCATTTGATGACTTCAGTCTGTATAGCGAATTACAGGATCTCATTTTCCAGGTGACAAGTTAATAATTTACTTTTGCTCTGTATCTGTGTATTTACTTAGGGTATTTGGCTAAGAAACAAAGTTTGTTTAATTTACAGTAAAATTTACAGTAAAATAATCCTGGCTATAAATATGAGATTTCCATACATTTTTGCTGAAGACACTTTGGATGTGAGTAACTGGATAAATCCAGTAGACAATCCAGCTGTGCTCCTAAGTTTAATTCTGCATTTGTTCCAAAATACTTTTAAAGCAATCCATCTGCCAGTGGAGTTTGCCAGAGTGCAGTAGTGTCCTGATCATGTTCCCTTCTAACCCTGACAAGTCCATTATGCCAAGGGGTGCAAATTATGCTGACCTCAGGCCAGGGAATCTCCAGGTAGGGTTTGTTACACTGTCTTGAGTGGCACACAGCCATTAGTGCAGACTGTCAAAAATCAAACTGTTGGTATGTTCTGTAATTAGGTTTCACCAGCTGAGTACCAAATGTGAATTCCTGGATCACTGAACTAGTCTTGATCTGAAGTCACAGAAACGTGGGCACTCCAGTTTATCTAGCCACCCAGGCAAGCTGGACTTAGTGATAAATGGTCACTTACACCAAACATCACAAAAAATTCAAATTGCTGTCAGTCCCAAGAGACCAGTCATTTACCCCAGACCAATTTAATGTAAGAACATAAAAATGTCCATACTGGATCTGACCAAAGGTCCATCCAGCCTGGTATGCTGTCTATCGACAGTGTCCAATGCCAGTTCCCCAGAGTGAGTGAACCAGGGATGAAAATAACTATAGACACTTACTGGTATGGGGCCAGGCTGGCTCTGGCCCCCAAAAGGAGCAGGGCCTCAGGCGAAAGGGGTGGGGCTGGATGTCAGAGCCAGCCCTGGCCTGCCCTGTACTGGTAAGTGTCTGTAGTTAGGGCAGCTGTTCCCTTTTCCCCCTCTCTCTCACCGTTGGCAGTGGGGTGGGCGCAAAAATGTGCAGGGACGTTAAAGCACTGCTGTGGCAAAGGACTGTCCTTAAAGCACTGCCGCAGCAGCACTTTAACTTCCCTGCCTCTTTTGCCACCCTGTCGGTGGCCTTGCTGTTATGGACCCTACCAGCAGGGCTGCCCATGGGGGAGACAAAAGGGGCAGGGACATTTAAGTGCTGCCATGGGAGCACTTTAATGTAGACTGCATATGGGCTGGTATGGGTTCTTACCAGTATGCCGTACTGGCCCGTACCAGCCCACTTTCACCCCTGGAGTGAACCTGACAGGTAATGATCAAGTGATCTCTCTCCTGCCGTCCATCACCACCCTCTGACAAACAGAGGCTAGGGACACCATTCCTTACCCAGCCTGGCTAATTTGTACCTTAACTCTCACACCAAAAATCAGAGAGGTAGCCATGTTAGTCTGGAATTGCAGAAATGACAAAGAGTCCTGTGGCACCTTAAAGACTAACTAAAGTTTTAGAGCATAAGCTTTCATGGGCTAATACCCACTTCGTCAGATGCAAGCAGTGGAAGTGTCCAGGGGCAGGGATAAATAAGAGGCAAGGGCCAGGTTGGAGATAACAAGGTTAGTCCAATCAGGCTGAACCAGCTTGTTATCTCTAATCAGGGAGGATGAGGTCCTCTCCTCTAGCAGCTGGTCTGGAGGTGTGAACACCGAGAGAAGAGAAGCTGCTTTTGTAGTTAGCTAGCCACTCATGATCTTTGTTCAATCCTTGATTGATGGTATCAGATTTGCAAATGAATTGCAGCTCTACAGTTTCTCTTTGCAGTCTGGTTTTGAAGTTTTTTTGCTGAAGGATGGTGACCCTTAGGTCTGTAATTTTGTGTCCAGCGAGATTGAAGTGTTCTCCTACAGGTTTTTGTATATTGCCATTCCTGATATCTGATTTGTGTCTATTTATCCTTTTTCGTAGGAACTGTCCAGTTTGGCCGATGTACATAGCAGAGGGGCAGTGCTGGCACATAATGGCATATATTACGTTGGTAGATGTGCAGGTGAATGAACCAGTGGTTAGTCCAATCAGGCAAGGGCCTGATTGGACTAACCTTATCATCTCCAGCCTGGCCCTTGCCTCTTATTTATCCCTGCCCCTGGACACTTCCACTGCTTGCATCCGATGAAGTGGGTATTAGCCCACGAAAGCTTATGCTCTAATACTTCAGTTAGTCTTTAAGGTGCCACAGGACTCTTTGTCACTTCTGCAATTCCAGACTAACACGACTATCTCTCTGATTCTTGACACCATGCAAGGCACTGCATTTAGCCGTATGGAATGGAAATCCATCAACCTCATGAAGAAACTTGCACAAATACAGACAGATATCATCTTTCTCTCCAAATGCAAAGGGATGGACATCATAACTAATGGACTGAAGGTGAAAAATCCATTGCTATCTACATACTGCACAGACCACAGTGAGAAATTATGCCAGATACTATCAAAGAAACTGAGGAACCACCTGATCAGCATCCTGTACAGCAAACAAGAAAACATCAAAAAAGAGCTTTCCAACCTGGAGACCTTTATGAACAACCAACCTTCCACACAAACAGACTTTACTAAAATAAGACAGGAGATCTATATTACACACTTCACCTCTCTACAAAGAAAAAAGGACTGCAAGCTATCTAAAATCCTACCTGCCACATGGGGCCACAACAGTGGTACCCCTAACTCACCCAGCAATATCATCAATCTGTCCAGCTACACACTCAGCCCGACAGAAGAGTCTGTCCTATCTTGAGGACTCTCATTCTGCCCCACCATTCCCACAAACATGATACAGTTTTGCGGTGGTCTGGAAGCCTTCTTTCGCCGTCTCCAACTCAAAGAATACTTTCAAGACAACAGGGAACAGCGCACTGATACACAGACACCCTCCCAACAGCAGCACAATAAGAACTCCACATGGACTCCTCCTGAGAGTCGAAATGATAGTCTGGACCTATACATAGAATGCTTCCACCGACATGCACAGACAGAAATTGTGGAAAAGCAACATCGCCTGCCTCACAACCTAAGTTGTGCAGAATGCAATGCTACCCACAGCCTCAGAAACGACCCTGACATTATAATCAAAGAGGCTGATAAAGGAGGTGTTGTTGTCATCATGGACAGGTCGGACTACAAAAAGGAGGCTACCAGACAACTCTCCAATACGAATTTCTACAAGCCACTTTCCTCAGATCCCACTGAGGAATATACCAAGAAACTGCACCATCTACTCAGGAACTCCCTACACTAACACAGGAACAGATTAACATACCCTTAGAGCCCCGACCGGGGTTACTCTATCTACTACACAAGATCCACAAACCTGGAAATCCTGGACGCCCATCATCTCGGGCATTCGCACTCTCACTGAAGGACTCTCTGGGTATGTGGACTCTCTGCTCAGACCCTACACCACCAGCACTCCCAGCTATCTCCGTGACACAACTGACTTCCTGAGAAAACTACAATGCATTGGTGACCTTCCAGAAAACACCATCCTAGCCACCATGGATGTGGAGGCTCTCTACACAAACATCCCACACAAAGATGGAATACAAGCTGTCAGGAACAGTATCCCTGATGATGCCACAGCACAAGTGGTTGCTGAGCTCTGTGACTTTATACTCACACACAGTTATTTCAAATTTGGTGACAATATATACCTCCAGACCAGTGGCATTGCTATGGGCACCCGCATGGCCCCACAGTATGCCAACATTTTTATGGCTGACCTGGAACAATGCTTCCTCAACTCTCGTCCACTCACACCCCTTCTCTACCTACGCTACATTGATGACATCTTCATCATCTGGACCCGTGGGAAGGAAACTCTGGAATAATTTCACCATGATTTCAACTGCTTCCACCCCACCATTCACCTCAGCCTGGACCAGTCTACATGAGAAGTCCACTTCCTAGACACCACGGTGCAAATTAATGATGGCCACATTAACACCACCCTATACCGAAAACCTACCGACAGCTATGCCTACCTTCATGCCTCCAGCTTCCATCCCGGACACACCACACGATCCATTGTCTACAGCCAAGCACTGAGGTACAATCGTATTTGCTCCAACCCCTCAGACGGAGACCAACACCTACAAGATCTTCACCAACCATTCTCAAAACTACAATACCCGCACGAGGAAATAAAGAAACAGATCAACAGAGCCAGACGTACCCAGAAGCCTCCTGCTGCAAGACGAGCCCTAGAAAGAAAACAACAGAACACCATTAGCCATCACCTACAGTCCTCAGTTAAAACCTCTCCAACGCATCATCAGTGATTTACAACCCATCCTGGACAACAATCCCTCACTTTCACAGGCCTTGAGAGGCAGGCCAGTCCTCGCCCACAGACAACCCACCAACCTCAAGCATATTCTCACCAGCAACAGCATCCCACGCCACAGTAACTCTAACTCAGGAACCAATCCATGCAACAAACCTCGATGCCAACTCTGCCCACATATCTACACCAGCAACACCATCACAAGACCCAACCAGGTCAGCCACACCATCACTGGTTCATTTACCTGCACATCTACCAACGTAATATATGCCATTATGTGCCAGCACTGCCCCTCTGCTATGTACATCGGCCAAACTGGACAGTTCCTACAAAAAAAGTATAAATGGACACAAATCAGATATCAGGAATGGCAATATACAAAAACCTGTAGGAGAACACTTCAGTCTCGCTGGACACAAAATTACAGACCTAAGGGTCACCATCCTTCAGCAAAAAAATGTTAATACCAGACTGCAAAGAGAAACTGTAGAGCTGCAATTCATTTGCAAGTTTGATACCATCAGTCAAGGATTGACCAAAGATTACAAGTGGCTCGCTAACTACAAAAGCAGCTTCTCTTCTCTCAGTGTTCACACCTCCAGACCAGCTGCTAGAGGAGAGGACCTCATCCTCCCTGATTAGAGATAACAAGCTGGTTCAGCCTGATTGGACTAACCTTGTTATCTCCAACCTGGCCCTTGCCTCTTATTTATCCCTGCCCCTGGACACTTCCACTGCTTGCATCTGACGAAGTGGGTATTAGTCCATGAGAGCTCTCACACCAAAGACAATGCTGGTAGCCAATCCTATAGTAAACTAAGTAAGAATTTATTAACTAGGAAAAAGAAATGACAGAGTTATTTACAGGTTAAAGCAGGCAACGTATAAGCACAAATAAGTTACATCCTTATGTTCCAAAAGGTGACAGATGTAGTTGTCTGTCCAATGAATGTCTTTTAGTTCTAACCCAGGTTGACCATGTGGATCTCTGCTTTTGTATCTTGGCCCCAGCTTCTGTGAGAGTCTGAACAGCAAAGAGAGAACCATTTCTTCTTGTGAGCACCTTTATACGCCCTTCCCCAGGAGTTCAAACTGATGGGATGAGTGCTCATGCACGTAACTTCTTCGTAGGTGGATGGCGAAATCAACAAAGTTTTTTGTCCTACATAGCCCATTTAGTCTTGATAGTACTTTTTGATGTACAGGGAACCCAATCTGAATGCCTAGGTTCGCAAGTTTAGAGCAGACATTTTTATAATTATAAAGCGAAACTTTCCTATTATCTTATATCCTGGGATATGGATGTTGCAAGTAAGATTAATGCATGCAGCAACTCACAAGCATTTTACAGACTAAACACATCTGTACAAGTCTAACACCTACCTTGAACAATACAGGTGAGCCACTCTAGTTTCTAGCTGTGAAATTATCAGTGCTTAGCTGATGCCTACAGTCTAGACAAGATCTGGCACCTGGTTTACCAGCATCACAGAGATAATTAGCTTTAAAGAAGTAAGAACATAGTTCAGGATCTCTTTTACTCTGGCTTTGTCTTCATTAGGGGAAATAAAGGAAAAGTTCTATTGAAGACAAGGCAGTTTGTAGATTTCACCTGAATCAGCGGGTCAAGTTAAAGAATATGGGGAGCCTAGTCTAAAATTCCACCCAATAACTTATGTGAAAATGACAAACTTTTGTCTTCACTAGCATTTTAACTTGAGTTAAAGTTAAGAACAACCCTTTTTTTCCTAGTGAAGATGTGTCTATGGGGGAATGGTTCCACTGATGCAGTAAATTCAGCTCTCAGAAAGACAGTAACTAGGTCGACAGAAGATTTTTTTTTTGTCAACCTACCTTTGTCTATAGTGAGTTGGGAGGAAGGGGGAGTTAGGTCAGCCTAACTAAGTCACACAGGTCCTGCATTTTCCACAATTCTGAGTGATGTGGATAGTTCAACCTACGTTTTAGGTATAGACCAGCTCTATGTATTTGAGTCTCTGATTTGCATTTTTTTCAGTTGTTTACACCTGTTACAGTGGTGTAAAATGCAATTGTTCTGATTTGAAAGCATTTTATGCCCACTTAGGATTCAGTTTGCACAAATGTAAATGATGACACAAGGCCTTGCATATTGATTTCATATTTTGGTCATCAAGATTTATTGTCCTCACAATTAAATATTGACTTTGATGATGTGGTGGTCAATCTTTATATCTTTGAATAATAAAGTCTTGGCACTCAACCTTAAGAGAAGTGTATATCTACTTATTATCTCTCTCCTCCCAGAATGGATTGTTATATTACGTATGACAATATATTAATTTAATTTAAAATTTACATACATTTGAATTTTCAAGTAGGGTATTTGAAACGAAAATGATATATTAAAGATCTCTGGTGAGATTTAATGGATTTATAAAAATAGAACACAACAAGCACAAACTCATAAATATTCATGGTCAGTGTTCCTATCCTGCTCTTAGATTCATGTAGAATTACTCTCCTATCATAGGCTCAGGAAGCTTGGTCTGCTTCAAGTTTATATGAAAGTATCTAATGTCATCTTACAGCAGAACACATGATATATGAAATGTTCCCTTTAAAAAGATTAAGGCCTCATTTCTGCAAGGTTCTTGCGGCTAACATTAAACACATGAATAATTCCACTGAATTAAAGAGGACTGCTTTGTGCTGAAAGTTAAGTACACACTTAAGTGCCTTGCTGAATCAAGGCCTGATTCAATAGGGGAAAGAAGGCCTTCTAAAATATTTGGGATGCTGGAATTCAATTTATTGGATACTCCTAGTATAGGTTATCAATCAGTGAATACTTTTGGAGCCTGATTTTCCTCTCAGTTACAATAAAGTAAATCAGAAGTAATTTCACTGAAGTCAATGGAGTTACACTGGAGAAAAATGAGAACAGAATCGAGCCTTTTTTTGTCTAAAATGTGAAGCAAATCTGTTAATGATGTTTATTTCTATATGGACCAAGGCACAGCTTGAACAATGAGAGTAGTTGCAAGACCTAGGCAGTTGTTATAAAACATATATAGAATGCAGATAGAGCCATTCTATAATTCAGCACTGCTTCAGTGTGGAAAGAGCATTGAAAAAATACAAAGAAAATGTATTGGATGTGTAGATCTTTTATACAGATATTTTCAATTTAGTGATTGGGACACAGTAGTTGCCTTTTTACAAAGGAGCATATAGGACTATAAAACTGCTGACAACTGCCTGATGTAAAATAAATCAGGGAAATACAAACTGGAGACTTGCTGAAATGCTTTCTCTTTTGAAGTTACTGAGCTTGAGAGTAAATTCAGATTAAGTCAGAATAAGATCCCTTGCTGGACGTGAACCTGGATGATTGCATTTCTAAGGTCAGTTAAATTATCTAATTTCTTCAGTGGTGATTTGTGGTGGGTTTTGGATTAGGTGCTCAGAGCTAGATTCTAAATTCTGACGGTCAATACAAATTGCTTTGAAACCCTCTAAAATTGCATCTTTGTGCTCTCTCTCACTAACACAGCAGATTTTGAAGTTATGCATTTATGCATACCATATATTAGAGGTCATGGTCTGACACTTAATATACAAGGCTTATGCACTTTTATCAGTGCATTTTTTTTATTCTTCCCCTTGATGTTCCTGGACCTGCTTGTATTTAAATGGTATTTGACTATTTTCTTTAGCAGAAGAATTGCTGTTATGTGTTTTTATTTTCTCTTCCAAAGAGCAGATAATATGCAATACAAACTGAAACTTAATTTTGACTGATACAAATGTGGAGAGCATTTGATTCAAAGGTAGAATGGAAATGGTCAGCAGAGTTGCACCTATCTTGAACGAAAAAGGCATACTAGGAGGGTCAAACTGCTATTTTGAGGGAGTGACATAGTAAGGTAAAGGGGTACTACTACTAATGAAATACAGGGTATTTGAGGATCTAAAGGTTCCAAAGAAAATTACTCAAATTGAGACTATGGTGACTAAAGATGACAGTCCCCAAAGTAGAACCTAAGATAGAGCATTATTGTTGCAGTAGCCTACTCTGAAAAACTCCCTGATGGAGATTCGGTTAAATTGAAGCCCTGCCAATTGCAGAGCACATCGTATGACATGACCAGCATGGATCTAACCCCGGGGTCAGCAACCTTTCAGAAGTGGTGTGCCAAATCTTCATTTATTCACTCTTATTTAAGGTTTCGCGTGTCAGTAATACATTTTAATGTTTTTAGAAGGTCTCTTTCTATAAGTCTATAATATATAAGTTAGCTATTGTTGTATGTAAAGTAAATAAGGTTTTTAAAATGTTTAAGAAACTTCATTTAAAATTAAATTAAAATGCAGAGCCTCCCAAATCGATGGCTAGGACCCAGGCAGTGTGAGTGCCACTGAAAATCAGCTTGTGTGCTGCCTTCAGCAGCTGTGCCACAGGTTGCCTAGCCCTGATGTAACCTCATGAAAAAAGCTAAGGGTCACTACCAATATTCTTGTGGAAGACAAACACCAAAGATACTGTATTTGAAACAGTGACTAACCAAGAGAGAAGTGGAGGCTTTACATCTTATTCTTATTCTAGGGAAGAGAATAATAAGAAAAGGTTATGCTTTGATAGGAAAAGAAAGGAAAAGAAAAGAATATAGATCTGTGGTGTGACCTCATCTAGAGTACTATGTAGAGCTCTAGTGATCCCATTTCCCAAAGGATATTGCACAATTAGAATGTGTTCAGAGAAAAGAAATTAGAATAATCAAGGGCCTGAAAAAACTCTCATATGAACAGAGATTGTTTACTTTAGAGAGGAGGTGAATTAGAGGAGACATAAAAATACATAAAATAATTAAGGATATAGAAAAGATAGGTTGTAGCTTCTGTTTTCTGAGACTCATAACACAGAAATCAGGGGATATTCAGTGAAATGGAAAGATGGCAAATTCAAAACTGTTAAGAGAATTTTTTTTACATAATATGTAATTAGACTGTGGAACTCTGAGCTCAGTCAGGCCAAAAAGTATTAAGATTCAAGGGGGATAGATGTTTAGTTGAATAACAAGAACTTTCAGAGTTGTTATCATTAATGCTAACAAAAAGAACATTGGAAGAGAGATAATACCATATGTTTCAGGTTTTAAATCAATTTCTAAGTGTTCAGGGTTAGGATCAGACTGGCATGGTGAGAGATTACTTGACAACTGCCTGCTGTGGGGTTTCTTACACCTTCCTATAAAGCATTTTTACAGGCTGCTGTTGAAGACAGGAAAGTGAATGAGGTAAATGACAGGTCTGATCCAGTATGACAATATCTGTGTTTCTAATTTGATGTTCATTTTATTTATGTAAATGCCTCATAGATAGAGCTATTGAGCCTTTTTTTCAGAGTTGCCTGGCTTTTGGTATGGTTTCTCAAAATCAGAGGGAAGATCCTTAGCTGGTGTAAATTGTCATAATTCCACTGAGTTAAACTCTTCATTCTAGGTCTCCAGTTGAAGCAAATAAAATTTACTTTAGTGGATTAACTTCCATGGTCCCTGGTATTAAGTTGTGAGAGTTACATTCAGGTGATGCCATGGAAGGTTCTTCATATTTTCTTCATCTAGTTAAGCTGGCTAATGTTTGTGTGGAAAAATGGCAAAAGTTGAATCCTTCAAGCTAAGCACTAAACTACTTTTACAATGATGAAGTTATCCCATTAGGGAGTAACCAAGGATAGATTTTAAATAGACTGATGGATGAAAGAAGAATGAGTCACCTGTCAACAATGTACCTACACACCAAAGGTGTGTTGTGAAAGTGTCTGCTATGTTGAGTGCTTTAAGGGGTCAAAGATTGTTTATTCATTGACAGCAGAGTAGAAAAATATTTTACTCAAATATTTTAGAGTGGACAACTTAGTGCCCAAACCATAGAACTATTTGTATTTTTAATGGTCAGATTTAGTATGCTCTTTGTACTTTGGTGATCTGGAGAAATGGGATGACATGTCCAAATATATGGTACTAGAGGTTCCATGCATTTTATAGCAGGTAATTAGTTGTCCAATGCAAAGAGTAAAATGTCTAACTAAGCCTCCTCTCTCCTATGATATATCAAAAAAGCAAATATTTTGAATATGGAAATCCAGGTATTGATCTAGCAATAGGTGCTTCTAAAAACTGAATACTATAATAGCAAATATTTAGAAATTTTTATATAAAGTTTCAAAATGAAATGAACATTTGTTCTCAGCTCTTCTGTCTTTATGAAATCTCATACGTTTGTATTGCCTAAAATACAGTGTCTGTTGTAGATTCTTAGATTGTAACACTGTTGAACAGGGAGGCTACTATTTTCAAACCTGTCTTCTTGACAAAAAATAGTTTTAAAATTGTCATTTATAAGCATATCCATGGACCTTTTATACAAAATATTTGTAAGAATCAATTGAGAGGGAAAGAACTTCCAGTGGAAAATAACGATTATCCATCTCTCTCTTTCCTATAGGTTATTCACAATAAGTGAAATGGATGATACTTTTTGCTCAGAGTTTTAGGGCTAAGGACATATTCTTTAAAAATATCACATCTAGTGAACAAAATAATTCATAGTAGAAATAATCATTATATATTTCAGAGAGAACTTTCCTAAGAATGGGTCTGGCAAGGTTTAATTATATAGGGCCATATTCTCCCAACCTTGCTGACATTGAATAGACCTTGCTCTGTCAGTAGTCTGATTGTCCTTTATGTATATTGTAGACTTCAGTGAGGCTCTTGGTGGACTGAAGTACTGCTCAGTATGAACAAGTCAAAAAAAATGACTCATAATAGTTAAAGGTAGGGGAATGTCAAGAGTTTGGAGATTTGAAGCCAGATTGACTAGTACCTTCTAGCTAATATCACTTTCTGTTTCGAGGACACAAAGCAGCCATGAACATTTATTATGGGCACCATGTGAATAATAGAATCACAGAAATATAGGGCTGGAAAGGATCTCGAGAGGTCATTGAGTTCTGCCCCTTATGCTGAGGCAAGACCAAGTAAACCTAGACCAACATTGATATAAATTTGTCCAACCTGTTCTTAAAAACCTTCAATGAGAGGGATTCCACAGCCTCTCTTGGAAACCTGTTCCTTACCTTAATTACCCTTATAGTTACAAAGTTTTTCCTAATCTGTAACCTAAATCTTTCTTACTGAAAATTAAAACCATTACTTTTTGTCCTATCTTCAGTGGGCATCGAGACCATTGATACCCATCCTCTTTATAACAGACCTTAACTTGTTTGAAAACTGTTAACAGGTCCCTGTTCAGTCTTCTTTTATCAACATGCCCAGATTTTTTAACCTTTCCTGATAAATTAGGTTTTCTAAACTTTTTATCATTTTTATTGCTCTCCAATTTGTCCACATATTTCCTAAAGTGTGGTGCCCAGGACTAGACACACACTCTAGCGAAGGCCTCGTCAGTCCCAAGTAGAATGGGACTATTACCACCCACGTTTTACATACGATACTCCAATTAATTCACCCAGGAATAATATTAACCTTTTTCTCAGCTGAATCGCATTGTTGTTTGATAGTCAATTTATGATCCTGATCCTTTTCAACAGTACTACCAGCTAGCCAGTTATTGCCTGGGTTGTAGTTGTGCATTTGATTTTTTTTCCTCTGTACAGTACTTTTTGAATTTTGTCTTATTGAATTCAGACCAATTCTCCAATTTATCAAGGGTCTTTTGAATTTTAATCCTGTCTTCCAAAGTGCTTACAGCCCTTCCCAGCATGATCTTCAAATTTTGTAAGCATGCTCTCCATTCAATTATCCAAGTCATTAATGAAAATGTTGAATTGTACCGAACCCAGCACTCAGCTCTGCAGAACCCCATTATATATGCCCTTCCAATTTGTGAACCATTGTTAAACACTCTTTTGAATATGCTCTTTCAACCACTTGGGCACCCATTTTACTGTAATTTCATCTAGACTGCATTTCCCTAATTTGCTTATGAGAATCATAGAATATCAAGGTTGGAAGGGACCTCAGGAGGTCATCTAGTCCAACCTCCTGCTCAAAGCAGGACCAGTCTCCAACTAAATCATCCCAGCCAGGGCTATGTCAAGCCTGACTTTAAAAACCTCTAAGGAAGGAGATTCCACCGCCTCCCTAGGTAACCCATTCCAGTGTTTCGCCACCCTTCTAGTGAAAAAGTTTTTCCTAATATCCAACTTAAACCTCCCCCTCTGCAATTTGAGACTATTACTCCTTGTTCTGTCATGAGAATGTCATGTGCATCAAAAGCTTTACTAAAATCAAGATATAGCATGTCTACTGATTTTCCCCTACTCATTAGGCCAGTAACCCTGTCAAAAAAGGACATTAGGTTGGTTTGTCATAATTATTTTTTGACAAATCCATGCTGGATATTCTGTATAACCCTATTATCTTCTAGATGCTTACAAATGGTTATTTAATAATTTGTTCTAGTATCTTTCCAGGTATCAAAATTAGTCTGATGAGTCTATAATTCCCTATGTCCTCTCTGTTCCTCTTTTTGAAGATAGGTACTATATTTGCCCTTCTGCAGTCGTCTGGAACCTCAGCTGTCCTCCATGAGTTCTCAAAGTTAACTATTAATGGTTCCGAGGTGGCATCAGCTAATTCCGTATGTACCCTAGGAGGAATTTCATCAGATCCTGCCAATTTTAATACATCTAGCTTAACTAAATATTCTTTAACCTGATCATTCCCTATTTTGGCTTGCATTCCTTCACCCTTGTTTTTAATATTTATTGTACTGAATAACTTGCCATCATTAACCTTTTTAGTGAAGACTGAAACAAAGAAGGCATTAAACACCCCAGCCTTACTGATGATATCAGTTTTTAGCTCTATTTCACCATCAATAGGACCTACACTTTCCTTCATCTTTCTCTTGCTCCTAATTTATTTAGAGTACCTCTTCTTATTGCCTTACATGTCCCTTGCTAGATATAACTAATTTTGTGCCTTAGCTTTTCTGATTTTGTCCCTACATGCTTGTGCTATTCTTTTGTACTCCTTAGCAATCAGTCCATGTTTCCGCTTTTTGTAAGATTCCTTTTTGATTTTCAGGTCATTAAAGAGCTCCTGATGAAGTCATAATGGCCTCTTACGATTCTTCCTATCTTTCCTTTGCATCAGGATTGTTTGCAGTTATACTTTAATATTGTCTCCTTACAAAATGCCAGCTTTTCTGAACTATTTTTCTCTTAGATATTCTACCCATGGGATCTTACCTACCATTCTCTGAGAATATTAAAGTTTTCTTTTCTGAAACACTTTTCTTTTCCTTATTCTGCTGCTCTCCTTTTTTTCTTTAGAATCACAAAATCTATCATGTTGTGGTCACTCACCCAAATCACCTTCCACCTTCAAATTTCCTCTCTGTTGGTCAGAATCAAGTCTAGATTGTTGTCCTCTTGGTTACTTTCTCTACTTTCTGAAACAAAAATTCGTCCCCAATACCTTCCAAAAACTTACTAGAAATTTTGTGGTTTTCTGTATTACTTTTCCAACAGATGGCTGGGTAGTTAAATCCCTCCCTTACTACTTTGCCTTGTGTTTTGGATATTTCTGTTATTTGTTCTAGAAATGCCATAATAACTTCTTCATCCTGAATCAATGATCTATAGCAGAGATCAGCAGACTTCGGCATGCGGCCTATCAGGGAAATCCGCTGGCATGCCAGGATGGTTTATTTATCTGCAGCATCTTCAGGTTTGACTGATCACAGCTCCCACTGGCCATGGTTCACTGTTCCAAGCCAATGGGGGCTGCGGGAAGCAGCAGCCATTACATCCCTCAGCCTGCGCCGCTTCCCACAGCCCCCATTGGCCTGGAACAGCGAACCACAGCCAGTGGAAGCTGTGATCACCTGAACCTGCGGATGCTGCAGGTAAGCAAATCATCCTAGCCTGCCAGCGGATTTCCTTGACTGGCTGCATGCCAAAAGTTGCCAATGCCTGGTCTATAGTAGATCCCTTCCATGACATCAGCCCTAATTTAATCCCTTTTATCTTTACTCAGAGACTTTCAGCTGGACTGCCTCTCAACTTCTTCTGGACCTCAGAACAAATATGTATATTCTTGATCTATAATGCAACATTTGCTCTCTTTTTATCCTGCTAGTTCTTCCTAAACATGCTACTTTATACCAATATTCTAATCATGAGATGTATCCCACCACGTCTCTGTGATGCCAGTTAAGTCATAATATAGCTTAAGTATTAATACATTCCGTTCTTGATGTTTATCTCCAATACTCTCTTCATTTGTGTATAAACATGATTTAACCCTCTGGGTTTAACCTTGTTGTTCAGGATGCTGTCACTTTGATTTTCCTCTGAAATACCCAAACATAGTTGAGATGTTGTCTGAGTAATAAATAATAACACTCAGATGTTTTAGTTTTTCTTATGTTGTCTACTTTTTATTTTATAAGACTAGGTTAAGTCAATACCTTCTATTTTAACAGTATGTAGGTTATACTTTGTTCATTATTTTTGTTATCGTGTTTGCTTCTCTTGTTTACATGTGAAAAAAAAATGTCTCTGCTTCTCCAAAATCTTTTTATATGGTCATTGCAGGGCAGTGGGAGACTTTGTTGCAGTTTTGAACTTAGTTTAAAGATACCTGTCATTGGCACAGGTCATTCCCTGCAGCAGAAAAACCTTCAGAGAGGGTCTCAGTGGGTGGAAATTTCCATGAGAATGCCCTCTTGGAATTTCTCCATACTCTGTCAGGAGTTGTCAGGTTTGCTTTCCCCCACCTCACCCTACCCCAAACAATAGGGTGTGACACTCAATCTCACACATTGTGTGGAGAGTGGACCAACAGAGCTCCGTCTGCAGAAACCAAAGAGGAGGAAAGTGGTGCTTGTGGAGTGGCTGATTCCCCCTACCAGGTGGGACATGTAGAAGCTCTGCATGGATCTAGAAAGAAAATCCAGGTTATTCTTTTGGAATGTTGTGATAAGTATCTCTTTATTACAAGGAAATGGTGAGTCATTACGATATGAAGCAGAAATATCCACTCACAAGTTCTAGTTAATATAAATATTTTTATACTTTACATATTACAGCAAAGTGCTCTGCGGTAATGACTTAAAAATGGGTTGTGGCAATAACTGTATATATTCATAGGAGCATAAAGCAATAACTCACATACACAGTCTCTTCAGAGATCTCCTATTTGTTTTCATTGGTGAAGAAGGAACATTGGCCAGAAAACTAACACCAAAGTAGCCAATTTTTATTTTGTCTCATTGGAACCATTAGAAACATACATTTATAAGGGACCACCAACACCTCTGTATTGCATCCAGTAAGTAACTAACAAAATATATCAGAATAAAATAAAGGATAATATTCCTCTTCATGTTTCTTCATTTTGGGGGAATCCACACCAGCTGCAATTTCAAAATTAAAGAGGCAGATATTTCTGTAAACTAGAGGAAAAACTTTTTATTAGCTGTTTCTACTAGAAGTACTGATTTGTTCTTTCAAGCTTTAAGCCACTCTTTGGAAGAGACCATTATGCCCTCCATTGTTAAAATGCCATAGCTCCTGCAGTTATGCTCAACAGTCTTCCTGTGTTTTGCATAATTTATTCATCCCAGGATATACTTATGCATCCATTCTTTATTTATATTGGTTTCTTTTACTATGGTAGGCTCATTACTATTTATAAATGGACACACAGATGAAAAGATAAGGAGAGTTGGTGTTATTGGAGAAGGGTACTAAGCAGTGCTCACCATGAGCAGAATTCCCTAAGCTCTACTCTGTATTTTGGTTAGAAAGATTTGAAATCTTCTCTTTTGTTCCCTCTTCTCTTCATTGAATTGTAAATAAATATGTTTCACCATGTAAATGCTGACAACATGCAGCACCTTACACCAGTAACATGAATCTAAATCAGGGGTCTCAAACTCCAAATGACCACAAGGGTCACATGAGGACTAGTTCATTGGCCCAAGGGCCACATCACTGACACGCCCTCCCTCACTGTCCCCGGTCCTGCCCCCACTCCACCCCTTCCATGAGGTCCCACTGTTGTCCCGCCTCCTCCCCTGAGCGCACAGCTCTCCGCTCCTCCCCCCTCCCTCCTGGAAAGTGCTAAGCACCTGGAGGTAGGCAGGGAGGAGGCAGGGGGGTACGGGGAGCTTGACGGCTGCAAGAAATTAAGTGCGGGGAGAGAAGGGGCATGGGGAGCTTGGCTGGCCACAGAAAATAACCCCACAGGTCACGTGTTTGAGACCCCTGCCTTAGGTGAACTACTTCATCACCTAACAAATCTGAGCTTCGTACTCAGCCTCAGTGTTACGCATACAACGATACAAAAGTATAGTAAAAATATTTTTCACGGTGCTTCGAGTCGTAGTGCCGACGCACGTTATACTTCTTGGGAACAGCAATCGTTTGCTGACAAATAAGGCATTGAATTTTATCTTTTACCTCTGTGAAAAAATATAAATTCTCCCATTTGTCTTGGAAAACTCTCTTTTCTTCTGTGAATGGTCTTTTTTTTTGATGAAGTCATTTCCAAGCAGTTTTAATAAAATACATTCACTTAATAATGCACCTCACTCAAAGGACCAAACAGGAACTTAGATTTACTTCTATTAAAGCACCCTCCTGGACTGGGCTGCACTCACACTCCACTCTTTCTCCACCTGTTCCAACCCCTTCCCTGTTCCCTTCAAACCCCTTCCACAAAGTTCCCACCTCAACTCTTCCCCCTCTCCTCCCCTGGTTCAACCCCTTCATCAAAGTTCTCACCCCAACTCCATCCCCTCCCTGCTCCTAATCCAACCCCTTCCCCAAATCCCTGCCCCTTTCTCCCCCTCCTCCCCTGTGCATGAGGCTTCCCACTCCTGGCCCCTCCCTCCCAGAAACCGCTAAGCCGCCAGAGAACTGCCTGGTGGTAAGCGGAGCAGCGGGAAGCAGCGCGAGGGTGAGAAGCACGTGGGTGAGTGTGGTGGGGCCTGCAGGGAGCTTGGCGGGCGGGTGCGGGGAGCTTGGCAGGGGGTGCAGGTGGCTCCGGAGAGCTTGGGGGAGGCGTAGGGAGCTTGGCGGTGGGCCGCTGGGAGCTTGGCCGGGGGCCACGGGGGAGCTTGACGGGGAGGTAGTGGGGAGGCAAGGGGAGCATCGCGGACCACAGGGAAGGGCTTGGCGGGCTGCATGCAGCCCGTGGGCTGGATGTTTGAGACCCCTGATCTAAATTGATATGAATTAATAGATGTTAGGGCCAGAACACACCACTCTGCTTATCTGCTTCTGACCTCCTACAGCAACCTAACCCATAGAATCTCATCCAGTGATTCCTGCATCTAGCCCAAGAACTTGTGTTTGAGCTATGACATGACAGAGGTAACGGCACATCTTTTGTCAGTGATGTTATATTTTAATGGTGAACAATAAATTGCCTCATCAGACACATACAAAAATAATTTGATGCACAAAATTAAGTACAACAGCTTTTTACTGTGGTGTACGTGTTGGCCATTTTTAGATGGAAAACCATTTTGCTAAAACTAGACTTTATTCAGTGTATCCTTAGGATGTCATTTTCAACATGTATAATGCCATAGCTGAAAAGAGCCAAATTTTCTTGATTTAAAATGAGCTGCATCTCATTATTTGCACTAGCAGATAATTTGGCCTAACATATATTTTCCTTGGGTAGACAAAACAATTATTCCTCATAAAGAGTTACTGGCATGCCAAAACTCCGTTATAGAGAGGGGAGTGAGATCGAGAGAGAGAGAGGAAACTTATTTGAAGTTAAGTGTGATATTGACCTTTCTCTATCTTAGTTACAATGTCACTAATACAATATTATAATATAAATGTAAGCAGAGTCAGGATGAGCTCTACCCTGACATCTAGTGATGAGTTGTGGTGAGTCATGGAAAAGGACTTTGGGGCTGATCTCGTTTGCATGGGCACACCCACCCTGCCTAGCCTGATGGGACTGCTTGTCCAGATGGTCACTTTGACTGCTGTGGGATTCCCAGTCTCATTGTTATTGGGTCAGGACAAATAAAGTGTTGTTATCCTGGTTATGTGAATCAGGGATAGTAGAACTGTCCCTGGAAATTTATGACAGAGGGATTTGCCCTCAGCTAAATAGCACTCGCTAGGCAAGGGACATTGGTTCCAAAACCCAGTGACTTGAGAGAAGCTGGGGACAGGTATTTGTACCTGGTAGTGTGGGTCTCTTCTAAGGGCCCTAAACACCGCTTTGACTCCTTCTTTCTCCACTGTGTAACAGAGCTGGTTTTTACTCCATTAGGAGTCCTATTACATGCTGCGGAGCTGAAATCACTGTTACCTAGGTCTAAGCATTAAATCTGCTTTGGGCTAGTGGTGCACCAGCACTGAGGGTCCCCTACTATCAGCTGAAATCATTAGACCTGTGTTAAGTGGTGCAGAGGAGCTGAAGATACATTGATGAGTGGCTAGCAGGACAGCTGTCAGAGAGGTGTGGCTAGCAGTATGGCTGTCGGAGAGGAGCAGCTTGTGGTGAAGGCTGCAGCAAAACCCCATGGAGAGGCGGGGCACTTGGCCGTCGGAGCATGTAAGATGCCCCATACCTCCCCTCCATTTTCATCCAGGCTGGGAGGTAAACTCTGCAGATCAACTTTTCAACTCTGAGCTGCACTGACCCAGGACAGAAGCTGTGGGAGGGGTGACCTTGGGTTGCTAGACTCAAGAACCACTCTGGGGCTGTACTGACCAGGGACAGAAGCTTTTGGGTTGCGGGACTTTTGGGTTGCTGGACTTTTGGGACTTTGGGTGACTTTTGGGTTGCTGGACTCAAGAACCCAAGAGAAAGGACACGGCCCAATTTGCTCATGGTTTGTGTTATAAATCCTATTTGTGGTGTTTCCCCCAACATAATGCTGCATTGATTTTCTCTGTTATAAAAGGCTTTTGCTACACTCAGATTCTGTGCTTGTGAGAGAGGAAGTATTGCCTTTTAGAAGCGCCAAAGGGGTGGTATGTATTTGTTCCAGGTCACTGGGTGGGGGCTCGAACTGGTTTTGCATTGTGTTATTGGAATGGAACCCTTGGATACTGAACCCAGCCCTTGTTGCTGCCAACTCTGTTGGGCAGAAGAGTTACATATAGATATAGGTTCATTTCCTTTGTCCTTAGTTACCTGGAGAGAAAGAAAACAGATGGAATAGCTATCACCAGCTATGCACAGTCCTAAGCAAGAGCAGAAACAAGCCATTTGTTCCATAATATGCTGGATATTGTGCATCTGCAGTATTTTTTTGGAGTCCATATCTCCTCACCTTCCATCCCTTTGAGGCAATGAGTGCTAAAATCCTTGCAACCCAATGAACTTTGAGATTGGGACTTTCTTTTCTCTGGTATGTAGTACACAAAGAGGCAGAAACAGAAGGCTCTTTGTTCCCCCCCCCAATGTACTCACACAATGCCAGGGACAATCTGACTGCTTATATCCCCACGCCACTCAGGGATACAAAAGCACAAAGCTAATGGCTCAAATGTGATTGTATGTGCCTGTGCAGATGAGTAAGGGGAATGAAACAAAGTCAGTCACATCATTGTGTATGGGGCTGGAGGGGAAGTAGTCACCATGGGGCTGATACTTCTCGCCCATGTAAGTGGGTAGGTGGGGCAGAGGCTGGACAGAGCCTTGGCTCTCCCTCCCCCCACCCCCAACATGCTGGCCAGGGCAGCTGAGCTGGCACAGAGGGGGAAGTAAAATGCCCAAGGTATAGGCCTGGCACTGCTTATTTCCTTGCAAAGCAAAGAGAAAGCAAGGACTGAACTGACTTTGAGTCACACTTCTTCTCTTGGGCTTCCCCTGAGGCAATGCAGTTATTTATTGCCCCCATCCAGGGCTCACGTTAAATGCATGATCTAGTTCTAATACTGAAGCTCCTAGCTGTATAACTGTGAATAGATGAATTAATTCAGTGACTGTTAATGTGTAACTATAGTGCTATTGCCTATCTCAGTGCAAATAACACAAGCTGCAATGTGTTAGAGAGGATGCTTATCTAATGTTTTCTTGCATTCAGACTTGATTTTCAGATTCTAATTTTTATTTCAAAAGTGCTTTAATTGGATAATTTTGTGACTGTGGGCTGTGTATAAAGCTTATTACTTAGATGCTTCTGCAATGACAATGCTAAATTCAACGCAGTGAATGTCTGACTTTTAAGTTTTCTGGTGGGTATGTATTGTAATGGTGTTTATGACATAATTATTCCTGACATGTTGCTTGTATCATTTTATCTTTTACCCGAAGGAGACAACTCTTCACTTATTTCCTCTGAAAAGTTTATCATCTCCTATATGCGGTATAAAATTACACAAATGGAATTAAATGTTGTCGTAAACCTGTTGTCGGAAAATATATTTTATTAGAGATATGATATTACTGATTGAGTTATTATGTAGGAAGAACATTTTTTATCTTAGCATAGCTCTTCCAAACCATCAATGTATGAAATGCAAAACTACAGTGTTCTGAGTTAGATTATAAATATGCAAACATCTGAAAATTCAAAGGTATAGTTCCTATAATGATCATAATTCATCCTCCTTGGGCATCCATGGTATGTAGTATATAGTTTAGTAATACAGTACTGTAAGTGTTAATTTTAGTATTTTAATATGTAGCTGCTCTTATGGTTACTTCAAGAACCATACATTCAACTTTCCTGACTTATGTATGTTTAAAATGTATATTTTGGCATTGCGTTCATAAAGGGTAGATTGTTTCTATATTTATTTATTGTTGCATCAATATTATTTTAAGTGAGAAAAGGAGCAAAAAAGGAAGGGAGATCTTGGTGTGTTTATACCCCATTTATGAATGGCATCACAAGATGGCCATCAGATCTAAGATAGAGAAGCATTCCTAGGATTCTGAGGCATTTTTAACCCCAGGATTGTGGTGAAATCAACTCTACAATTTCAATATACCTGCTTCATGGGTTTGCAAAGATCTGCTCTGTGAGGAAGTTTGAATAAGGAAGGGTATATGCATTCATACACAGACATCCTACTCCTACCATTGCTCATGTGCCGCTATCACGACTAGAGACTGTGACTTCTGACAACACAAGGTAAAGGCACTACAGAGAAAGATGGAACAATTGCAATTCTTCACGGATAGAGCAACTGCACTGCTGTGATTTGAAAGCCAATGTATTGGTTCTGGCTCTGATTTGGAGTCACTCGGATGGGACTAGATTGGTAGAAGGAGGTCAGGGAAAGGGAATGAGAGGAAATCTTAGGAATCTGACTCTTTTTGGAAATAGGTTGGCTAAAGAACTTCACACACATCAAGGCAAAACACAAGATTGAGAGCATCAACTCTATAGAATTAGAACAACTTTCAGCAACAAGAAATAAAAAGCAGAGTATCAGAGTACTTGGAGCTTGATTTTGCAGGCTTTATCCTGGTTCACTAGTACATTACCTTGGGCCAGATTCTACCATCAGAGGAGTATCTGCTCCATAAATGGGCCCATTGAAATCAGACATGCAGAATAAGGTACAGCTCCATGTGAATAAGGATGACAGAATAGGACCACTGGGGACAGCTTTTTATACCTTTACTTACCTGGAATAGTAACCTAGTTTTCTAATGGCTGTTGACGTCAACGTGAGTGAGGATATGAGAGTCCGGCCCTTTGTGAGTAAGGAATACATCACTCCCTACATATGTAGAGATAACTGGCTGTGATGACGTCCATTTAAACTATTTGGGTGAAGCACTTAAAGCAAGGGATTTCAGGTCTATGAGAAAACAGTCCTGTGGAGAAAGGGGCTGTACAGCAAGAAAATGTAGTGCTACTTAGTTAAACTGCTGCCAGGAAAGATGAAAGAACAAGATCTTACTAAAGAGTAGGTGATGCACACGGATTTTCAGTTGTGTTCAGTGTTCTCCTGATGCTGCTCCCCTTGAAGTCAATGATAAAACTCCCATTAACTTTACTGGGGTTTAACTGGGTTTGTGCTGTGAGTGCTTTTGAAAATCTCTATCTATATGTAATTGGTTTACATGGCATTATAACGTCTGGAATTTGTGGTATGTCACTGACAGAAAAGTTGCAAAATCATGGCCTATCCCTGAATGGTATTTTCTATCTGTTCAACATGCCAAGAGTTGGTAAACTAATTCCTGATGTATAGTAATTAGAGTGATTACCATTTAAAAAGTCAGCATTTACCTGCAGTTACCACAGAACAGTATCTGATATACTGCAGTTATTTCACATATCATTCTCTGGTAACGATGGGAAAATACTGTTTTTAATGGTAACCACTGTACATTGTGCTTATGGAGTACAAGTAAGTTTGTTTTGACATATTATAGAAAAAATATGTTCATGAGAAAAATGGTTTCATAGTTAAGCACTAGACTAGAAGGCCTGTGATCCGGAATTCATTACCAGTTCGGCCACAGACTTCCTGTGTGACATTGGGCAAGGTCTGTAATGTCTTTGTGATTTAACTCCACAGCCATAAAATGGGGATAATAATCCGTGATAATAATAATGCAAGGATAAACTCATCCAAGCTTATGAGGTGTTGAGAAATTGTGATGAGAGGGAGATTTGAATACCTACAAAGATTAACTGAGAATGATGGTTCTGGAGGAGGAGAAGAAGGAGATTTTCTGATAACAGATTGGAAAATTCCCTATTTTCCTCAACTCCTGCTTCTTTGGAGAAGTCAGATTCTAGAACCCATTGATTTCAAAACAGAGAAAAAACATTTATAACTTTTTCGGATGCTTCCCCATCAAATACCATGTTTTAGAAGAATAAAGCATTGTGTGTCGAAAATAAATCTTTTGGGATCAAAACCTCACCGTAATAGCTTATGTGCAATATTGGAAAGCTATATTGTTTTAAAGGTATTTGTGTAAAAATCATTTATTGATCTGGAATCTGCAATCAGTAAAAGTTTAGACCGAGTATAATTGTACTGCAGAGACCGACGCTGCTCTTCAGCCCATCAGACTAACTGTGGAAGCCCTGGGCCACTGTGACTCCACCTTTTCAGCTGCACAGTGAATAAACTACAAGTACAAAGTGTGCTGTTAGACCAGCAGCTGGCAGAAGCAGTGGCTATAAACTGAACTGATGTAGCTATTGTTCAACTGTGCAATTGCATAATTCAACAGTATGATTTGATACTGACAATGAACTCCTCTAGGCTCCAGATTCTGCAGATGTTCACAGGCATGTCAAACCTCTTACGTGGTAGGGCGCGCTGCACAACAAAATGATAATATGGAGAAATCCAGGCCTTGGCACTGGCATTGATGGAGCAGAAAGGTAAACAGCTCTAATGCCTGATGATTCCACTTCCACACCTGCCAAGAATGATGTTCAAAGCATGACAAAGACAACTAGATCAACAACCCCGCACCTCTGCAGTGGAAACAAATTAATGAATGATATTAACAAGGACATTGCACTATGTGAGAATGGAGGGCCACCCCGGTTTCCTCGGCAACTGGTTTTTGATTATGTTGTCTCATGGCACCTACTAAAAATAATAGTAATGACAATGCTAACATTTCATTGTTACCCAGAAGACATTTGCGTTGACTGCATAATCATATTTCCCTCTCATTTGTCCTTTTCTTTTCCTACCCCTCTTGTCCTGTCATTTTTTCCTATTTGTTCTCGTTTCGATTTAAGGGCTGTATTTTGGTTGGCCTTAATATGGCTGCCAGTGGAGTAAGGGTGTTGCTATAAAGCTATCACAATTTTCCAGCAGGTTCACTGTGGAGCACAACCCCTATGCTCTGGTTAGTCACCATTCCCTGACAAACAAGAGGGACAAGAGAGACAGGGTGTAGACAGAGTTACGGCTTCACCCTGTAAACATGCAGGCTGGACCCTATGGGAAGTAAGCTACATCCTGTTTGAGCAAAAATCTTTCTCCCTGGGGGGCATTACAGATATGTGACACCCCTCAGTCAGAAAGGAGCCTTAATCTAGCCCTTATGTTGCAAGCTCCTTGGGGAAGGGGGAGCGTTTTATTTTGTTGTAAAGCACAATTTGCATTTAAGGTGCTATCCAAGGTGTCTGTAGCTGTTTCTTTCTATATCTTTACAGGACAGTGGTTAGGGTGCTCTCTTGGAGGTGTAGGTTCAATTCATTACTTTGCCACGGACTTTATGAATAAACCTTGTGTCTCTCTGTGCCTTAATTCCTCATCTGTCAAATGAGGGCAGTGAGACTCCTCAACCTCACAAGAGTGTTGTGAGCATAATTGCAATAAAGATTGTGAGTCCCTCAGATGTTAGGGCAATGGGGCTGAATGAGCACCTAACTTAGATATAAATAGAAATATTTTTTCCAGGTTCTGAAATCCAAGTTCATGGTGGGTGATCCAATGTAATATATAACCAAAGCGAAGGTTCCTAAAATTGGACTTACAAATGGGACATAATATTTAAACTGTTTTTTTTTTTTAAGTGATATTTCACATTCTCCTTTTTTCAGGTGATGTGATTTACTGTCATTTGGCCAAATCTTGCTGGCTAACATCTAATTTCATATAACTATCTCTTCTATTTTGCTCTTAAAAGTTATGTGGATGATCATGGTTAAACTATGCAAGCTGAAATGACAAAAACACAAAAAGATTTAAATACATCATCAGTAAAACAAAGGAGTTTCATGTGACCAGTGCCAGAGTAACTCAGTCTCAGAATTGCAGAGCTGTTTCTGAATTACGTTCCTGAGGTTTCTGCTCTGTCCCAGGCTCTCAAGTTTTGTAATTTGAAAACTCTGTAGGGCACTTGCAAAATTTCAGATAACAAGACCACAGAAGTTTCCAGATCTCCACTGATAACACGTCCTCATTGCCCCTTCCTGATAACTTGTTCTATGGCCTATAGAAAAGGAAATTTCCTCCCTCCATTGGTTCTGCTAGGTTTACCAGCACCCAACCAAGTTACTCCTACTGTATGCCAAGGGTGGGACCGGGGGTTCAGTGTGCATGAACAAGTCAGTAAGGAAAGGAGTGTACTAAGTATGAGAAATATGTTGTTCTTATTCTGCTGTAACTGCTTTTAACCAACTGTTTTCAAGCCTAGTAAAGCAAATTCCTAATTAAGGAGAATAAACCTGACAAGTTTAAAGTTTGAAATCTAAACTAGTTTTGAGTGATCTGAGCTCATAAAGTCATCTGGATATTTTCTTAATACATTTTCCCTCATGCTTAGATAAACAAAAAATGAACAAAGGTAATTGTATCACACTTTCCAGAATCATTTGTCTTTCAGCAATGACGATGATTTATTATAATTTATTGGTATGACCATAGTGACGAGAAATCATGTCACGGATCAGGATCCCATTGTAATGAAAAGACAATCCTGGCCCTAACAATCTTGCAATCTAAGTGTGACACATGAGGGGTTCACCTGGACCACTGGGGTATATCATCATCGGCCCTGTAACCCTAGGTGCTTCTGTGCTGTTCAGCTTTGGCTCAGAGTCGTGGCACCAGCAGCCTGATCCACAGCACCATGGTCTTGCTCTGACTTCCACTCGGCCTAGTTACTCCTGGCTGGGTGACACCAACAGCCCTTCCAGTCTCCCCATAACTGTTTCCTCTGCAGTGCTCAGACCCTCTCCCTGTGGCACTCACAAAACCTTATCAAGTTCACATCTCCTTTTAAGAGGCAGTGCACAACTGCATCCTGTTAGTGTAGCTGAGGATTTTACTCTTCAGTTTGACCACTGGACGGAGCTGGTCGTAAGAAGATAAGATTACGCTTATTAACAAAGAACATGTATGTAAATGACACCAAACAGAAGGAATTGGGATATAAATGGTTATATACAAAAGTAAAATATACACTTCTAAGACTAAAACATAGCAAACAAGAGTCTTTTGTTCGGAATAATTTTCTCACCACAGTTATTCTTCCAACAGAGCTGGCTGGTCCTTAGATAGAGCAGAGCCCAAATTGCTGGTTTCTTTGTTTTGTCAGGTGAAGGAATAGATCAGGTCTCTCTCTTTCTCTGCTTATATTATCATAATTTATCTTTGTTTTCAAAGTCAGGAAATCCTCCTGAGGGTTCAGCTTGCTTTGTCCACTGGGGAGCAGATGCCATGTTATTTTTTGCTGTCTCCTTCTCCCGTCATGCTAGTTCACCGGCTATCTTCCCCACTCGCTAGTTTGATGGCTTTGTTTATCTTTCATGTAAACATACTTCCATTGGCTTTTCTTCCTCAATTTACATTGGAGACACATTCAAGCAGATAGAACCACATTTCTTTGTCTAGGGCGGGACAACTAAAGTCCTACCTGTCAAACACATTTTAAGAACATATTTCCAGTTCATATTTATAATTCTTTAAATGTCAACCACGCATACATCAGAGACTCCCCAACATACATACATTAAGAACATTAATGATCAGTGAGTTACTAATTTTCCAATGATATATTAAAAGACACCTTTTAAATAAACATCATGGCAACAGTCTGTGGGTTGCACTGAGCCATTCAAGCCAGCTGAGACTCATTGTTCTGTATCAGGGAGCCACCCACTTTCTGGCATTGGGGTGCTCTGAGGGTCACACAAAGTATAAGACAAGAGACAATAGATAGATATAGACAGGTGGGAGTACAAGGAGACAATGATTTAGTACTAATCAGCATCATGGGCAGTGATCTCAGTGCACCAGTGGCTTCAGTGATGTCAACTTTTTTTAGACATCATGTCAAAGGAGAGTTTTAAGGAAGGTCTGGAAGAAGGATAATGAGGTAGTTTTTAGATGCTTACGAGGAACTCCTCCCAAGTGTGAGGCAGCATGGGAGAAAGCAAGAAGGTGCTTCTTTGAAAATGTAACAAGTGGGCAACAGAGGCTGACATCATTGGCCAATCAGAGGTAGCAGTTGACATCTTAATAGTGAATCTGTGTCTCCCAAGTTCCAGGACAGTACTCTAACCACTTGGTTAAAAGTCACAAGGGAGGTGGTTTACCTCTACCCTCTGTCCCCCTGGTGTTTGTCAGTATTTCTTAGCTTTTGAAAAATGCCTGAAATTGAAAAAAATTGAGTCACATCAAAGCAAAAAAATTTGTTTTGACATTGCTGAAATGTTTAAATTTTGGGGTTCAGTCAAAACTATTTGGTGAAATCAATATGAATTTGTGAATTGTTTTGGGTCAACCAAAACATGTATTTGGTGAAAAAATGTCACCCAACTCTAGCCCCATTCCACTACTCATACACGTTAGCTATAAATATTTCTATTTAATTTTAGTATATGTGCTGCTGAAGCAAGCACAACAAAGCCACGGAGTATGATATTTAAGAGGACTGGTGCTGCTTTTTCAAAGACCCTTTGTTTTATAGAAGTAAAAGATAATGAGAGCTATAAAAAGTCTTGAAATCATAGCCCACTATAAGAGGTAGTTCCGGAATAGAGATGTACCACATTGACTACTGATCATTTTATTCCACTTTTAATGCCTTGAAATGAAAAAAAGAAAAGAGAAAATGGAATAAAAGTCATGAATTTTTGTATATTTTATGTCTCACCCTATTATTATTATTATTGGTCTTTTTACATGTGAAAAATTTCCAGACAAATCAGCTGAGTATTCAGATTACTTGCTTTATCCCATATGCAGGGATTAAAGGATTCTCAAAGACATGCTGCAAAATAATATGTTGTTTTCTGATATAAAGTAAATTTAAAGCACATAGTAATGGAAATTGGTGTTGTTCAAGTTTCCTTATTTGTAGGGCTTCAAAATACAACTATTAGTTGTTGTTTATACCACCGTAGTATAACAACATTTCTGTTATAATGCTATTATTGAAGTTTAAAATGTGCCCACAAGGTTTTGATTTAGTCTGAGAACTGACATACAAAATGTAGACTAAATCAGCTTAGCTATTTTTAAGAAAGTAATGGGCCAGGGAAGCTAATGAGAGATGTTAATTCTTTCAGACACATTTGTGTTCTGATAACACAAAATTTAATTTGGTTTCTAATCTGAACTAGAGCCTTTAGGCATAAAAAAATATAAAACTTTCCAGTTAGTTTGTTTAGCATAATGACTATTGCACATATGTACACAATTCTCATAAGAAATGTGGAGATGGGCTAAGGGTCAAGGCCCGATGTGAACAAGGTTCTTATGCACGTGTCTAGCTTTAAGCACAATAATAGTCCCATTGAAGCCAACGTGCTTAAAAACTTTGGGGAGCTGAGACTGAGAATAGGAAGTCAAGTACAGCATTTGAGATTCCACAGGAGACACCCCTAGCTTATGTCAAAAGTGACTTATGCATGAGAGAAGGATGATGACGTCACCAGAAGTCCCGCCTTACCTCGACATCAGAGAACATGATGATGCATTGGAAATGATGTTATGACCTAAATCCTTCCCATCTGGGATCTGGTCTAACTCCTTTTGCCTTTTAATCCCCCTCACATGGGAGGTCCATATAACCTAAGGAGGAATACCAATAGGATTTGATGTTTGGGCTCAAACCCCTGTCAGTGCCTGATAAGTAGCTCCATGCTTTCAACTGATAAGCAGCTAAGTCAGCAGTGGGCAAACGTTTTGACCCGAGGGCCACATTGGGGTTGTGAAAGGATATGGAGGGCCAGGTAGGGAAGGCTGTGCCTCCCCAAACAGTCTGGCCCTGCCCTCTATCAAACCCCCTCCCACTTCCCACCTCCTGACTGCCCCCCTCAGAATCCCAACTCCCTCAGCTCCTTGTCCCCTGACTACCTCCTCCAGAGACCTCTAACACCTACCAATCTTGGGAGCCTACTGCCTATCTACCCCTGCTCCTTGTCCCCTGACCGCTCCCTCTAGTGACACCCCCACCTAACTGCCTCCGGGATCCCACCCTTTACCCAACCCCCCTGCTCCCTGTCCCCTGACTGCCTGACCCGTATCCACACCCTCACCCCAACCACCCCCCTGAGTCCCCACTCATTGCTCCCCCTCTCCTGACTGCCCTCCCCCCGAGTCTCTGCCCCATCCAACGCCCTTTGCTCTCTGTTGATTGACTGGCCCCCAGGACCTTCTTGTCCCCTTGTCAGCTGGTGTCTAGCACAAGTGTAAGCTGTATCCAACACAGTCTTCATGATTCCACTTTGTTTCCAGTGTTACTGGCTGTATTGCAGGCCCACCTAGATAAAGGAAAGATCAGGCTGCTATAAGATAAGAATTCCACTGGATTCCAGGTTCTTGTGTGGAGGGGTGACCTTCTGAAAATCAGCAGACTACCACTTCCATTCTGCCTCTCCTTCTTTTTGCTATTATGACTTTACAGACAAAAGGGCATTTTTCTGTTCCACTCTAGAGGTAGAGTAATTCCACTATGAGGCCCTTCTGAGTAAGGAGATGGGCAGACTCTATTCTGGACTATGGGACAGGAGTTCTTTTTCCATTTGTTTTAGTACCTTGCATTGCTGGGGTTACATTCTCCCATTCCTGATCCCCAAGTAGCCCAGTCAGGTAGACTTTCTGTCTTCTCATCATCATGTTTTGAATGGGGATAAAGAGTTGGGTGTTCAATTCAGCAAAAGCAGGGAAAGGCCCCTTTAAGAAATATATCCTAGCTGTGTGACTTGTTTTTCAGTTCGAGAACCACTTGCTCCATATAGGGATGCTGGGGGGTGCAGTGTGCATTACCTGCTTGCAACACTTTGAATCCCAGTTGTCAAATACAGTGTTGAGTGGAGTGGAGTTTGACTGAGCTCCGTCAAAAGAAAGGCCTCGGACTTTACAGATTTCACTGGGTCTGTTCTTGGGGAAAGAGTCCACTCTCAGGTCCAGACCCTGCCATTGATAATATATTCGTGGGAAAACTGTGTGGAGCTCCATTGACTTCAGTGGAGCTCTCCTTTAGGAGAAGTCTGCCCACGTGGAACTCCATTGAAGTCAGTGGGGCTCTGGGTGAATGAAGCATACTGCTCACATACTGTCAATTACAAGATCAGGCAAAAGTGCATAAGGATGTCAGAATCAGGCCCTAAATATTAGACAAGTTACAAGAAAAAGACCCCAGATAAAATGCTCTCTTTTGTTTGAGATCACATGGAGATTAAGTAGCATAAAAATGTTTCATTGTTTTTTATAATTCAGCTCTTTTAAATGTATTCAAGAACAACAATAGGTCTTTGGAAAATAGAAAGATGTTTTAAGTCAGCATAATATACCAGGCCCACATAATGAACAACAGTCACAGTTTTTATATGATTATCATGAATGTCTTTGAACTTGATTTCTTCAGTCTTGAGCCAGCACTTGATCTCAGCCTTGGAGTGAGTTTTAAATCAATATTCTGGAGAGCAATTAGAAATTAGTAGACGTACTATTTAGGGAGACGTTTTCTTGTTATCTTCAAATATAGAACATATATTTAGAACTTAAGATTACTTCCTTTTGGTCTATTGTGTATTCTTCTCGTTACTTTATATTTTGGTGGATATAGTTAGTATTTTTGATTTCCTTTTCCAGTTTTTAAATATAAAATACGTCAGCAGAATATTATAGCAATGGTTAGAATATTGATGCATGCTTCAGGTTTGCTATGAGGCTAGTGGCCAATGCCTTCAAACACGCAGGGAATTTTACCAATAGCCAGTTAGGTCACAGTCTGTATGAACCACTGCTATAGGATTACAGTTTCTGAATTTTATTCCTTGATTTTTAAAATTTTTTGGTAGGACTGCATGCAATGCATCCTTCCATGGTGAAAAATAGGTCATACTAAAGGGATACAAAATACATATATATTTATATTATATATATATATATATATATATATAAATATATTATAGTTTATATTTATATATATTATATAAATATTATTATATTAAAATATATATTATATTTTATATATATAATATATTTCTATTATATATATATATATATGTGTGTGTGTGTGTATATATATATATATATATATATATATATATATATATATATATACTGTAGTGTGGAAAACACTACAAGTACTTTTAGGCTCATTCATCCCCGTATACTCCAGTTTTACACCACTGTTACTTTGCAGGTTTCAATAATTTCAGTTGTTTTAATGAGTGGCACCAGTATAAAATTGGTGTTATACACTGTGGTGAATCTGTTCTCTGCTACTATCTGAACATTTTTTTCCCCAGTTATTTGTCTTTTTGTTGATTTCCTTGGACTGTTGACTCCCCTGCTCCCCTTACTACCCAGCTCCAAGATACCCTTTCAGCAGCAGCTTGTAGCCATTGGTTTTCTTTTTCTTCTGATGTATAATTATGACATTCTAAGAAAGACCCAACTGACCAATCAGACCTTAGTATTGGGCAACAGGGCCAAATCTGAACCCAATGCAAGTTGGTACAACTTCTATATAAGTCTCTGTTTAATTGGTTTAATTTGTGATGCAAATGATACTGCAAATTACTTGTGCATGTTAGTTCCTCAGAGAGCAACTGTAAATGCTGGTGAGTGCACTAAAGTATTGGAAATTTCACCAACTTGGCATTCAGTAAGTATCCACCGTATGTGTAACATGGACATTGAGGGAGCGGAAGAGAGAGTATAGCAGGGAAAGCAGCTCACAGTAAGGTGTGTACTGTATATGTGGAATGGGCTTACTTTATCTCACACTCTCCTGTGAGTTATTTGGTTTTATTTACTATACTCACTGTTGTACCCATAGGGCATGTCAGAAACAATCATTTTGCACACCCATTGAATATTAAATTAGTGCACAATCTATTACTTATGTCCACTTACAGAGATTTACATCTGCCTCTTGATTAGTTTCTGTCCCACATGTCATTTACACCACCATTTAAATTGCCAACTAGCTTGGCCCACAATGTTTATAGGAATTGGTGTTTACTCAGCTGCCTTCTATGATTATGGCTATTGTACAAAAACAGTTTTCCAGTTAGAGCCTTTTGAGAATGCTGATGGAAATCCCAAGAAAGGTATTGGCAGTCTAAACATATAGGAATATTTGGTATACTACTGTGTCTTAATTATGCATCTTAAATACTTGAGGGCAGAATATCTGTAGTTGTGTGTAAAAGATGTTGGCATTTTAATCATTCTGCAGGACATACAGGCTTCAGAGTGCTGAAGATGAAGCGCAATGGAAAATGTGGCTTTTAGGGAGAAAAGTGCAATAAAATACAAAGAGTTATTTAAAGAACAGTATGGCTTTCAGATTTGAGTATTAATGTCTTGCAGCAAAAAGACCTTTTTTGCTACCAATATTGAGTGGCATGAGACCACAAGTTCAATTCCCCAGGGGTTTCAGTAGACATGTGAGCCTGGAGCATGCCTGAAGCAAGTTACTGTACCAACAAAGAAAGTTGCCTATTCAAACCGAATGTTTAAATGTCAACTTGCTGCAAGTTAGTCTTAATGAATTCTAACATCTCCCTGATAAATGTTCTGTAGTGTTTATGACTGCAATAGGTTCTTTTAAAACTCCCTTTTATGCAAAAATATTGACTGTGTCTTAGATAGACTTGTAAGTGACTGAGGATCACCCATGACAGATTTTGCTAGCTCTGCTTACTGGATATGTTTATATATGCCTACCTGTGTAATTCTTACCTGTCAGGAAATAAAATTAGCATACTGGTCATATGAAAATTAAACATCAGAATATCAGAAATTCTAATTGGAAATCTGAGGTATGTATCTGGCACAGTGTTCAGTTATATTTGAAATATTCATTTTTTGAAACAATGCTTATTTAGAAAATAAAAAGCTGCAGTTTGACACTTCTAAGGCATGATACCAAAATATATGCAATGCTCCTCCAAAGCATATCATCAGTACATCACAGCTGAAATGTTGTGACCATCCAGAATTTGTAAAAGTGGATCTGAATCATTTGCAGGGTAAAGTTAGTGCTGGGAAATCTAAAAATGAAATACAAATATTTCTGAAAAGAATTAGCTTTAGTCAGACTAAGGTTTTAGCCTCATTCCACATTACAGATAAACTCCAGTCTCTGATACAATTTGGAACCATGCTTGTGTCCAGGATAGGAGATAACTGTGTTTTAACCAGGAATGATTTTGAAGCATATACAGCCCTTAGCCCCACACTGAGGAAACTAAACTTACTCTTCTTTAATGTGTGATAATTTGTCATGGATAACTAAGGCCTGGTTGGATGCGCTAGCTGATCCTTTGTTAGTTTCTATCACCCAGCTCTCTCCAGATTCAGTGGAGAGAGAACTGGGAAGGTGGAACAGCTTTGTTATTTCCCTCCAACTTCAAATGTTAGAGGCTTGCTGATCCACAGACTCATTTGAATTTCTTCAGCCTTCTGTGTGAGTACTGGGGTTAACATAATTTCTGAAGAGTTAGGATGTAGAAGCCACCTTGTTATACCTAAAAGCTCCCTGAGGGGTTAAGTGACTTATTCTCTGATCTGGTGCTGTAGCAACACAAGTTTTCTGCACAGTCATTAAAAACGGAAACAAGGAATTGCACACACAGTCCAACATCCACAGCCATACCAACCTTAACTCATATACCTCACTGCTCTTATGTGATGGGGCCCTTCACTGATACTGCCACAAAGTAGTCGGAGAGCGCTTGAGAGTGCAAGCCCCAGTGCCCTTTTATTTGCCGTTTCAGTACCCACCACCATCTATATACAGTTTGTTTAACCCAGCTCCCTGGGGGATGGCTAGCTTCCCCAGCCAGCAGGGATCTGTAGCCACAGGATCCTCCCTTTCCTGTGTCCCTCCTCAGCTTCCTTCCTGCCAGCTTTATATAGCCTCCTGGCTAATAATGCCCACAGGTGCTTCTCAAGCCATTAGGTGTGGCATACTCAGCCAGTCCTAGTTAATACTCCTGAATTGGAACTGGGCTAACAAGGGTCTGGCTCAGGACCTCCTGACCAGTACCCTGTTACACCTTCCCAATGCCTTTAAAATCTCCGACTACTTTGTGGCAGGAGCAGTGAAGGGCTCCGTTACCCGTAGGGGGCTTGTCCGGGATTGAGAGCCAGCGAGCGTGGTTGGTGACCCGGAAATGGAGGAGGCCCTGCAATGGCTGGAGATCCTCTAGCTGTCATAAGCCTGGAGAGCAGGTGAAACCCTTCAAAGGCATTTTGAAACAAAATCTGCTTAAAACTAACATTTTTGACTAGACCTCTGAGCGCCTGGTGACTGATTACATTGCATGGCACCACACTATAAGGATGGGTGTCCACAACTTGAGAATTATCACATGGGGTACCTGGAAGAACATCACCAGGCACAGAAACAGTGTGCAACTCAGTCAATCCAAGTGGGCAAATGGCTCAGTGGCTGGTGCAGTGAATGTTTTTCTTCCCAACTCATCAAACTCTGATTATCAATGTCATCCTCAGACTTGAGATGACTAGAAGAATCGTCACCAACACCTACTTGCTTTTGGTCTGACTATATAAATGTTAGAAGCAGATCTCAGAAAGTACAAGTATCTTCTTACCCCGTGTAGCTTGAACGTTGTGGGAAATAGAAAATACTTTGTGCTCGGATAGTAAATTTGCATTTCACATCACTTAGTAAAGATGATCTAAAATCACAGTATAGGTAACGTTCTATATCCTGTATGTTCTATATACTTTGAAGAGTAATGCAAACAGGGCTTGTCCTATAATTCACAGCTAATACTAACTCAAAGCAATGTTTACAGTATTTTTCTCTTACTGTTCAATGAATATTACTATCTAGAATGTGTTCTGTGCACTTTCCCATTTCCACTACTGCAAAAGAAATGCCAAAGCACAATGTCAAATTAATTAGTGACACAATTGTGCTGTAAAAAATTCTTTTTATTCCTTTACTGTCTTCTTTTCTGTCTGCTTTTGAACCTCCATTTTTGAATGACTAACTCTACTTGAGTATATCTATAGGTGTATTTTTACAAATAAAGTAAGATAGTGCATAAATATGGAAAACATTGCTTTTAAAGTATGGCATCATCCCTTGACAATTGTTTCTGACTCTTCTTTTTGGATACAGCAGGATTTCAAGGTCTTCTGGGTGAGGGCTGTTTCTTTGGACATGTTTGGACCTGGCATAATGAGGCCTCTGGACACTACTGTAGATATGTATAGATACCAATTACTGCTTAGTAGGACTCTAAAAATTTTAACCAAGCTCCCTATCACAAGACATTCTGTACAGACATATTTCATACGTTTCATATTTCTTGATAGTTGTCTCTGGCTCATACTAACCTTTTTGATCATGAAAAATGAATTAACACTCTTCAGAAGACTCTTCTGCTAAAAATTGACTTATTCATTTAAATTACCATAGAGAGGAAAGTTGAATAGTGAATATTAACATTATTTTCAAATAGAGATAAAACCTAAAAGAAACATTTTATCAAGTAATTACAACCCCATTTTTCTTGACAGAATATGTTCTTAAATTAAGAAACTGAGAGGTTTTTATGTGTTCGTTCAATGATATACATGTCAAGATGCCATCACCAATAGTATGCTAAATGTAAGTACAGACAGATTTTTGTAGAACATTTTCCACTAATGAATACAGTACATCTACTATATTAAATTAAACTAGGGAGGAATCTTTTCTTATACTGCTATGAATGTCTTTACTGGAGTCACACCATGGCATGTCAAATGATGAGACTGGACATGGCTCAAATTCATCCCTGAGGTAACTCAGGTGACATCATTTGAGTGTGATACCAGGGAGAAATTTGGAATCATAACTCAGATGATTACACCTGAAGTTCATGCTCACAAAACATCTCAAATAAACATAAAGTGTTCCCTCAAATTTCACTTGTTTTGTTATCTCATTGATCTATATCTTTGTCCCACCATCCCTTGTGTTCATGTGATCTTCAGTTATTCTGGTATATGTATACAGTATAATAGATAGTAAATTCCTTACTTACTCGCTTCTAATGCTAGATTAAAGAAAAGAATATACTGACCATTTCAAATATGTTACAGGCTATAGATTCTGGTTTTATACTCCCAGTGATCCTGTAATTTGATCTCTGTTAGCACTGAACATTGGGCCAAAATTCACTAGATTATTTATTTTTTCAGAAGAATTATTTCTGTCATTGGTAAGATAATTTGCATTGTCCTGTGTTAAAATATTGAAAGACCAATGCCTTTTCCTTTTAAGATTTAATTGTGTGGGCTCCATAAAGAAAGCTGGGAGTCCAAGTGCAACTGCTTAGCATTCAGCATATGTTCAACCATTTACAAAGAGGATTTTGCATGGGGAATTGCATCCAGGAATGCATATGAGGGCTGAGAGAGAGCAGTGGTTAGCCCTTGTCATAGCTGCTGAGCATTGGATGGTGCTTTGTTACTGACAAACCAGTAATGTGAAATAAGCCGAGAAGCGCAGTACAGTAGGTTGGTGTGCCAGCAAGTGCATTGTGCCTAGCATACCTCACAAGGCATTGAGCAGCTGGCTGAGAAAGACAGTTTTCTAGTCAGCCTTGGGCCATTTCAGTATCACTGGCTGGAGCACCTGGCTCATCCTCCTACGAATTTCTTCTACCTATAGCTCTTTGAGTGCAGTTCTACTCTGAAAACTGACTGCAAAAATGGCATGGGAGGATTCCATATTAATTGTCTCTCAGGGTCTTCTTGATCAACTATTCTAAGTTTAAAAGTAAAACCATTTGGGTTTTTTTCCCCTGCAAGTTCAAGTAATCAAGTTACCCTGTAATTAGAATTTCGTAGACAATTCAGGGTTTATGATTCTCGAGAAGAAATCGAATCGCTCTGACTCCCTTTTATTAGCTATACTGGCTTCCATCTGTTATGTAAAAAGGTGACATTTCTACATACTCACTTTCCAGAGTAGAACCACATGTTAAGCACTATCAAATAGGCACCAAGTCCTAGAGGGTAGTAAGAATAACTGCAATTCCTAAAACAGGCTTCTAGCACACCATTTTGTTCTCTGGATTCTGATTAAGGATGTATGCACTGGCCACAGCCTGTCTCCACTCCACTTCATACCCATTTCCTGCCCCACTCCTTGTGGGCTGTTAACTGACACCAGCAATGGCCCATATATCAGTTGGGATCAGTTGGAGCATAGTACATGCCAGTATCTACCCCCTGTCCCCGTAAGCAGGCCTCCTGAGTTAGGACCTGCAGGGAGTGGCTAATAGGCCAGTTGTATGATTACAGGGTGAATTAGAGAGGCAAGATGGGTGTACCAAGATGGGTGTACCACTCACTCTCTGTTGGTGAAAATGACCCACTTGCAGGACTACACAGAACTTGTCTGGAGATCAATCTGCCACTCCTGGGGAATCCCCCGGCAGAGACCCGGGGGTGGTGTCTGCTTACTTTGCACCTCTCACAAGGAATCTGCCCTGAAGCATTGATTGGTGCCCATGTAATAACGTTTGCCTCTCAGTGTTAAGCAGATTAGAAAATTCAAATCTACACTTTCTCTTGAGAAAAATGGCCTAGAAAAGTAATTTATAGTGTTTAAGATATTCTTTCATCAAATAATTTCTCATCCCTCACACCGAAAAGGGCAAAGGGAGCAGACGCCAAAATAGAAATGAAAAATATCATTAAGAAGTAATTTTTCACAGCAATTTTTGAGCAATAATTATACAGAATGCTGTTTCTGACACAAGTTCATTGGAGCTGGGGGAGCATGGGTCATTCATGGAGGAATTAAATAGCATCCTAACAAATGATAAATTATTGACTAAAACAAATTATGCTCAGACAGATTTTAATCTTTACACCAGGACCAATCTGGAGTAACTCCAATAATTTCAGTGGCATTACTTTGGTTTGGATTGATGCTGCTGAGACCACAATACATCCTGTGAACTTTTATTTGTACCAAAAATTGTACAGAATTCTGCTGTAAGCATTATAAAGGGCTTTTATACTTGTTGAGTAGTTATTTAAATCCACCTCAGATTTCCCGTACATGGGAGATTTCACACCCTGTTAGAGTCAGTGTTTTTCATTTGGGCTTTTTAGTCATCTCTTCTAGCCAGCTCCCAGATTCCCTGGACATGTGTGTTAAAGGAGATGCCTGAAACCTTAACCCTACCACTTTATTGGGTCCATATCAGGAAAGAAAACTTCAGCACGCTACACAGAAGCCTCAGAGCTGAGCACAAGTGCAGTTGAGGGGATTGGTGACTAGTAGTTTGCGGTACTTTTCTTCTCCCCTCACTTGGGTCATGGGAGGGAATGTTGCCCTCACAGTTCTTGGTGGTTTTTTTTTTCAGAAATCAGTTCTATTGCTAGAAGGTTTGATGTACTTCCTCTAGTTTATTTCAAGAGCTGGCATTCTCTCTAGTTCTCCTATGGGTAGGGTTAGTGTGGAAACAGCAGCACTAGAGAGAATGCTAGCTGTTAAAAAGAAAAAAAAAGAGGAAATACATCAAACCTTCTAGCAATGGAAAGTATTTCTGGGAGGGGAGGGGGGAAAATGCTATAGAAAGAGTAACATAGATTATGGGGGAATAGACGGGGAGGGAAAGCTATGTATGGGTAGAAGAGAATTGGAAAGGCCAGTGGGGAGGGTACAAAGAGTGGGGATGAAGTGGAGAAGATAAAAGAAAATGGCAGGGAGTACCAGGGCATGGCAAAGAAAAGTGAGTGGTATGGGGAGGTAGAGGGAAAACCGTTTCCATGCAAAATGGCCTGTGCTGTCTGCATAAGGATCATAATGCAATGAAACACCATGCCCACATCATCTTTGGATCAGTCATTGATTGATCAGTGGAGTATTGTCCAAACATTTAAGACTGAGGTCAGTTAAAACTTAGCAGAGTCAAGATCAACAATCCATTGGTATCAGGGATAGCTTGCTGGAAATTATTTCCCATGTCTTATTGTGATCTCCACCTTGGTCTTCTTTCATTCACACTAATCCCAGTTCTTAATGTCTATATTCTTCACTTGTTATCTTTGCCTTCGCCTGTTATGTATTCTTTGGCTGTTATGCATATTTCCATATTTTCTCCTAAACGGCAGTTCCTACAGCTGAAAGTTAATATGGGACAATTAAATATATTCACTGTACCAAAGCCTTGAACATGAGTTTATGATTACTTTGAATATAGCTTGCCTCAGTGGGACATAATAAATTAGTCTAATCATATGGTGAGTACTTACTTCCTCCTGTGTTTGTTCCTGCTAGGAACTGAAATTCTCACAGTAATTGTATGCAAATCCCTTCACCAGAATAATCAAAAGAAAATTATGTGCTTCTACCCCCTTGCCATAGGAGAAGCACAAAAGTAACCTTTCCTAACCTCATTTCTAAATCAATTTAGATGAGTTTTTGAGTCTTCCTATATAAAATATAGACACAAGTTGTCATTATTTACAGTACAAACTTTGGAATGTTGAATGTACCAAGCTAATAGTTCATTAGTATTGTGTTCCATGTTCATTTGGCACTACTTTTGTGATACATACAATCCAATGTCCATATTATTATTTGGATTCAAACTGCAAAACAATTATACAGAGGTACTGTTGATTTAAAAGGTGAATTACTGTTTCTGCTATCCTATCGAAAACTGGGATTCCACATCTTGTTTCTTTCTGATTTAATCTTAAAAAATGACAAGTTTAGAATTCTAGGTGCAGAGAGTTTTAAGAAATATACATATGTAAAATGAAATTGGCAATTTGTCCAACATTGTGGTAAATCCTTCACAAATCCAACCAAGAGCATTGTAGAGTTTTATCAGTGCAGTATTTAATGGATACCTTATTACATACTTATATAAAATAATTGCCTAGTAGAAGTAAGGTATTTACACAATTTACTCAAAATGTATAAATTGGTTGCCTTTGCTCACGCTGAAAGACTTTGTAAATAACGACCAAAAGAAAAAATTTCATAAATATTCATCTCTGAAGTTTCCTCCTTCTGTATTTTTAGAGAGGAAAGTGTTTCAGATATTCATGTGTTTTATTTCTCTGTCCCCACCCCGTATCCTGGAGCTTTTATGAAACCAACCTGGAACCTGAAAGAGCTCCCATTCCCCCCTTTACCAAAACTCCTCTTCCTGCCCTAAAAACTTCACAACCTCTTTGCTTTCTCTCTAGCAGGGAATTGTGGGCATCGGGTTACTTCACTAATGTAGGCCCAAGTTCTACAAACATTTGATCATGTGCCTTACGTTGATATGGTTAGTACTCCAATTGATGTCCCATGGAATGCTCGCATTAGCAATGTTAAGCAAATACGCAAGTCTTTTGTGGGGTCAGGACCTTATTTTCCTGTGCAGTGGTGTGTTGTGCTGCTACTAGAACTTAGCTATAACTCACCTGACTATATTTTTAAAACAGACCAAAATAATGTAGTAATATTTCTTGTGATAGAAAAAACCTCAGAACTATCTAAATAAATTGTTAAACTATTTCACATTATTGTCTTATGGTGTATTTAGACTTTCAAAAAGATCAAAACTAGGGTTGTTGTTTTTCAATATATAAATATTAATAATCCAGAAGATGAGATTTGTCAATTTTAAGGCCAGAAGGGACCATTATGATAATCTCATCTGACCTGTATAATACAGGCTATAAAATTTCACCCAGTAAGAAATGGGTGAAGCCCAACAATTGTGTTTGAGCTATATTGTAACTTTCAGAAATATATCCTATCTTAATTTCAAGATTTCAAGTGATGGACAATCTACCACATCTTTGGTAAAATAGCCAATGATTAATTTCCCCTTCCCTGCTAAAAGTTTGCACCTTATTCCCAGTTAGAATTTTTCTAGCTCAACACCCAGCCATTGGATCTTGTTACGGCCCTGTCTGCTTATTTTAAAGAGCCTGAAATATCATATATCTTCTCCCCGTATAGGTACCAATCAACTATCACCAACATGCTTCTAAATTTTCTCTTCTGTGAGTTAAATAGAGTTAGCACTTCAAATTTCTCATTGTCAGGCACATTTTTCAGGACTTAAACCATTTGTGTGGCTCTTCTGTGAACTCTCTGAAATTTTTCAATATTACTTTTTTAAATGTGGACACCAAAAGTGGACCCAATGAGTTGTCTCACCAATGTCTCATGTGGAGATAATATCACCTCTCTATTTTCTGCTCTCTGTTCTCCTGTTTACGTAACTAAGGATCACATTAGCCCTATTAGTCATATCATTACATTGGAAGCTCATCTTCATTTAGCTGTCTATGAATGTGAGGTGAATAGTGAGGGGGCAAAATCTGCTGAAAACACCCAATGAATCTGGACTGGTCTGGCCCTCTTGCCCCCTCAACCCATTCACTGGAGTGGTGTTTAGTGAGACATGATTGTTCCCCACCTGTTCTTGTTGCTCGTTTGTAAGCTACATTCCTTTCTCTTTGCTTTAACTGGCCTCATTTTTAGTTTTATTATAAAGTGTGGTAAATCTTTGAACTTTTGCAGGTACTTGTTAAAATGACTTGTTACTGACAACTTTTTCCCCTCTAACAGCCTAAAACAGTGGAGTGTTTTAGTCTTTTCATGAGACTCAAATTCTAAGACAGGATTCCACTGAGGGGACAGTGCTATCTCTCAGCCTGGGGGCCTGGGAGAACTGGAATTATTCTGTGTCACAAGACTTGAGTGTAAACCACGGTCAGATACCTTTGAAGACTGGCCTGGTGGCTGCGCCAGCCTTGCAGGAGTGAAGCATTTCTTAATCGTGTTCTGAGTCAGATGGCTGAAACTTAGAAAGCAAGAGGCTAGCGTAGTCTTAGGAATACGCGGGAAACCTTAGCGTCACAAGGCTTGTTGCAAATTCTTATTTAATTTGTGTTTTTTCCCTTGCTGTGGGAACTGCTCATTCAAAATGATATTTAATCAGACTATGTTTTAATAAAGCTGTGGCCTATATGTCATTTTCTGTATCTTTGGCATGCCCTCATTTGGCAATTTACAGGCTTTACCATGTTTAATATTATTTTAATCAAGAGGTGACCATATTGTGACCATAATGTCCAATTCTTCTTAGTCTCTCTTTCAAAGAGATGTTACATGTTGGGGGGATATAAATTAAATATTGAGTGTAGGAAACTGAGAGATCTAAACTGTAACTAAAAACTTAAAATTCAATAAAATAGCTAAAAATGAGATATAGGAATATATATTACTGGGAAGGAATAGAATTCTGTTGCAAAAATTATATTTGGCCATGTAATTACATACTGTAGCATAATGTATACTCACAAGCATATAGAATTAAAGTTTTGGGGGCAGCCTTACATTGGTATTTTGTTAACTTGTAAGCCTGACTTTACAACCTTAAGATTGTTCTTGTATTTAAAATTTTTGCCCATAGTTAAGCTTGTCTGGCACTTTCTGTTTCTTATAACTTTCTGCAACGAATGAGGCAGGGGCCTTACAGTCAACAGCCTTGTCCAGTGCACAATGTTGATTCTTTCCAGGTCCTGCCTGTGCAGTGAATGAGGCAAGTGTCCTCTGGGAAAAAATTAGGTGATCATGTAATTAAAGACTGTATCATAATGTATACACACACAAGGGGGCTGACTTATGGCTACATGGGCGACCCTAATTCTAGAATGTCAATTTTTGAGTGCTTGACTTTGCAAATAATTGCAATTATACCTTATTGTGGCTGTTATAAGAGAAAGAAAGAAGTTGTCCCAGAAATTAATGCAAAAATTCCACAAAATTAAGACAGATGTAGGTGTAACATATTGGGGCAGTGGGAATCTCTGGCAAAACCAATATTTGTAACACTAAGTACATAAATTGGCTGTTCTTCTCATTTATCTAAAGTATGCCCTGGTGATTTGCTCACCACGTCTGCTAGCTGTAGAAGAAGGTAGGGTACTTTGATCTTATAGCTTTAGCTAGAAGCCAAAACTTACTGATGTGGGAAAAGATAATGACATAGAAGAGGTGAAAATAAAGAGCATATGGAAAACAATTAGAGTGCCTTCAACACAAGGTCTCTCAACTGGATCCTCTCAAGTTTTCCCCAACCTTTATCGGTTGGTATATTGATAACTCACCTTCACAGTACATTTTCAACAAATGTTAGCAGCCTCTGAAATGTAAAACAAAGAGAAAAGAGCTTGCTGCAGAGCAGCTGCAGTGCAAACAGGAATTGACATTGTCTGAATCTTTGATCATGAATTCTCGCTGCAAAGTAGCCCAAGCCATGGTTTGAACAAACTCACAGAAGGGCTTGTAAGGGAATGCCCTACTATGTTCTGTAGTTTCATTGAAACCTTTTGTAAAAAAATAAATGGTATCTGTTCTATATGGATAACATTTTCTTGTTGCTGTAAGTTCTCCCCAGAAAAAGTAGGTATACCTGCTGTACATGAAACTGTGAGTACAGGAATCCTATGAAACTAGAAAAAAAGCAGAACACACAGTGTGGTTCTGGAGTACTGGTGAAGTTCATTTTGCATATGTAATGGAACACTGACAAGGGTTGCTCCATCATACAGAGACTGTAAACAGAGAAAGGAAGGAATTAGTGATGGGCCTGAGACATGAAGTTTGGAACTGAAGCAAAATTTCTTGCAAATTTGGAAGTGTTTGGTCAGGACATTATGATACTTACCTCCTTTGTAAAACATTTTGAGCTCTACAGATGAAAAGTGCTAAGAGCTGGGTATTAATATTTAATATTGATTATTATAGTGCAAAGAGTGATACACAAAGTTCACATGATGAATTGGATCCAGAGTCTGGAGGTGATTAGTTCCTTGATTTTGGTTCAAACCCATCTTAGAAGTGTGTGTAAAACTATTTTCATGATTTAAAGAAAGAATGACATAGCTCATAAGGAGAGTTGTACATAATTTGAATAGCAAAACTCAGTTTAGATTTTGGCCTACGAGGCAAACTGGCCAAAGTGTGTTTGAACCTTTCATTGAATCTTCTGCTTTCGGGTTCCAGAAACAGCAAAAGTAGGGGATTTGACAAAACGGTCCGCCCAAACAATGAAAACCTAGCATTGCAATTGCTGCTGAAACCATCAAAAAATCCAGGTTTTCTGATAGAGCTTACAAATCTAACTGGCTTTGCCTGAAGTTTTGGGATTGTATGTATAGAAATTTAAAGCAAAACCGTAAAACTGTGTGAACTGAAACCACTGGAAGAGGAGTTGTACCTCTTAAGAGATTAAATTGATAAGTTTTGCGCAACATTGTGTATAAATGGTGGGACAACACCCTGTGTCTATCGATCTGACTACATATTCATTATATGGCACTCATCGCCATAGTAATTCAGTTTTGCTTAGTCTTTTATACCATGTTATTTAACTGTTTATTGCACAGGCCAAATTTATTTCCTAAGAATTACTTAGCCAATAATAAATTTGCTTTTTAAGGGAAAATCCTCTTCTGTGGAGGACCATGCGGCAGCATGGGGGTCAGAAAAGGCAAGCTGCAGGTGAGCCAGACCAAAATATCTCTGGCTCCTAACAAGTAGAGTAAAAGAGGTGAGGAGGGATGGTTCAGTGGTCAGGATACTGGCTTGGGCTGTGGGTGACCTGAATTCAATTCTTGCTTTGCCACAGCATCCTATATGCTCCTGGACTATTCACTTAGCCTCTCAGTTTCCCATCTGTAAAATAAGATAACACTTCCCTACCTCAGGGGTGTGTTATGTGGCTATAGCACTCAGACACTAAGGTGATGGGGACCTCATTAATATCATAGCTGGATACAGACTGTGTGATCTGATTCCAAGGGTATTAACCCTGTTTTCAGGCAGTGCAATGAGCTTACTAGTTGGAATAATATATGATCTTAATATGCATAAATTGCACTCTGTATGCTGCATAGTTTTATTAATAGGTTGTTTCCTGCACAGCAGTGTTAAAGTTAGAAATAATGCTGTAATTTATATAATTAATAATGTTGGAATAATTTCTATTTGAAATGTGTGGCCACTCCAGTGATTGTGTCATGGGAAAACCATTCTGAATGTACTGCGTAGGAAGGAAAAAAAACCCTAGCAGAATAAAAAGTTGCCATGAACTGAGTTATTGGAATTGGAATTGTAACATAGGTAATTGATTACTGGAACATTTTTTTTTTAAATATCCCTCTCCAACAATGTGCAGTCAAACAGAATGATAGGCAAGGCAAATATCTTAGTGACCTCTTTGATTTATTCTGACATAATCTAGCAGAGTTAGACATGAGATTTTATTTTATGTTTAAATTTTAATAAATAAAATGAGCGAAGTCATGGCTAAGCACATTTATTTTTTATGGAAGTAAATATATTCCTATAAGAAACAAGTATTAATCATTGTTCTGTTTTTCATACGGTGCCATAAATGTGCAGGGCATTTTAAATGACAAATGAGACTTGGGGCCTGCTTGGGAAAGCTTACAAATCTATGGGCTCAACCCCCCTGCAATTAGATGGGCACTCAGGCCCACACAGAACTTACATTGCTCAGTGTGGTTTCAGGTGGGTACACAGGTTCACCAGCATGGATCTAGGTGCAGCACAGGAGCCTATGTTTAAATTAAACATGATGCGAAACCTTAGGAATGTCTTGTGTTGGTATACAGTAATTCCTCACTTAAAGTTGTCCCCAGTTAATGTTTCATTGCTGATCAATTAGGGAACATGCTCATTTAAAGTTCTGCAGTGCTCCCAGCCGCCTGCTTTGTCCACTGCTTGCAGGAAGAACAGTTCATTAGAGCTAGCTGGGAACCAAGGTGCACCAGCAACCCCACTATCCGCTGCCCCCAGCAGCTCCCCACTCTGCTAAGTTCCCTGTGCAGCAGCTTCCCAGCAGGCTATCAATTGCTGGCAGTTCAGCTGTCCCTCCCCCACACTGCCATGTGCTGCTCCTGTCCTCTGCCTTGGAAATGCTCCCAGGAGCCTCCTTTTTGCTATGTGGGAGGGAAGAGGGGAGCTAATGTCAGAGTGTCCCCATCCCTCCTGCTCCTGCACCCTACTTACCACTTCTCCATATAAAGTAGGATGGGGACACAGACAGAGAGAGACAGAGAAAGCTTGAGGCAACAGCTGCTGTCACAACTTCCTGATTGACTTAAAAAGACAATTACTTAAAAGTGCGGTCAGCATACTTAAAGGGGTAGTGTGCATCTCTCTGTCTCCCACACATAGGGTGTGTGTCTCCGTCTGCAATGCTGTCTCCCCTCCCTTCATTTGTGTTGCCTTGTAGAGTGTGAGGCTACATTCCCAACAATGTGTTAACTCTTGAGGGCTCAGCTGAGTGCTAATTCATCATTTAGCAGTAAGGCATTCCCTGGGAAATACCCCACTCTCTTCCACCCTCTAACTCCATCACCTCAGCCAAGCTTCACAATCATAATTGATGTGTATAGTGTTAAATTGTTTGTTTAAAATGTATACTGCGTGTGTGTGTGTGTGTATATATATATATATTAATATATATATATATATATATATATATATATATATATATAGTGATGGAGTCAGACCAGAAGGATATAGGAGAGTGCTGGAAGGCAGGTATATCAGCCTCAGGATGTGCAGGTCCTTGTTCCCTGCATAGCCAAACAAAGGCTACTCCAGACCAATCAAGACACCTGGGGCCAATTAAGAACCTTCTAGAAAGGAGTAGAAACAGCTAGCCTAATTGGGACACCTGAAACCAATCAGAGACTGGCTGAAACCAGATAAAAACCTCCCAGTTACTCAGGTGGGCTGTGGGTGTCAGGAGCTGTGGAAGGAGGTTGTGCTGTTGGTGAGACTGAGTGGTGGACAACATATCATCCAGAAGGAAGGAGGCCCTGAGGTAAAGGTGAAGTGGAGTTTGAAGAAGCAGGGACTGCTGTGGGGAAGTAGCCCAGGGAATTATATTGTGTTTTCTGGATAAAAGGTCAGCCATCTTAGCTGATACTATTAGGGTCCCTGGGCTGGAGCACGGAGTAGAGGGTGGGCCCGGGCTCCCCCCCGCTCTTTCCACCTTCCATACTGGCCTGTGATGAAGGTAACTCACTAGGTGGTGACTCTTGCCAATTATACTGAGAAAGGGAGGTCACTCTGGGGTCTAGATGAGTTTCTGAGGCCCCTAAATCTGCCAGGAAGCGCAGGATCCACGCGTACAAACTTGGAGCTTTGTCACAATATATAATATATTTGTTTTTTGTCTGGTGAAAAAATTTCCCTTGAACCTAACCCCTGCACCTGCCTCCCATTTACATTAATTCTTATGGGGAAATTGGATTCACTTAACATAATTTTGCTTAAAGTTGCATTTTTCAGGAACATAACTACAACGTTAAGCAAGGAGTTATTGTATATGGAACTGGTTAGTTATAGATAGTATACCAGTAGATGGTGCACAAGAATAGGTAGCATACAGTAGTTTCTGGGTTTTGTAGAACCAATAAAACTTGTTGAATGTTGCAAATAGCTTCCTCTGGTTGCTTTTTGTGTCAACACCAAACCTTATGTCAGTTTTTCTGCATCAATTCTTCATTGTAGCTGCCCAGAGGCACAGAGTTACTTCACAGCAATAACTGTGTTTAGGAAATAACGGGAGTGAGAGAAGGACAGACAAGTGTGACAAAACCAACAAGTCTGAATGCATACATTTGTTGTATTTGAATGCTGATAGTTTCGCTGCCTTTCTTCAGCAATGTGTTTGTTGTGAATGCCTTTAGCTTTTTGTTTTGTATTCCCAAATGTGTGAACTTAGGTAATGGGGTGGATGAGATGGGAGCATAGAAGAGGAGAGAGCATGAGAAATGGGTTGATGCTGAAGGGGGAGAGGAGCAGAAGCTGGGGGGAGAGGAGCAGAAGACGAGGATGGAGTGTGAAAGTGAAGAGGAAAAAGATAAGTGCAGATTGCCTGGATGAAATGAATTGACACCATCTGAAGTGAATCAAATAGTGAGATAATCAAACAGTGGCAGTGGAAGCACAAATGACCAGTCAGGGGTAAGTGTAACGGTGCCTAATGCCAAGAGAGAGGTGTAGTAAATATGTGGAGTTTAAAGGCAGCAGGAGTATGAAGGGTGTTGACTAAGTTATCTAGCTTGTAGTGGCTGTGAGCGGATGCTTCTGCTGCTAGTAATACTACCTGAAGAAGACTTGTCCAATGGTGTCCCCAGAAGACTGTTACTGCTGCTGAATGTGAGGGAGCGGCTGGGACTCCAGAGATTCCAGTGGAGGTCCACTGGGGACAGAGAGAGATATTGGTGGGATGCTCCCTTGATGCCCTTTTTACCAGCTAGGACACATACATACATTGACATTAGAAATGCGCCATCCTGATTATCACTACAAAGGGCTTTTTTTTTCTCCTGCTGATAATAGCTCACCTTAATTGATTAGCTTCTTAGAGTTGGTATGGCAACCTCCACCTTTTCATGTTCTCTGTATAGATAATCTTCCTACTGTATGTTCCACTCTATGCATCTGACGAAGTGTGTTCTGGCTCACAAAAGCTTATGCCCAGATAAATGTGTTAGTCTCTAAGGTGTCACAAGTATTCCTTGTTCTTTTAACATTAGAAGGGCTACAGTAAAAGTATAGAGACAGCACTGGAATAATACTTGGTACTTATCTTCAAAACGTATTGCAAACGTTAACTAATTAATATTCAGAACACCACTGTAGACAAATAAATTTTATTATCCGCATTTTTCTGACAGAAGATGTGAGCAGCAGAGAGGTTAAAACCAATAATTTCAAAAATGTCTGTAATCCATCTCGCAGGTGGAGTCAGGAGCAACCAGGGCCAAGTTCAATAGCTAGGGGTTTTTCTTAACAATACAAAACACAACCAGCTCGAGCCCCCATCCAGTAGCCTGGGAAAACTAAATACCACCCCTCGGTGTCTTTAAAAGGCAACGCTTCCCCACTCGCGAGCATTAAGTCTGTGTATAATAAAAGAAAACTTTTATTAAAAAGGAAAAAGGAGCCCCTCATTAATTTGGGAGAACACCACAACCCCATGCAAAAGCACGTGACCATAAGCAAACACTCACCTCACAGTATGCTGGCCAGTGTCCTTTGCTTCCATTACCCATCTTGTGGAACGAAAGTTCAAACAAATGTCCCTTTAACAAGCCACTCTTCTGTCCCTCTGCTGTACACCACTCACAGGAGGCTGTCCTTAGTCAGCAAAGACCTAGAGTTTAGAGATGCATTCACACTGGTCATCCCCCCAATCCCGAAAGGGGATGTGAGCATGTCAAGCAATGCCTCCACTGCAGCCATCACCTCTGCAGCTTACTCAATGTTGCTGTTATCTCTGTCACTGTTATCTCTGCTGTCGCTGGCCACCTCTGCCACTGTTCTCTCTGAAGCTGTTATTTCTACTCTCCCTGCTACTTCTATGATGCCACATTTTCAGGTTTCCACACTTAGCCCAGCTCTTAGTGATTTCACTGGGTAGCAAGGAATCTCTATGCTACTGCCTCTTCATGACCTTTCATTGCAACTCTCTCCCTATACCAGGTCTAAGGTTTAACTGCTAAATCTGCTCATCAGTGATTTTAGTTCTAGTAACACTGAACTCAAACGATGTCTCTCAGTTGAATCCAATCACCTCTGTCTTTAAACACTAGAGAAGGGAGGAGATGGAAGGGTCAAATAGTATCTAGGACTCTTTAGGCAGAGCCCACACCATCAGGTAGGAACATCTATCCCCACACACTCTCCTGTTCAGTGGGATTTGGCATCCCTAATCCCTGCTTAGCAAGTGAGGTTCGGCTTAGGGTGACTCACTCAGTTAGGACAGGCTAAGCCCAGGTCTGCCGCCCTTTACTCACACAATAATGGTAACAAATTTCATTACTCCTGCATTCAATACAAACGTGAATCGTAACCAAAACCAGCCAAAAGTGATCATGTTGGCAAAGCAGCTCTGTCTGCTTAAGACGTAGGCAGAGTAGGGGTGTCTATGCATACAGTCTTCTTCTGAAATCTTTTCCCTCAGTGTACGCTAGATGTCAGATGAGAACTCATTCAGACCCTGCTTAAATGTCCACAAACTTTGAGTGTCTCCATTTTGTTCAGTGCCCAACTGAAGACAGGTAGGTGTCTCAGGCTGGCCATCCAAAAATGAAGGCACCTACAATCAGTAGTCATTTCTTGAAATTTGTGGCTTGTTAGGCCACACGGCAAGTCAGAGCCACTATTAGAACACAGGAATTCCCATTTCTGAGCACAGACCACAGCATTGTGTATCACACCCAACTCTGCATCATAGACATATATACTGACTGCAGCCTTCACTTGCAGTCATTCCTGGGTAGAACTATGTAACAAAATCACAATTTTTGCCAAATTTATATCTCTCTCACTCACACACATACACATACACACACATCTCTTTTTTGATAGAAAATGTATTTGAAACTTGAAAATTTTCCTTCAGCTCTATTTCTGATGTATCATATCTAAGTGATTTCTGAAATAGTGCCAGGATTAGTAGCGTCCCTTACCAAAGTGTCTACCTGAAAAAATACTGCTGGTTGGAAACTGCAGTGAAAAGAGCTCTTTTCACTTGTATTGTAGCCATGTCAAAGTATCCCAAAACTCTGTGTATTGCCATTGATCAGACTGAACATAATGTTCCCTGAAGAGCACTTCGGTCTGCTTCTTACATATTGCATGTGTTGCAAGTGAGTTGTGTATTATGGCGACTTATGAGGACAGAATCTTTTCCTCTCAGGCTTTTGAGGATGGGTAGGCTGAGACATGCAGTAATTTTTATGTTTATTTTATTTTATTCTTCTATGCTCCTGGATATTTATATGCCAGGGTGGGATTAACAGTCATCCATCTGCATATTGTATTGTATTGTATTGTATTGTATTGTGTGGGTTGGGCAGCTAGGAATATTTTAGATGCCTAGTTAATAAATAGTGAGCGAGAATATTTAGGAGCTATATCAATGATTAAGGGCAAAACATTATTATAACACCCTAGTCAGCTCTCGATACAGTGAGCTACTGTTTGGAGATTCCAGGGCTGCTTTGTTCAGCCCAGACACATGGGGCATTAGAGCCACATGCCTTATCCTTCTTTCTTAGACCAGTATGTACAGAGACCCCTTTGCCCAACTAGGTGAGACAAGGCCAAAAAGGCTCATGGAAGTATGCATCCTGGACACCACCATGCAATAACTTGGGGAAGAGTAAAAGCATACAATATCCTCTCACAATACTCAGGGAAGGGGAAAGGGGAAAGACTCTATCCCACCCAAGAGTGAAGAAGGTGTATCCCCTTCCATCCATAGTTACTTTTATTACTGTTATATAGGATCCACAGGTGAATCTTGTGGCAGGGTGGTTGTACTAACATACCTGTTTCACACTCCTTTTCCTGGGGGGGAGGGGAATAGTAGAGTTAAAGAGAGTGGAAGTGTTGCTAACTCTCACAATATTTAGTGCCTTACTGTAAGGACCCATCTCCTGGATTCATGTGACTTTGTGAGAATCTCAGCTTTCATCTAACAAAGAAAAAGGAAGTTTCTAGCCTTCATTGTTGGAAAGAGAATTCTGAAAATGTGAAGTTTCAAGAGAGCAACAGAAGACAAATGAAAAGAACCTGGCAGTTATTCTTAAAAATCTCATAATGTTTGAAGACTTGGGGTAGTCCATGTGGCCATAATTTACTTGAATTACTCTGATGCACCACATCTTTTAATGTTAAAATAATAGTAATCTCTTCCCTCCACAACATTTTCAAACAACTCTTTTCTTGAGAAGGTAGATCAAAATGTTCTAGTGAGGAAAATTATATTGTTCTCTCTGTAAAAAACTTGCAATACTTGGCACGTATCAAATCTTTTTACTTGTTGCTGCTCCATCGGATTATTTGCAATTAAAACCCCCACTTAATCCAGAGGGTTGGAAGGGGGACAATCCAATTAAAAAATACTCTTTTATTTTCAAGGTGCCTCGTTGGAGTCTCATTAATAATGGTCAAATACATCTGTGAATATTATAATGATATGCATGTTCAGCTTTAATTTTCTGTTGGAATAGAGTATAATGTAGTGACTCTCCATTTTCATAATTATTTCAGATAACATTGGTGACCAGGATATCTTTTTGAAAAGCACATTAGTTTGTTAAAATACCACAATTTCACCTATCTGTAAAATGAAAAAGTAAGGTTGGGTTGAAATGGTAGAGCGTTCTCTTTGTAACCATTCCCTGCATACATTTTGTTTCAAAATATCAAAGTAGCAGTGCTTTTACTATTCATTGAACAATTGTGAATTTTATCGACATGTCAGGAATGACCTACAGAAAGCATCTGGCAGACTTTTTAGGAAGCATTCTCAGAGCTGAATGAGCTCACAGAAGGAAAAGGAAGCTTTCTTTGCATTTAGGAAGGCCAAAATAGTGGTTTTAGTGAATATTATTGCTACTAAAGTTACTAGTCACTGTTTGTAGATTCATTGATTTTTAAAGCCAGAAGGGACAATCAGATGTTCGACCCAGTTACCCCTGCATTGACCCCAATAATTTCAGTTTGACTAAAGTAGATCTTCCAGAAAGGCATCATTTTGCAGTTAGACTGATAGTATGTTAGCTGGTAGTTAGTATGTACTGTGCTGGGAAAGTTCCCCTGCATTTCTTTATTTGCTTATTTCATAAGGATTTTGTAAAATGAAACATCTCCTAGAAGCACATGGATTAGGTACTTAAAATTGTCACTTAGCCTTAATTGTTATGTTTAAAAAACCCAAGTCTTTGCTTTGTGTAACAAATAATATTCTACAATATGTAGAGTCGACTGTATCCATATCACAACATCTCAACAAAATGAACTGTACAGTTATGTAGCATAATTTAAGACAAACAAGGAAGTTACAGCTAAAAATAGAGACGAAGAAAAGAGATGCCTTTTAGCACAGAGATATAAGATCCAGCCCAGCTGTCCTTACTCAGGCAAAACATCCACTGAAGTTTGTGATGTTTGCCTGAATAAAGATGCCAGGTTCAAGTCCTAAATTTGTAGAGATTGCCCTGTGGTCATTTTAATTTTTGTCATTTGGAATTTATGCAGCTCTGGACAGAGTTCATTTTTTCTGAACAGTACATCCAATTATTTTTTGGACAAATAGGCATACTCTTCAATATGGCCAAGTTTGATGCCAGCTGAGGCCACAAATACCCGCAGTTCATCCCATTTAAACTCCAAACATGTCAGCCTGCAAAATTACATTATTTTTCCTTACACATAAAATACACAGCTATATCATGGATACCATACAAAGGGATTTTGACCTGAATATATAATAGTAGCTTCTCTGAGATGGAGAACTTGTATTCCATCCAGCTGATAGCAGCTCAGCTTTGTTGTGTTATATGTGAAAGGCATATTGGCATGAAAATATAGCATGGTTGCCAGCTACTGATAAGAAACTATACCTCTGAAATGCCTAAATTAAGGCAGTTGCTAATGAAACATAACAAGCTAAACCTTGATCCACAGTAGAATTAAAACTTGAGTGTTTGGCTAGTAGTTGTCATTTGCTGTGCTGGGAAAAATTCCTACCTTCATCAAAGCACATCTTCATAAAGTTGTCCAAACTTAATAAGAAAAGAGTGAGAGGATATCAATTGCCATTTCAAACAGCGTTCATTTTGAATCAAGGCAAATGTTAGTCTGTGTTGAGAAACTGAATGAAATAAATGTTGACTGTGTTGATATCAAAGATAAAGTCAAAGTTACACCATAAATGAGGCAGGAACGTCATGATACAGCTCTAAATAAAAAGATATTTATGGAAATGTGTAGAAAATAAGGCAAGAAATACAATGCTTGGGAAAGAATCTAGGCATGATTTGAAAAGAAAATAACAGGCAAAAAAGCCAGAGTACATGTTGCAACAGAAAGAGCAGAATAATTGCGAAGCAATTAACAAGAATTCTTCATTCTTCTTTGGTGGAAAAATAACTGACTTCAGGTTAAAAAAGAATCCGGGCTACAGAAATGTTTTACTAGTGATTCTATCAAGTAATTTACTTTAGCAAATTATCTCAAATACAAACATGTAGGCTAATTCTTACAGATTTCTTAGTGTACCTAGTTCTTTAGAAATGGTCCCGTGGAATGAAAATTATTCTTTAATCCTATGTACAGAATGCAAATGTGTTTTACTTGTATTTTTATCAACCCAGACTTCACTTATCATTTAGAAATAAATGTTTTGTTTTCAGTGATAAAGTATACCAAGGTAATCTCCATTATCATAAAGCTATGTACTTTAATCTTAATTATGTCATCTCTATTTGAGGGGAAAATACCTAATCATTATAAATGATACTACATAATCTGTGTATTTTGAGTATGAGTGCTTGATTTCATTGGAATAGGAACAATCTGATGTGAATTCACCTAGGCTATTAGGAGTTGAGTGCGTGCGGTAATAGTGTGTGTCATGCCAAAGACAATTTCTCCTAGAATTACAGTAGCTCTCTGATTTGACCTGTGACATCCACATCAAGAGGAATTAATGATGTTCTTATAGGTAATGTAGAGACAAGCAAGTATATAGTATATTTGTGGGTCTGCTAATATTTCATAGATTTATAATGATAGACAATTCATAAACTCATTCATTTCTAAAATTTAATTTTTGAATAGTTCTGTTCTTTGGGTGCATAGACCCATCAGTGCCTTTATATGGTATCTTTCCTGTAGAAGAATCCCAAAACATTAAACTACAGTATCTATAGGGAACAGTTGCATACCAATGAAATGCAGCCATCTCTTCACAGAACAGGGATCCATTCTGCATCAGAAGCATTACATACTAGCTTTCAGGAGGTAAAGTGAATACTTTTTCCAACTGAAAGTAAAGTGAGGATTTCAGGTAGGTAAACTATAACCACCCAGGTCAGAATAGCCATGGTTCTCTGGACAGGTTATCTCGTCTGAATGATGGCATCTCCAGCAGCACAATGTCAACTAGCAGCCCCATATTAATTTAATACTCACTCTGGATTTGAGTTGTTGGATCTCTGCTCTTTTAGATGGAATCTCCCAGTGTTTTAAGAATCTTCAGTTGCCCTGGGTGAACGAAGGAAAAGCAAATGGTTCTAAAAGAAGATACTGGCTTTCCCCATTTGGTAATGGGCTTTGCAGATGACAAATGAGACATTATAATTACAGTACCTCTATCCTGCTATAGAAGGTGCATGACCAACAGTGCTGCTTAGGGATCAGGTTGAGGTTGGCAGATGGTCTGCTGATGATGCACAGTTCTCTCCTTCAGTGCTGCCACCCCAAGGATTTCCAATCCTCCCCTTTCGCAGAAGCGTTTGGCGGACAGGGCCCTTGAACAGTTAGAGTCTTTTCCAGCTGACCCTTCACACTAGGAAAGGCTCTGCTCTAGTGTTGTCCTTTCGGAGTGGATAAGGGAACCTGGGCCCACCCTCTCCACTGGCTCCTGTCTAGGGCCCAAAGGTGGGCAGCTACACCCAACACTTTGAGGTTCTAAACCACTGCCTCTCCCAGAGATATCCCACCTCAGTTTCCTTCAGCTTCTCAGAGTAGATTACTCCGATCAGTTCCCTGATCTGCGCAGTCCATCACCTGCCTCTCATTTGTGGGTTTTCACAGGTCTGTGTTGTCAGGTCCTGGGCCGTGAATCCTGGGCAGAACTTCCCCCTCAGAGCAGCCATCTGCTCCCTTCCACTGCCTGCCTCAGAACTGCTCTGCCCTCCTTGTCAAAGCCCAGCCTCCAACCTGTGCAGGCTTTGCAGATGTGTCTTTATGGAGCTGCCTGAGCCCTGAGCTGGTCTTTAACCACTTGCTCTTCCATATAGGCTTTCTTCTTTTCATTCAATGGCCTCAAAGTGCTTCACAAACATTCAGTGGTTAAGCTTTACAATCTCCCTGTGAGCTATATCGGTGTCATCTCCATTTATCAATTCATTGCTCAAGAGATGGACATCATATAAATGCCTGTAATAATAATTATTAATAGTCTTATAGATCATTTAAGCGTTGTGCCCAAAGTCATAGGTCGCCAGTAGCAGAGTTAGACCTAGGAGCTATGTCTCCTCCCAATCCCTATTAGACCATACATTAAGGGATTTGATATTGATTAATAACAGTTATGATTCATAAAATGCAAAGATTGTATTGTTAGTGTATTGTATCCTTTTCTTTTAGGTTACTCAATACTTCAAGCTATTATGGAAAAGGCGGGACAAAATAGCTGGCAAGTCAGTGCCATATGTGTGGAGAATTTTAATGATGCCAGCTACAGGAGGCTTTTAGAAGACCTGGATCGAAGACAAGAAAAGAAATTTGTAATAGACTGTGAAATAGAGAGGCTTCAAAATCTTTTAGAACAGGTAATACAATTTTTAATGTCACTGTAAACCCATATCTACAGTTCCAAAAGAGCAGCCTCTAAGCTTTACCCTTCATTTATTTTTGCCGGTCATGACAAGGTTTCCCCAAGGTTTATTCAGGGACCAATATTTTATCTCCACTTTCTCCCCATCTTCATTTTGATGTTAAGCTTCCATCACCTCAGCCAACAGGTCAGAGAGAATAGCCAGGAAACGCTCGTGCTCCTGAAACATCAGCCGAGAGCTTTAACATATCAATGCTTGGGGAGTCTTACACCAAAGTCTCTTGGCTGGCAGGACAACATCCTGTTGCCAAGTTGATCAAGAAGACTCCCCCAGTCTTCATTTTTTTTATTAAATTCAGATTGGATTTTTAAATCTAGATTGAATGTTTTTCTAAAAGCTCTTCTCAGGGAATTATTTTGGGGAAGTTCTGTGGCCTGTGCTACACGGGAGGCCAGGCTAGATGATCACAATGGTCCCTTCTGGCCCTAGAATCATGCATCTAGTTTTTTAAAAAATATTTTAAATGTCAATTTTATTTGAAGAAATTGCTTATGTTTATCTGGGGTTATTTACTGTTCTCCAAATATCATAGACAACATATTTCCAGCTGTACAAGGTCTTGAAATCATTATTACACACATTTAAAAGGGGAGTTTTATTATCCATAGCAAAGTATTTGTGAAAATGGAAAAGAGTGAAATAAGCCATCTTTTGGAGGAGGGATGGAGGACATGCTCTTCCTTAGTTGACAAAGACAGCAGTTAGTTAAAGGAAAGACTATGGGCTTGATTATCCACTGCCCTGTACTTTGTATAGCCATTCATACCTGTGCCAAATGGGCTTAAAATGTTATCATTCTCATCTGGAGAATCTGGCCATATAACTGTCTCTCTCTCTCTCTCTGAGCTATTTCTTAAGTGACAGGGAAAAAATAATATTTAGAAAATAACATTTTACTAAGTAATAGGAAAATAACTCGAGGAAGTATATTCTTTTTGTCTCTCACATAATACCACATATTATGCTGATGCTCTGAACCTGTACTTTTTAGTATCTATTGCCACTGTGTGAATATTGCAGTGAATGATTGCCATCTAGTGGTGCTAAATTCAGTTTTATTGGACTACTTGCTTTATTTTATTTCCTTATTTATGTATTTTTTATTTTGCGAAAGATATATTAGAGGTTTATAAAGTTTTTATTGCAAAAAATGTAGTGATGCGGATGCTGGCATGGGCAGTTAAATATAAAATGTCATTTGTGATTCAGAAATGTGCAAAATAGTTTTCTTCTGAAAACCATTGCAGATTAATTCTTTTAACAGAAGAAACATAAAAAGAAACTAAGAATTAATGATATGGAACTTCTAAATTTAACAAGGATTATTTCAAATACGTGATGCCATACATATTAATTTAGCCAAATCTTTGGCTACTGTGTCATTGTGTTTTAATGCACACTTGTTGTAGCTTATAATCAAATCCTTCTCCTATCCAGTCTCTTTTGTAATAAAACAAAAGAGCATTGGTTTTTAGGATTTGTTTTGAAGTGTGTAGGGAAAAAATGTTTCCCCTGAGTTGTATGTATGTGTGAGAGAGAGAGAGAGAAAGAGAGAGAGAGAGAGAGAGGGGCGGGGGGGGGGGTTCAAAAGCTGGAACAGTTGGCTTATAGAGAGTTATATGTCCACATATATATTTGAATGTATATTTCTGCATAAACTTGTGGATCTATTGATCATCTATTGCTTTAATAGCAAGAAAATACATATTTTAGAGCATGCTATCATTTTTATTCTGATCTCACTTATACTGATTTTACACTAGCGTGACTCCATTGACTTCCAGGAGCCACTCCTGATTCTCATGTCAGCAACGGAGACTGGAGTCAGCCCTACATTCTGCATGGACAATTCCTTTTTAGAATAGTTTGCACTCTTTATTTGAATACGTTTAGGGCCTGATTCTACACTGCAGAAATCAGTGGAAGTTTTGCCATTTACTTCAACAGGGCTAGAATCAGCCCTTTGCTTATGTTGTATGGTAGATAATTCAAAGTGGTGGCAATTTAAAATATCAGGCGCTGACTTCTTTCATTTTGCATGAGGACTCTGGTAGCCTTAGGAGAGAGATGTGGTGACTTCACAGAAGAGGAATTGACTGAGTCTCAAGCTGCCTAATTGATTGAATAGGCCGTTTTCCCCAGACTTTGAGAAATGAAGTTTAGTTGTGTGATGTACAAGTCAATGTTCTCTAGGGTATATTAGCAGAAGTAAGTCTTAGTAAAATGAGACCTCAGTGCAAAGTGCTTTGCTCTTCAAGTTTTGCTGACTAAGAGTGAGAAACTGACTTATTTGTGTGGGTGTAAATTAATGTGGATTAAAAAAGTGTAGGCTCGGTTCCAAACAGTTCCCCTTAAAAGGGGATGTATAATATACTGTATGTCCTGCTTGAGATAGCTAGGATTCTGGTTTATGATGAGTTCATTAACTATGAAAAGACAAAAGTAAATGTAAAGAGAAGTTAATTGTTTAGATAGATAAATAGATAGATAGATAGATAGATACAGTAACTTCTCACTTCATGTTGCATTTTTTAGGAACATAACTACAACTTTAAGCAAAATGATGTTAAGCGAATCCAATTTCCCCATAAGAATTAATGTTAATTGTGGGGAGGGTAGGTTCCAGGGAATTTTTTTTCAAATATATATATATATATATGTATAATATATATATCTACACACACACACACTCACACACACACACACACACTCACACACAGTATAAGTTTTGAACAAACAATTTAATACTATACATAGCAATGATGATAGTGAAGCTTGGTTGAGGTGGTGGAGTTAGAGGGTGGAAGATGGTGGGATATTTCCCAGCGAATGCCTTACTGCTAATTGATGAACTAGCACTGGCTGAGCCCTCAAGGGTTAACACATTGTTGTCAATGTAGCCTCTCAAACTCTACAAGGCAGCATGAATGGAGGGAGGGGAGACAGCATAGCAAAAAGAGACAGAAACACACACCCTGTGTGCGTGTGTGTGTGAGAGAGAGATGTGCATTGCCCTTTTAAGTACACTGACTCCACTCAAAGTACATTGCCTTTTTAAGTAGATCAGCAACTTGAGACAGTAGTTACTGCCTCAAAGTCTCTCTGTCTCTCTCCTTCCCTGTCCCCAACCTGCTCTATATGGAAAAGGGGTAAGTGGGGTGAGGAGCAGGGGAGAGGGTAACTCCCTTACATTAGCCCTCCTCTTTCCTCTCCTGCACAGCAAGCAGGAGGCTCCCAGGAGCAGCACATGGCAGTAGGCGGGGGGACAGCTGAACTGCCAGTGATTGATAGCCTGCTGGAATTTAGGAATTTAGTGGAGCAGGGAGCTGATAGGGGGACTGCCAGTCCACCTTGGTTTCAAGCCCCACACCAGATAGCTGCAATGGACTGCTCTTCCTGCAAGCAGTGGACGGAGCAGATGTCTGCCAAACAACATTATAAGGGAGCAATGTACAACTTTAAAGGACTATGTTCCCTAATTGATTAGCAACGTAACAATGAAATAATGTTAACTGGGATGACTTTAAGAGAGGAGTTACTGTAGAGTGATAGATAGACTAGATGAATAGCACCTTTTCCTTGGGAAGATAGCTCTGAAAATCCACTACAGTGATTACTAAGGTTGAAAAGGACAAGCATGAACATTCTGCTACTGCATTTGGAGGATAGGGAACATGAAAATACCTACTGTTTTACAGATGTATAATGTGTTAGTTAAGTGTTGAGGGAATCCCAAAGAATCATCTTGCTCAAAATCCTTATGCTGATGGTATGGTATAAGGTATAAAAACCAAGATAGCAAAGTAAAGCCATCCCTGTATGATCTCAGTGGACAGGTACAGAATAAAGATGGATAAGGAGGAAGTTGCTTCATACTTACGCTCCAAAAGCCTAAGTCAAACTCCAGTTTAAAATAAGCATCTGTGCTGTTGTTGAAATAAGACTCCAGTGTTTTTGACTTTCCCAGTTCCCAGAGTTCTACTTTATCCAAATCTATTTCACAGGCTTGCTCATTGTTAAATCTAAATTAGACTTTGTTGTCCTATAGTGTGTCCCCATAGGAGATGACCATCTGATCCTTGATTGAGTTTTTCTGCTTCTAATCCAAATCCACAGACAGATGTTAGCAGGTATAAAATAATTAACTTTCACTCTCCTGCCTCAATTTATATACATGTATATTACTAATAATTAGTTAGCTGACCTTTTTGTTTCATCCACATTTACACAGGCATAATAAAAACGGCCAAAGTTTTCACTGAAAATCGTAAATGGAGAAGTATACTGAGAAATTAATACATTCTTTGTCCACTTTGTCTAAATACTATGATGATATGAGGAAAAATATTCCCTAGTCCATAAAGTTTTTTTTTCTTATTGAAAATGACATTTGATTGGCACATTGATTCCATAGTTTTTAGATATGTGTCTGATACACAAAATCACGGATGGTGTCCCTAGCCTTTGTTTACCAGAAGCTGGGAATGGGTGATAGGGGTTGGATCACTTAATGATTACCTGTTATGTTCATTCCCTCTGGGGCACCTGGCATTGGCCACTGTCGGAAGACAGGATACTGGGCTAGATGGACATTTAGTCTGATCCAGAATGGCCGTTCTTTTGTTTTTATGTCCTTATCTCATATATTTATCACTTAGGGCTACATTTTCAAAAAATGTTGTTGTTATTGTTCCTAATTTGTATTGCAATAATGCCTAGAATCCCCCTCTGAGAGCAGGACCCTAGGATGCTGACCTAGGTGCTATATAAACAAATAGTTAGAGGCTGTCCCGACCTGAATGAGCTTGCAATTTAGAGGGACAAGATAGAAGAAGGGAGAGGGAGGCACAGAGACGGGAAGTGACATGTCCAAGTTCACACACAAGTTGGCAGCAGAGCCAAGGGTTACTGACTCACAGTCCATTGCCACAGGATCATGCTACCTCGTGATTTGCCCGTGCCAATCCTGTGAACAATTATGCTTTCAATCACAGCTGTTTAAGAGCACAAACATTTTCCATGAATTAGAGGACCAAAGTAAGTGAATGAGACTGAGAATTCTATCTACTTAATCATGTTGTGCTTCTAAACTGTGCTTCCATATTGCCCTTCTAAACTAATTTGCATGCTTACATTATTGGTAAGTGCTGTGCAGATTGGCTTTCCATTTCCTAACAATCAAATTGCTAATACGTCAGTGACGACTAGTGATTTATAAATGGAACAGTCCATGGCAACAATAGTCCTATAGCCTACACAACAAGAATCAACATCAGTGTGTTTCTCCCAGTTTCACTAATAGTGCTCATTTCTTCTTCTTGTGCATTGTAAAACAGTGTCTTCCTTTATATTTTCAGCTTGTTCAGTAAAGCTCAGCAGCCAAGTGGAGGTAAATTCAAACTGGAAATATAGACGTGTATCTTTTAAATGACTGGTAGATCATTATTTTAATCCTATTATAGATGTGCTGGATTTGGATGGTAAACTCCTATTTCACCACAGATGTACCCATGGAACAAAAAACATTATCACAGAGACCCAAGCAAAGCAAATTAGGGTACTCCCAAGTAACAACAACTACATAATTGTAACAAAAATTCCTATCTGCTTTGTTATGAGGTAGCATGATCCAAACATTATATTTTGCAAAATCAAGGATACTATTCAGTTTACTAGAGCAGGAAGAAAATAGATGTGTAACAAAATGTGCACACTGTTTTGGGAAATGTCAGATCACCTTATTCTAAGACTTCCTTGGATTTAATCAGTTGGATTAGTTTGCTTTCCATGTTCTAGTGAATACTTCATATATTTCTTTTTTTATTTCTTCATTTGCCCACTTTCAAACAAGACTGAAGGAGGATGCCATTAAAGCACACATGAAAATGTAGAAATGGTTTGAAAATAACATGCAATAAACCATAGAGTCAATCTAAATGATTTTAACTTAAATATATCCTATTTGTTCAAATATACTTTCTTTAATTGCTATTACTTCAAATTTATGCAGCACTCAAAAAGTGTATTAAGACATGAGTCCAAAACCTCAAAGAGATTTTATACTCTAAACAGACAAAATACAAAGCATGCAGAAAAAGATGATAATGGATAGGCACTGTTGTTAGTTCCACAGATTTTGTAACATAATTTTGTCATTTGGGGGTTTGTCTTTTTTATAATCTATACTAAAGAAAAATGTTAATTTAATTTCTAAGAAGTAAGGAAATGCCAAAGTTGATGGTGCCTGTCCAATCTTTACTCTGTCTGCTTGTGGACATGCATACAATCTTTGAATACATGCAGTCTTTAAACACATTGTGTTGCACTATTTTTCCACAGGAGTGCTCATTCATTGCTCATATATGAACAACGCACAGTTAATATGGTAGGGATATAGCATGACTGAGACAGGGTGTTACAGATCTGAACCTTATTTCTGGCCAGATTTAGGGTCCAAGTGTCCAACACTAATCACACTGAATAGTGCTTATACGAGCAGTCCCATTAAACTCAACATAAACAAAAATTTCAGAATCAAGCTTAGAATTTGGCTTAAAATAAGGCACAGATTCACATAGATCTGCCTCATTCTCTGCTTACTGTTTACTTGCACATATGTAGATGGGTCTTGTGGAAAATAGTATCTGATCAGGTAAATACTTTTTCATAGTTGAATTTTGCAAATGTAAGGCCAGATTGTGGTTCAACTAATGTGCTTGCACAGGGCAGCAAGGTAGCTGTTATTGTCCTGCTCTGGCTACCTGCATCATAGGCAACAGCATGAGATCATCCTTCAGTAGTGTTGCTACTCCTCCTCCCATGGGGATGAAAAGAGAGAGGGCAGATGGGGTCAGAGAGTGGGTGGGGACTTCGTTCTGCTCTCCAGTTCTGCCCTGCCCCAAGTATAGGGCTGGTCCAGATTACTTCCATCAGGGTCACAATCTGGTTCTGATGGGCTGCTTGCACAGCTGCACACTACCCCTTATACAGGGCTTATCCCACAGCCACCATCCTTTAGCTCCTGTAGACTATCTCCATCCCAAATTTCAAGCTTATACCCCCAAGCTCTCTGGCACTGAAGCTGTCAAAAGCAAAGTGCTGAGCTCTTCCTCTTGATCTGTGTGTGTGCACTTTTGTGGAAATATGTATGTGGGGCTGTATTTTTTTGTTTACTTTTTGTATTTGAAAATAGTTGAACAGTGTTTTGTCAGCTTGCCTTTACCTGCGTTCAGCACTGACTATGAACTACTGGTGCTTGTGAAAACTCCTGCCAGTGAAGTGCAGCTAGTCCTTTTTGGTCTGAACTCTGGGGGCTGGAGGAAACATTTTTCCTCATTTTTATGAGCTTTTTTACTTAAATGAAAATGTCCACGATGGATTCTACTATCTCCTGTCCCACTCCTTTCATAATCCTCTGGGCCAGATTATAAAAGGCCATAGTTTGTGAATCTTTGAAAAACTCCCACTCACTGCAATGATAGTTGAATCAGACCGTTATTGCAGTGGTTACTTCTTTCCTTGGAAACGTATATCTACTTCTGGTGTCTTTTTTCTCAAGCTTTTTTATCAGTCTTTTCTCTTCTGTCTGTAGTAATCCAGATTGCATTGGCTTTCCCGTCTTCTTCCTTGCACAGTCCAAAACTCTTGCATTTGCTGTATGAGAGACTTTAAATATATCTCGTCTATAAACACTGATCTGTCTTCTGTTGAACGTTTCATCATATAACAGTTTAGTTGTCAAGATCAGGAATCTGTCTCCTGAGTGGTATAGGTTGATTTCACTCTTTTTTTCCAATACAAGTGCCGAATGCAACCTTTTCTAAGAGACCAGCAGCTCTTCACTCAGCTCCATCAGTGTTCTTCATCAGCCAGCTCTAATATCACCACTCATACAGAATTGCCTTCACCTTTAAACACAGAGAAAATTGTTATTTAGTGTCTGCCGTACGTTTAGTTGCTCAATGCAATTATACACGTTAGTAAAGAGAACATTCACAGCATCTAGTACCATTAACAATGAAATCTAGGAAGTAATACAATATTAACATGGTGAAGCTTATATTTTAAAAATCGGAAGCCAAGTTATAATTAATTAATATGGTTAAGCAATATTGTCAAGTGGTTACAGCAAGGTGCTAAGAATTAGGAATATTGGAATCTGTCCCCAGATCTGTCCCCAATTCAGTGTATGTCTTTGAGCAAGTACTTTAACATGGCTGATCTTCAGTTTCTACATGGATAAAGTGCTTTGTGATTAAAAGTGGGGTTCAGATCCAACTCCCACTGCAGTGAGAGATGGATCAGACCCTAAGTGTAGAGATCAATTATTATTTCTACCACCAAACTAAAACTGAATTGGCTGAATACAATTTGTGACTGGGGAAAAATATGGAAACCAACAAATACTGTTGCTCTATTTGCTGCACTCTGCCAGTGATAGCTAATCCTGATGCCAGTTACCCAGCTGAAGGTTACGATGATAACATGATAAAGTTGTAAATTTAACTGTTCACTAATTAAAATATATCTCTCTTTGGTTTATTGCTTTTGTTTATTTTGGATGTTCTGCTAACTTTAACAGAGTACCTGGCATTTGACCAAATTATGCTTAACACATTCTCATGATTTACTGAATCTATGTCTATCTACACTATACAGCTTTTAGCAACATGGCTGTGTAGCTACAGCTGCACCGCTAAAAGTCATGCAGTGTAGCCACTGTTTGTCAGCTCTCCTGCCGACAAAAAACTTCCACTCCCAATGAGCAGCGTTTGTGTTGTCAGCAGGAGAGCGCTCCAGCCGACAACACACTGTTCACACTGGCGCTTGTCACAGCAAAACTTGTCTTTTGGGGGAGGGGGCAGGTTAACACTTCTGAAAGACAAAAATTTTGTCATTCAATTGCCAGTGTAGACATAGCCTCATGACTTTACATTCAAATCTGTTGCTTAAAGAGGATCCCTGTAGCACTTGGCACAGGCTGATCTAAAGTCTCCCTTTCTCATGTTGTCATTCACAGCCTAGCCACTAGCCTGGAAAATGGGCTCTCGGGATCTCAGATTGACTTTGCCCAAATAGGATTGCAAAGCAGTTCATTGGTCAAAGTTCTTCGCACCTGAACAGGTCTCCCTACATTACTCTATCGGTTGCCTCTGTTCTACAATAGCAGCTGGCTGTGCTTAGTTTCCAAAGAAGGTGGTGGATTTGGGGGATCTTCAGCAGGTCTTCTTCTCTCTTCTTTCCCCTCTCCCTTCCCTCTCCCCATGACTTTCTCTCTCACCTTTTTCTTCCTCCTTCCTTCTTCACCAGCAGCGCAGACACGTGGATTGTAGCAGAGTGAAACTGAGACCAGCCAGTGCAGCAATGCCTTTGAAAGCCCATCATTATGCCCTCTGGGGAAAGGACTTCCTCCTTCCCCCACCACTGTCTGTGGTCAGCAATGAATTGAGAAAGGCCCGTGCGGGTTTTCTCATTTTCTGCGAAATGTTTGAAATTTCTCATGAAGTTTTTTCACTTTGATTATTTCATCCATGTCTAGATGTGTTGTAACACTGCAGCAACACTGATGAGCTTAACCTGCACCAGTAACATGAAAACACATTGTCACAGCACTGCACAGCTAACGGGATTTGGACCCTAAAAGAGGGTTGTTTCTTGAAGGAAAGAGAATGAGTGGGAAGCGCAGCAGACAGAAAAAGGATTAATAAGTTAACCCAATCTACCTTTATTTACAAATACACATTTCCCTCTGATGGGCTTGGAACAGAAATAAGTTCGAGTAGCAAAAGCAGCAGAAATTAGCAACCTGCCAAGGTGTTTCTTACTCATGCCTTGTTTATTCCAGCACAGCCAGATGTTTTCTCTACACAACTACATCTCTTCTGTTTATAGCAGAGGTGGGCTCTGTACTTGAAGCTCCTCTCTTCTGTGCTTAGTCAGGTGCTTTCAGTTACCACGTACTGTGGATGTGTGGTGCCACCCAGGCTTTGGCTGTGCCACTGCTTATCTGTCTCTTGCTTCCTTTAACTTCCTCTTCAATAATGTTAGGGCATCTGTCTTATAAATCTCCAGCCATTCCTCCAAACAAGAGCATCCCCCTCAGCTTTCTTAAGGACTTGCTGTGGAAGTTAAGCTAGTTTCTCAGTGGCTTTTTATGGCTTCTGAGTGGCTGTGTAAAAGATTTATCCCAGCTTCAGACACTGTATAAATTCTCATCTCTTATACAGTTTATATTGTTACCCCGTATGCCACAATATTTCTGTTCAAGTCTCAATCTTTTATCTTTTACAAGCCTCCACACTTTTTACAATGTATTACATAGGCCTGGCTTTATTGTACGGCTTCTTTTTCTTAGGACAGCGGATTGTCACACTATCCTGAAGGGGAAAGCTGCTGTAAAATTCCCATTTGTTATGCACAGCTTTGGCTTTTGGCAGGTGTTTAGCTTAAAATAAGACCTCTTCATTCCAGTGGCACTGACTCCCAGTCTTCTGGAAAACACAATGAGCAGCACGTTTCGAGCTGTAATAGTGAAATATTATTTTTAAATAAGATGTATTGTATTTATGCATTTTGTGGTATTAAAGAGGGAAGGCTGACTCAGAGGGCCTGATTGCTTATGGAAATCGGAACTGGCTGAACTGAAGTCAGTGGAATTTCCACTTGTGCAAGTGAGAGGAGAATCAGAGCTCAAAGCTGTTAACGCTGACATGGCTCTATCTTCTTTTGATTCGCTCAGTTTCTGAATTACGAAGTAGTGTTACCAACAGTCCTGTATTACAAAGGACGGCCCTTATTTAAACAGAAAATTGCCTGTCTCATACAAAATCAGTATGGATGCCTTTTATCCATATTTCAACTCACAGGTGCACAGGGAAAGCAGATGGGGCCACGCTCAAGGACCACGGTCAGGAGGGGAGTGGAAAGATGCACTCCTGTGAGTACTGCCCCCCTGCTGGACAGGACTCCCTATTGAGACCAGCCCTTGAGCATAGCCCAGTCTTCTTTCCCTGCACAGGCTCTGTTTAGCAGGATGGGGCTGAGTGCCCTGGAGTTGTTCTGAAGTGCCAGGGTCAGGAATGGGTGCTGTGTGGCAGGGGTGTAGCCTCCCTGCTCACAGTGTCTCTGCCAATGTGCCCAGCAGGGGGTGCAGTACCGCATCAGGCAAAGACCAGCCAGTTCAGCCTCCAACTCGGCTCCTGGGGCCCATGCAGAACCTAAAGAAGAGTCGCAGAGGTTGCTGGCCCAGCACTTTAGGCCCTGGGTTCTCTGCAGCATCCAGAGCTAGAGACAGAGAAATCCTAGGAAGCATGGGGTTGTGGGGAGAAGGGACTTTCCCCCAGAGGTTCAAGTCAAGATTGGGTACATCTGAGCTCTGTCCTGTATTTTTAAATACAGTGTTGTCAATCCTACTTCCAAGCAAGACTCCCAGACCTGTTGTTCAGCTAATATTAGAGTCATGTTGAACATACTGTGTAAAAACCAGGCAGTGCAGAGTAAAGACTGAAAATCTAGGTCTGATACTTTCTTCCCTTACATCACTTTTATGTCCCTCTCACTCCATTGGCTTACATGAAGTTACTCTTGATTTACACTGGTACATAGGAGATCAAAATCAGGTTATCTGTTCTTAAATTCAATATGTTAGATCATCAGTTAAAGACCCATCTAGTATTCTATATCTAGCTCTGATTCTCCTCTCACTTGCACAGGTTCTCATGCCTAAGATACCTACATGTATTGTAGTAGGTTATTAATAGAGTTTTATGCATTATCTCTAAATTTCTGTCCTTTTGTAAGATTGAGTCAGGATTTTGAGATAATAATGAATTCAGTTCAATGTGGTTTAATCTTTTTATTTAATGCTTCATATAAATGAAGAAAGAATACAAAATAAACTGTAATAGAAATTATATAGTTTTTGCAATAGACCACTACAGCTTTTACGGATACATAGAGATGTTTTCTTCTAAATATACATTCTCTGTCTGTCCGTCTGTCTCTTTCTCTCTCTAAAAATTGGGAAAAATCCTGCATTGCTACTTAGGCATGAACTTGATGATCTAACTGGGCTTTTTTTGTATTTCTAATTCATTTGACTCTTCTGTAGTATTTAGTAGAACCACGTATTCACCGTGAACAATGTGCTGAATGAATTTTGCCTCATTTTCTGCTCATAAGTTGTTTAGGAACAGCTTATGCTTTTTTTATTTATTCATGATTCAGAATTGTTTATTTTATGTAAATATGAATTAGTTTGGATTTAAATACAACAGCATGACAGAACTCCAATTCTAGGCTTTAGATGCCCCTGTTATTAATTTTTAAAAAAGCAAAATCAATATCATGACAAAAGCAAAACAGTGACATGTTTCAGCTTGCTGTCCTCCCCACTCCAGACCAATGTAACTCACCCACCACTTTCCTCCTACTCTCTCTGTTCCCCATCTGTAAAATGGGGATAATATTCTTTCTCTCACTCTTTATTATGTAAGCTGTTCATGACAAAAACTATCTTTTACTACGTGTACATACAACTGATCTCAATTGTGGCTTCTAGCCCCTACTATAATGCAAATAATGTAAAATAATAACTGAGTGAGAATTTAATTTCAAAGTTGAGGGGCCCTTGCAGAAAATGTGCTGTCCTCAGCTCCTTTTCTTATATAGGAAGGGCTCTAGCTTGGGTGCCTCCATTGATCTTAGCTACTGCAATATAGTATAGGGGAAAAGGTGGTCCCTCAGACAGTAAGGTCCTGTGTTGTGCAGGGCTTCATAGTCAGAACCAGCCCCTGAAACTCCACCTAGAAGCCAACAGGTAGTCAGTGTAGATTTTGTAATGCTGGTGTCATATGCTCCCAGTGAGGTATTCCATTAAACAAATATTCTGCTTCAAAATGGCAAATAATTTTATAGATTGTGCAGGAGCAGCTCATCATAAACATTTGAGATTCAAAATCAGAACCATGTTGATTAGTTTTGACTGAACGTATAGGTCACATAGCATTGTCTTTCTTCCCCAGTGAGATGAGCATAACTCTTAGAATCTGATTCCTAAGAAGTTCAAAATTTGCATTCCACGTATATTTTCCAATATTCACTTAACATTTGCTATGTCTATAAACAGTTCTGACACAAACTTGCTTGCTAGAATGTCTGCAGGGAGCAAATACCAGAAGGGCACGAACAAAACGGAAGCAAATTCAGTTAGAAATTTTACTCCAATATTTGCCATGATATTTTTGCAGGATTTGCTCATTTCTATTATTTTAACAATTTTAGAAATGATTCTGGAACATATGATCATACATGGGTTTATGATGAGCTTGCTTGATTTGGCTGATGCACTGTAAAGGCCGATGATGTCTGTGCTGTCAAAATTATACGGGGCCAGATTCTCTGCTCGGGGAAATTGTCAACGCTCCACTGATCTCAATGGAGCTATGACATTTTACACCAGTTGAGGATCTGGCCCATAGTTTTTAACATGTCATTTACCTTCTATGTCAAGTTATCTCTTTCTCAAAAAGTGAATATTTCACTCACACAATGCTTCACAAATTATTTACAACAGGATTTTGCAACCTTTATTAGTTTCTTTGCACTCCGGAGGTGTATGTATACCTGTCTTATGAGTATTCCTGATGGGAGTACAGATATAATGACAGATCACCTGTGTAAGGAGATGCAGCTGCATTGAAGCCAATGAAGTTGCAAGTTACTTATTCCAGCAGTGAATTTGGTGAACTCATGTGCACACTGGAAAATGTTCTGACGACAAGGTTCTGCATATGTGCAGTAAGGCTGTTCATAAGGACTTGATTTGTTTAACTGAAATGAAGGTGAATTTAGCCACTGACTTTAAAGGGAGACTGATTGAACTGGAGATGAATACTCAGTTTACATCATGAACAGTCAACCTGACGTGTTGTTTTAAAAAAATGAATCTGATTTTAATAATTGGAACAAAAGGAGCAGTCGAAGCCAGTAGTGTTTTGGCGGTTAGCAGAGGGAAGAAACATAGTTTTCTTGTATACCTTATAATTTAAAAATAGTCAATGTTTTTAAACTCTCTAGACCACTGATGCAAAATTTCTTGGATTCCTCTCTTTTGCTGCACCATGGGAAGGGGATTGGTCTGTAAGAATAACAACGGGATTAGGAATCAGTCAATCCCAAATCCTAATCTGGATTTAGACACTAAATTGCTCTTTGACAAATCATTTAATCTCTCGGGCATTTATCCCTCATCTGTAAAATGGGCACATTAATAATTATCTACTGCATGAGAGGCTGAGAGGATTAGTGCATGTTTGTTCTGTGCTTTGACCATGTTGGTGCTGTCTGAATGCTAAAACTGTAAACTCTTCAGGGCAGGGACTGAAGCTGAGGTGGTTCAAAGCAGCAGAGGGGATTGAGTTATATGTCTCCAATTAAGTATTAAATTCACTCCTCCCCTGCTGGAAAAATCTCATCCTGTGTATGTTTTCTGTGTGTTTGGATTGCAGCCATCATGCTTGGGGAGTTGGGTGAATGAGTAAATGAGAAGAAATAATTAATGTTTGAGTCTAAATCATCATTTTTATAACAGAGTTGTGAAAGCCCTAAATAGGAATTAAGAAGCCTCTATTGTTGCTGAATAAAAAGTGCATGTTGCAGGTGTTGCTATAGTAAACTTTTAGTAAAAGCAGCTTTCACTTTAAAATTAAGCCATTAGCATCTGTCATGCTCTGCAGCCAAATATATTCACTCTTAGCTGTTCTAGTAAATAATCTGGGATCCACATTGCAAATGCCATCAGAGTTGTCACTAATTATTGTGTGTATTGGCCAAGGATTGATTTGGGTAGAGAATTATTTCTCACCCACAATGCTGGTCCTTCCAAATCAGGGCTGTAACAGTCAGCAGCTATGGGATAATTTGCACTGCTTCACTCAGTTCTGTATCATTTCTCTCTGTGGGCCAAATACTCCAGGCTAATTCAGGCTTAGCCCTTATGCCTGTGTACAGAACGGTGAGTGGAACAAGGAAGGGATCCCTGCCGCCTGTGACAGGACCTGTTGCAATTGCAGCTAATCTCCAAAATGGGCAGAAAGAGCTCAGAGCTGAGTGTGATCCATGCAACCTAGCACTCAAATCTTATTTAGTTTTCACTCTTGCAAGCTTCCGTTATCTTCACCTTCCTGGGTCAGGATTGAATAAAACACTTGACCCTGTAAAAGCAGAGAACATCTGTCCCAAGTGCCAAAAATGTACCATGTTCTCCAAGCATGGAAAATAAAATAAAAAACCAGCCTTTAGTCTTTCATGGTATCATATGACCTCCGGTGTCTGGATATGTATACTGCAGGCAATTTCCACACTTGCTAGAATAATATACTGCAGCAAAACGTTCAATCAGATGGAATGCATTTGGATTGCGGAATCACCTATTTGCATTTTAGCAGGTTCTAATGATTAGGCATTAGGAAAATTATACCTTCCTCAGTCACTTTGATGCGGGGGGAATCTCGACATTATGGTGCTAAGATTATATTTCTCATAATCATATGATGATTAATGCTCAGTTAAAGCAGTACAATAAGATATAATTTGCTCTTTCTTTCCCCTCTCTACCCGCTTGCCCCCAACAGATTGTGAGTGTTGGAAAGCATGTGAAAGGCTACCATTACATCGTTGCAAACCTGGTAAGACCCTTTTGTATAATTATGTCAATGGTTTACAAGTAAAACACTCAGCTGTGCTGTGGAGCTATAACACTACACAAAAAGTTTGCCATTTGTAACCAAAATACAATTTACCATCACAGGTTCTGTGCAATGTACTGAAGAATATGTATTTTTTGTTTTGACGGCTTCCATTTGAATAACAGCCCAATTTTGCCCCAAGGTACATTCCATTAAAATCAATACCTGATTAAGGGGCTGCCTGAGTATAGCACAGCACAGAATTTGATCCATGTAATACTACACTGTCATTTTTTAACTCGTTTTTGTGTATTACTAGAATAACAAGGTTCAACATAACTTCTTTGCATCTTTCAGGGTGGCATATGTTTTCCTGTAAGATAAGCTACTTCCAGTAGTATTACTGATTCAATATTTTCCCTCTAAATCCACATTATACGTTTGTGCAAAAAATGTTCAAAGAGGAAAGGAAAAGAGTAAATTAAATATTTAATTATTAAAGCAATCTCTTTGCTTAAACTAAACATCCTCATGCAGAGAATATAGATTCTGGTTCTGAAATACATTTTTGTTTGCTTCTTTTCTTACTCTTTACTCACGCTTAAAGAATTTGAGCTGACAAAAGACTCTGTTGAGCTGCACTGTACTTACAGCCTCAGTTAATTTTTTTTCAAGTGTTTTTCAGACCTTCAGCTTTCAAAACAAGATCAGTCCTCTCCAGGCTCTTGCTAATTAGAGTTTTGGCACCCCAAACGTATATACTTCTTCACATTATTTTTCCTATGTAAGATGGTTGGAGGAGAATTGAATTGTTCAGTGAATTGATAATTGGATATGAACTGAAGCTTATTCCCCTCTGGTTACATGTAAAGGTAACTGGAAGCTGCAGGTATCTGAAGGCTGTTCAGTAGCCTGTGTAAAAAGAGTTGATGATTTGATACCTATCACATGCACCAAAATTCTCTCTAAGAACTTGATCCAATGCCTTTAAAGAGGGTCTGTCTATTGACTTGAGTTGGCATTGGGTCAGTCCTCAGAAAACGTTTTCTAAATTTTGGTTTTTAAGTGCAACATAATAACACTACTTGGGATAAATCAAAATTTGTCAAATCAGTGGAAGCTTAAAAACATTTGAGATGTTTCAGTTATAGTTTGGTTGGGAAAGGAAGACTTGCAGGGGTGGTATTTTGTTTTGGTCAATTAGCTAGTTTGATATTTATGCGTTTGTTATAAGTGTAAAGTAGCCTAGAATTAGTGTTTACCTGTAAGGGGTTAAGTTAAAAGTAACCTGAGAGGTGGACAACTGACCAATGAGAAATTCCTCAGGAGACAAAGGATTTTAAGTTTCAGTTTCTCTCTGTTCACCTCGGCTATGGGATGAACACAGCTATATCTTTCACTGTAACTATAAGATTCTATCAAGTACTGTAGTCAGTAAGTTTACCTTCTTTTTATCACTTGGAGGGTTCTCAGTGGTGAGTGTTGGCTGGGTGCTTCTTAAAATTGTAAGATTTAGCAGAGATCTTAACAGTGGGAAAAGTTGCGTTGGGGGAGAGGTTTGGTTTCTGAATCCTTTTGTTGATTATGGTAGATGC